>JBAMCE010000428.1:0-118916 GCA_037075305.1 Drosophila kanekoi | reverse complement strand
ATGGGGCTGTATGTTTAGTATTAAATAGTCGGGTGAGCCTGTTTTGCTTTGACGTGCTCCCCTAGGCTCCACATGCCAGATAGGCGGGGCTCCTGGAATCTAAGACAAGGTTTGGTAAAACAGTTTTGACAGCTAGGCAAGACTGTATGTTTTAAGATTAAGAAGTCGGTTGAGCATGTTTGGCTTTGACTTGCGCCTCTAGGCGGCACATGCCTGATTGGCGGGGCTCCTGGAATCTGATAGACGTTTTGATAAAGCAGTTTTGGCAACCAGATGGGACTGTGTGTTTTCAGATTGGATAATGAGGTCCGACTAATTGGCTTTGACTTGTTCCCCTAGGCTGCAAATGCCAGATTGGCTGGGTTTTGGTAGAGCAGTTTCGGCGGCCAGATGGGGCTGTATGTTTAGTATTAAATAGTCAGGTGAGCCGGTTTTGCTTTGACCTGCTCCCCTAGGCTGCACATGCCAGATTGGCAGGCCTCCTGGTATCTGAGACAAGTTTTGGTAAAACTGTTTTGACAGCTAGGCAAGACTGTATGTTTTAAGATTAGAGAGTCGGATAAGCCAGTTTGGCTTTGACTTGCGCCCCTAGGATGCAAATGCTGGATTAACAGGGTTCCTGATATCTGAGACAAGTTTTGGTAAGGCAATTTTGAGTTCCAGGTGAGGCTGAATGTGTTAAGACTTAATAGTCGGGTGAGACTATTTTGCTTTGACCTGGTCCCCTAGGCTGCAAATGCTAGATTAACAGGGGTCCTGGAATCTAAAAAAAGTTTTGGTAAAACAGTTTTGACAGCTAGGTAAGGCTGTATGTTTTAAGATTAAATAGTCGGGTGAGACTATTTGGCTTTGACTTGCGCCCCCAGGATGCAAATGCTAGATTATCTGGGATCCTTGTATCTGAGAAAAGTTTCGGTAAAGCAATTTTGACTTCCAAATGAGGCTGTATGTTTTAGGATTAAATAGTCGGATGAGCCTGTTTGGCTTTGACTTGCTCCCCTAGGCTCCACATGCCAGATAGGCGGGGCTCCTGGAATCTAAGAGAAGGTTTGGTAAAACAGTTTTGACAGCTAGGCAAGACTGTATGTTTTAAGATTAAGAAGTCGGTTGAGCATGTTTGGCTTTGACTTGCGCCCCTAGGCGGCACATGCCAGATTGGCGGGGCTCCTGGAATCTGATAGACGTTTTGATAAAGCAGTTTTGGCAACCAGATGGGACTGTGTGTTTTCAGATTGGATAATGAGGTCCGACTAATTGGCTTTGACTTGTTCCCCTAGGCTGCAAATGCCAGATTGGCCGGGTTTTGGTAGAGCAGTTTCGGCGGCCAGATGGGGCTGTATGTTTAGTGTTAAATAGTCGGGTGAGCCTGTTTTGCTTTGACCTGCTCCCCTAGGCTGCACAAACCAGATTGGCAGGCCTCCTGGTATCTGAGACAAGTTTTGGTAAAACTGTTTTGACAGCTAGGCAAGACTGTATGTTTTAAGATTAAAGAGTCGGGTAAGCCAGTTTGGCTTTGACTTGCGCCCCTAGGTTGCAAATGCTGGATTAACAGGGTTCCTGGCTCCACATGCCAGATAGGCGGGGCTCCTGGAATCTAAGACAAGGTTTGGTAAAACAGTTTTGACAGCTAGGCAAGACTGTATGTTTTAAGATTAAGAAGTCGGTTGAGCATGTTTGGCTTTGACTTGCGCCCCTAGGCGGCACATGCCAGATTGGCGGGGCTCCTGGAATCTGATAGACGCTTTGATAAAGCAGTTTTGGCAACCAGATGGGACTGTGTGTTTTCAGATTGGATAATGAGATCCGACTAATTGGCTTTGACTTGTTCCCCTAGGCTGCAAATGCCAGATGGGCCGGGTTTTGGTAGAGCAGTTTTGGCGGCCAGATGGGGCTGTATGTTTAGTATTAAATAGTCGGGTGAGCCTGTTCTGCTTTGACCTGCTCCCCTAGGCTGCACATGCCAGATTGGCAGGGCTCCTGGTATCTGAGACAAGTTTTGGTAAAACTGTTTTGACAGCTAGGCAAGACTGTATGTTTTAAGATTAAAGAGTCGGGTAAGCCAGTTTGGCTTTGACTTGCGCCCCTAGGATGCAAATGCTGGATTTACAGGGTTCCTGGTATGTGAGACAAGTTTTGGTAAGGTAATTTTGAGTTACAGGTGAGGCTGAATGTGTTAAGACTTAATAGTCGGGTGAGACTATTTTGCTTTGACTTGGTCCCCTAGGCTGCAAATGCTAGATTAACAGGGCTCCTGGAATCTAAAAAAAGTTTTAGTAAAACAGTTTTGACAGCTAGGTAAGGCAGTATGTTTTAACATTAAATAGTCGGGTGAGACTATTTGGCTTTAACTTGCGCCCCCAGGATGCAAATGCTAGATTATCTGGGATCCTTGTATCTGAGACAAGTTTCGGTAAGGCAATTTTGAGTTCTATTTGAGGCTGAATGTGTTAAGACTTAATAGGCAGGTGAGACTATTTTGCTTTGACCTGCTCCCCTAGGCTGCACACGCCAGATTGGCAGGGCTCCTGGTATCTGAGACAAGGTTTGGTAAAACAGTTTTCACAGCTAGGTCAGGATACATGTTTGAAGGTTAAATAGTCGGGTGAGCCTGTTTGGCTTTGACTTGCGCCCCTAGGATGCAAATGCTGGAATAACAGGGTTCCTGGCATCTGAGACAAGTTTCGGTAAAGCAATTTTGACTTTCAGGTGAGGCTGTATGTTTTAGGATTAAATAGTCAGATGAGCTTGTTTGGCTTTGACTTGCTCCCCTAGGCTACACATGCCAGATTGGCGGAGCTCCAGGAATCTAAGACAAGGTTTGGTAAAACAGTTTTGACAGCTAGGTAAGGCTGAATGTTTTAAGATTAAATAATCGGGTGAGCCTGTTTAACTTTGAATTGAGCCCCCAGGATGCAAATACTGGATTGACAGGGTTCCTGGTATGTGAGACAAGTTTTGGTAAGGTAATTTTGAGTTACAGGTGAGGCTGAATGTGTTAAGACTTAATAGTCGGGTGAGACTATTTTGCTTTGACTTGGTCCCCTAGGCTGCAAATGCTAGATTAACAGGGCTCCTGGAATCTAAGAAAAGTTTTAGTAAAACAGTTTTGACAGCTAGGTAAGGCTGTATGTTTTAAGATTAAATAGTCGGGTGAGACTATTTGGCTTTGGCTTGCGCCCCCAGGATGCAAATGCTAGATTATCTGGGATCCTAGTATCTGAGACAAGTTTCGGTAAAGCAATTTTGACTTCCAGGTGAGGCTGTATGTTTTAGGATTAAATAGTCGGATGAGCCTGTTTGGCTTTGACTTGCTCCCCTAGGCTCCACATGCCAGATAGGCGGGGCTCCTGGAATCTAAGACAAGGTTTGGTAAAACAGTTTTGACAGCTAGGCAAGACTGTATGTTTTAAGATTAAGAAGTCGGTTGAGCATGTTTGGCTTTGACTTGCGCCCCTAGGCGGCACATGCCAGATTGGCGGGGCTTCTGGAATCTGATAGATGTTTTGGTAAAGCAGTTTTGGCAACCAGATGGGACTGTGTGTTTTCAGATTGGATAATGAGGTCCGACTAATTGGCTTTGACTTGTTCCCCTAGGCTGCAAATGCCAGATTGAACGGGTTTTGGTAGAGTAGTTTCGGCGGCCAGATGGGGCTGTATGTTTAGTATTAAATAGTCGGGTGAGCCTGTTTTGCTTTGACCTGCTCCCCTAGGCTGCACATGCCAGATTGGCAGTGCTCCTGGTATCTGAGACAATTTTTGGTAAAACTGTTTTGACAGCTAGGCAAGACTGTATGTTTTAAGATTAAAGAGTCGGGTAAGCCAGTTTGGCTTTGACTTGCGCCCCTAGGATGCAAATGCTGGATTAACAGGGTTCCTGGTATCTGAGACAAGTTTTGGTAAGGCAATTTTGAGTTCCAGGTGAGGCTGAATGTATTCAGACTTAATAGTCGTGTGAGACTATTTGGCTTTGACTTTCTCCCCTAGGCGGTACATGCCAGATTGGCGGGGCTCCTGGAATCTAAAAAAAGTTTTGGTAAAACAGTTTTGACAGCTACGTAGGTCTGTATGTTTTAAGACTAAATAGTCGGGTGAGCCTGTTTAGCTTTGACTTGCGCCCCTAGGCGGCACATGCCAGATTGGCGGGGCTCCTGGAATCTGATAGACGTTTTGATAAAGCAGTTTTGGCAACCAGATGGGACTGTGTGTTTTCAGATTGGATAATGAGGAAAATGAGGTCCGACTAATTGGCTTTGACTTGTTCCCCTAGGCTGCAAATGCCAGATTGGCCGGGTTTTGGTAGAGTAGTTTCGGCGGCCAGATGGGTCTGTATGTTTAGTATTAAATAGTCGGGTGAGCCTGTTTTGCTTTGAACTGCTCCCCTAGGCTGCACATGCCAGATTGGCAGTGCTCCTAGTATCTGAGACAAGTTTTGGTAAAACTGTTTTGACAGCTAGGCAAGACTGTATGTTTTAAGATTAAAGAGTCGGGTAAGCCAGTTTGGCTTTGACTTGCGCCCCTAGGATGCAAATGCTGGATCAACAGGTTTCACTTGCGCCCCCAGGATGCAAATGCTAGATTATCTGGGATCCTTGTATCTGAGACAAGTTTCGGTAAGGCAATTTTGAGTTCTATTTGAGGCTGAATGTGTTAAGACTTAATAGGCAGGTGAGACTATTTTGCTTTGACCTGCTCCCCTAGGCTGCACACGCCAGATTGGCAGGGCTCCTGGTATCTGAGACAAGGTTTGGTAAAACAGTTTTCACAGCTAGGTCAGGATACATGTTTGAAGGTTAAATAGTCGGGTGAGCCTGTTTGGCTTTGACTTGCGCCCCTAGGATGCAAATGCTGGAATAACAGGGTTCCTGGCATCTGAGACAAGTTTCGGTAAAGCAATTTTGACTTTCAGGTGAGGCTGTATGTTTTAGGATTAAATAGTCAGATGAGCTTGTTTGGCTTTGACTTGCTCCCCTAGGCTACACATGCCAGATTGGCGGAGCTCCAGGAATCTAAGACAAGGTTTGGTAAAACAGTTTTGACAGCTAGGTAAGGCTGAATGTTTTAAGATTAAATAATCGGGTGAGCCTGTTTAACTTTGAATTGAGCCCCCAGGATGCAAATACTGGATTGACAGGGTTCCTGGTATGTGAGACAAGTTTTGGTAAGGTAATTTTGAGTTACAGGTGAGGCTGAATGTGTTAAGACTTAATAGTCGGGTGAGACTATTTTGCTTTGACTTGGTCCCCTAGGCTGCAAATGCTAGATTAACAGGGCTCCTGGAATCTAAGAAAAGTTTTAGTAAAACAGTTTTGACAGCTAGGTAAGGCTGTATGTTTTAAGATTAAATAGTCGGGTGAGACTATTTGGCTTTGGCTTGCGCCCCCAGGATGCAAATGCTAGATTATCTGGGATCCTAGTATCTGAGACAAGTTTCGGTAAAGCAATTTTGACTTCCAGGTGAGGCTGTATGTTTTAGGATTAAATAGTCGGATGAGCCTGTTTGGCTTTGACTTGCTCCCCTAGGCTCCACATGCCAGATAGGCGGGGCTCCTGGAATCTAAGACAAGGTTTGGTAAAACAGTTTTGACAGCTAGGCAAGACTGTATGTTTTAAGATTAAGAAATCGGTTGAGCATGTTTGGCTTTGACTTGCGCCCCTAGGCGGCACATGCCAGATTGGCGGGGCTCCTGGAATCTGATAGATGTTTTGGTAAAGCAGTTTTGGCAACCAGATGGGACTGTGTGTTTTCAGATTGGATAATGAGGTCCGACTAATTGGCTTTGACTTGTTCCCCTAGGCTGCAAATGCCAGATTGAACGGGTTTTGGTAGAGTAGTTTCGGCGGCCAGATGGGGCTGTATGTTTAGTATTAAATAGTCGGGTGAGCCTGTTTTGCTTTGACCTGCTCCCCTAGGCTGCACATGCCAGATTGGCAGTGCTCCTGGTATCTGAGACAAGTTTTGGTAAAACTGTTTTGACAGCTAGGCAAGACTGTATGTTTTAAGATTAAAGAGTCGGGTAAGCCAGTTTGGCTTTGACTTGCGCCCCTAGGATGCAAATGCTGGATTAACAGGGTTCCTGGTATCTGAGACAAGTTTTGGTAAGGCAATTTTGAGTTCCAGGTGAGGCTGAATGTATTCAGACTTAATAGTCGTGTGAGACTATTTGGCTTTGGCTTTCTCCCCTAGGCGGTACATGCCAGATTGGCGGGGCTCCTGGAATCTAAAAAAAGTTTTGGTAAAACAGTTTTGACAGCTACGTAGGTCTGTATGTTTTAAGACTAAATAGTCGGGTGAGCCTGTTTAGCTTTGACTTGCGCCCCTAGGCGGCACATGCCAGATTGGCGGGGCTCCTGGAATCTGATAGACGTTTTGATAAAGCAGTTTTGGCAACCAGATGGGACTGTGTGTTTTCAGATTGGATAATGAGGATAATGAGGTCCGACTAATTGGCTTTGACTTGTTCCCCTAGGCTGCAAATGCCAGATTGGCCGGGTTTTGGTAGAGTAGTTTCGGCGGCCAGATGGGTCTGTATGTTTAGTATTAAATAGTCGGGTGAGCCTGTTTTGCTTTGACCTGCTCCCCTAGGCTGCACATGCCAGATTGGCAGTGCTCCTAGTATCTGAGACAAGTTTTGGTAAAACTGTTTTGACAGCTAGGCAAGACTGTATGTTTTAAGATTAAAGAGTCGGGTAAGCCAGTTTGGCTTTGACTTGCGCCCCTAGGATGCAAATGCTGGATCAACAGGGTTCCTGGTATCTGAGACAAGTTTTGGTAAGGCAATTTTGAGTTCCAGGTGAGTCTGAATGTGTTAAGACTTAATAGTCGGGTGAGACTATTGTGCTTTGACTTGGTCCCCTAGGCTGCAAATGCTAGATTAACAGGGCTCCTGGAATCTAAAAAAGTTTTAGTAAAACAATTTTGTCAGCTAGGTAAGGCTGTATGTTTTAAGATTAAATAGTCGGGTGAGACTATTTGGCTTTGACTTGCGCCCCCAGGGTGCAAATGCTAGATTATCTGGGATCCTTGTATCTGAGACAAGTTTCGGTAAAGCAATATTGACTTGCAGGTGAGGCTGTATGTTTTAGGATTAAATAGTCGGATGAGCCTGTTTGGCTTTGACTTGCTCCCCTAAGCTCCACATGCCAGATAGGCGGGGCTCCTGGAATCTAAGACAAGGTTTGGTAAAACAGTTTTGACAGCTAGGCAAGACTGTATGTTTTAAGATTAAGAAGTCGGTTGAGCATGTTTGGCTTTGACTTGCGCCTCTAGGCGGCACATGCCAGATTGGCGGGGCTCCTGGAATCTGATAGATGTTTTGGTAAAGCACTTTTGGCACTGTGTGTTTTCAGATTGGATAATGAGGTCCGACTAATTGGCTTTGACTTGTTCCCCTAGGCTGCAAATGCCAGATTGGCCGGGTTTTGGTAGAGCAGTTTCGGCGGCCAGATGGGGCTGTATGTTTAGTATTAAAAAGTCGGGTGAGCCTGTTTTGCTTTGACCTGCTCCCCTAGGCTGCACATGCCAGATTGGCAGGGCTCCTGGTATCTGAGACAAGTTTTGGTAAAAC
Organism: Drosophila kanekoi; assembly: GCA_037075305.1. Taxonomy (NCBI): domain Eukaryota; kingdom Metazoa; phylum Arthropoda; class Insecta; order Diptera; family Drosophilidae; genus Drosophila; species Drosophila kanekoi. The sequence continues at coordinate 111,351 of JBAMCE010000428.1, read as the reverse complement.
TGTTTTGACAGCTAGGCAAGACTGTATGTTTTAAGATTAAAGAGTCGGGTAAGCCAGTTTGGCTTTGACTTGCGCCCCTAGGATGCAAATGCTGGATTAACAGCGTTCCTGGTATCTGAGACAAGTTTTGGTAGGGCAATTTTGAGTTCCAGGTGAGGCTGATTGTGTTAAGACTTAATAGTCGGGTGAGACTATTTTGCTTTGACTTGGTCCCCTAGGCTGCAAATGCTAGATTAACAGGGCTCCTGGAATCTAAAAAAAGTTTTACTAAAACAGTTTTGACAGCTAGGTAAGGCTGTATGTTTTAAGATTAAATAGTCGGGTGAGCCTGTTTAGCTTTGACTTGCGCCCCCAAAATGCAAATACTGGATTAACAGGTTTCCTGGTATCTGAGACAAGTTTTGTTAAATCAGTTTTGGCGGCCAGATGGGGCTTTATGTTTTGGGATTAAAAAGTCGGATGAGCCTGTTTGGCTTTGACTTGCTCCCTTAGGCTCCACATGCCAGATAGGCGGGGCTCCTGGAATCTAAGAGAAGGTTTGGTAAAACAGTTTTGACAGCTAGGCAAGACTGTATGTTTTAAGATTAAGAAGTCGGTTGAGCATGTTTGGCTTTGACTTGCGCCCCTAGGCGGCACATGCCAGATTGGCGAGGCTCCTGGAATCTGATAGATGTTTTGGTAAAGCAGTTTTGGCAACCAGATGGGACTGTGTGTTTTTAGATTGGATAATGAGGTCCGACTAATTGGCTTTGACTTGTTCCCCTAGGCTGCAAATGCCAGATTGGCCGGGTTTTGGTAGAGCAGTTTCGGCGGCCAGATGGGGCTGTATGTTTAGTATTAAATAGTCGGGTGAGCCTGTTTTGCTTTGACCTGCTCCCCTAGGCTGCACATGCCAGATTGGCAGGGCTCCTGGTATCTGAGACAAGTTTTGGTAAAACTGTTTTGACAGCTAGGCAAGACTGTATGTTTTAAGATTAAAGAGTCGGGTAAGCCAGTATGGCTTTGACTTGCGCCCCTAGGATGCAAATGCTGGATTAACAGGGTTCCTGGTATCTGAGACAAGTTTTGGTAAGGAAATTTTGAGTTACAGGTGAGGCTGAATGTGTTAAGACTTAATAGTCGGGTGAGACTATTTTGCTTTGACTTGGTCCCCTAGGCTGCAAATGCTTGATTAACAGGGCTCCTGGAATCTAAAAAAAGTTTTAGTAAAACAGTTTTGACAGCTAGGTAAGGCTGTATGTTTTAAGATTAAATAGTCGGGTGAGACTATTTGGCTTTGACTTGCGCCCCCAGGATGCAAATGCTAGATTATCTGGGATCCTTGTATCTGAGACAAGTTTTGGTAAATCAGTTTTGGCGGCCAGATGGGGCTGTATGTTTTAGGATTAAATAGTCGGATGATCCTGTTTGGCTTTGACTTGCTCCCCTAGGCTACACATGCCAGATAGGCGGGGCTCCTGGAATCTAAGACAAGGTTTGGTAAAACAGTTTTGACAGCTAGGCAAGACTGTATGTTTTAAGATTAAGAAGTCGGTTGAGCATGTTTGGCTTTAACTTGCGCCCCTAGGCGGCACATGCCAGATTGTCGGGGCTCCTGGAATCTGATAGATGTTTTGGTAAAGCAGTTTTGGCAACCAGATGGGACTGTGTGTTTTCAGATTGGATAATGAGGTCCGACTAATTGGCTTTGACTTGTTCCCCTAGGCTGCAAATGCCAGATTGGCCGGGTTTTGGTAGAGTAGTTTCGGCGGCCAGATGGGGCTGTATGTTTAGTATTAAATAGTCGGGTGAGCCTGTTTTGCTTTGACCTGCTCCCCTAGGCTGCACATGCCAGATTGGCAGTGCTCCTGGTATCTGAGACAAGTTTTGGTAAAACTGTTTTGACAGCTAGGCAAGACTGTATGTTTTAAGATTAAAGAGTCGGGTAAGCCAGTTTGGCTTTGACTTGCGCCCCTAGGATGCAAATGCTGGATCAACAGGGTTCCTGGTATCTGAGACAAGTTTTGGTAAGGCAATTTTGAGTTCCAGGTGAGGCTGAATGTGTTAAGACTTAATAGTCGGGTGAGACTATTGTGCTTTGACTTGGTCCCCTAGGCTGCAAATGCTAGATTAACAGGGCTCCTGGAATCTAAAAAAAGTTTTAGTAAAACAGTTTTGACAGCTAGGTAAGGCTGTATGTTTTAAGATTAAATAGTCGGGTGAGACTATTTGGCTTTGACTTGCGCCCCCAGGGTGCAAATGCTAGATTATCTGGGATCCTTGTATCTGAGACAAGTTTCGGTAAAGCAATTTTGACTTCCAGGTGAGGCTGTATGTTTTAGGATTAAATAGTCGGATGAGCCTGTTTGGCTTTGACTTGCTCCCCTAGGCTCCACATGCCAGATAGGCGGGGCTCCTGGAATCTAAGACAAGGTTTGGTAAAACAGTTTTGACAGCTAGGCAAGACTGTATGTTTTAAGATTAAGAAGTCGGTTGAGCATGTTTGGCTTTGAATTGCGCCACTAGGCGGCACATGCCAGATTGGCGGGGCTCCTGGAATCTGATAGATGTTTTGGTAAAGCAGTTTAGGCAACCAGATGGGACTGTGTGTTTTCAGATTGGATAATGAGGTCCGACTAATTGGCTTTGACTTGTTCCCCTAGGCTGCAAATGCCAGATTGGCCGGGTTTTGGTAGAGCAGTTTCGGCGGCCAGATGGGGCTGTATGTTTAGTATTAAATAGTCGGGTGAGCCTGTTTTGCTTTGACCTGCTCCCCTAGGCTGCACATGCCAGATTGGCAGGGCTCCTGGTATCTGAGACAAGTTTTGGTAAAACTGTTTTGACAGCTAGGCAAGACTGTATGTTTTAAGATTAAAGAGTCGGGTAAGCCAGTTTGGCTTTGACTTGCGCCCCTAGGATGCAAATGCTGGATTAACAGCGTTCCTGGTATCTGAGACAAGTTTTGGTAAGGCAATTTTGAGTTCCAGGTGAGGCTGAATGTGTTAAGACTTAATAGTCGGGTGAGACTATTTTGCTTTGACTTGGTCCCCTAGGCTGCAAATGCTAGATTAACAGGGCTCCTGGAATCTAAAAAAAGTTATAGTAAAACAGTTTTGACAGCTAGGTAAGGCTGTATGTTTTAAGATTAAATAGTCGGGTGAGCCTGTTTAGCTTTGACTTGCGCCCCCAAAATGCAAATACTGGATTAACAGGTTTCCTGGTATCTGAGACAAGTTTTGTTAAATCAGTTTTGGCGGCCAGATGGGGCTTTATGTTTTGGGATTAAATAGTCGGATGAGCCTGTTTTGCTTTGACTTGCTCCCTTAGGCTCCACATGCCAGATAGGCGGGGCTCCTGGAATCTAAGAGAAGGTTTGGTAAAACAGTTTTGACAGCTAGGCAAGACTGTATGTTTTAAGATTAAAAAGTCGGTTGAGCATGTTTGGCTTTGACTTGCGCCCCTAGGCGGCACATGCCAGATTGGCGGGGCTCCTGGAATCTGATAGATGTTTTGGTAAAGCAGTTTTGGCAACCAGATGGGACTGTGTGTTTTTAGATTGGATAATGAGGTCCGACTAATTGGCTTTAACTTGTTCCCCTAGGCTGCAATTGCCAGATTGGCCGGGTTTTGGTAGAGCAGTTTCGGCGGCCAGACGGGGCTGTATGTTTAGTATTAAATAGTCGGGTGAGCCTGTTTTGCTTTGACCTGCTCCCCTAGGCTGCACATGCCAGATTGGCAGGGCTCCTGGTATCTGAGACAAGTTTTGGTAAAACTGTTTTGACAGCTAGGCAAGACTGTATGTTTTAAGATTAAAGAGTCGGGTAAGCCAGTTTGGCTTTGACTTGCGCCCCTAGGATGCAAATGCTGGATTAACAGGGTTCCTGGTATCTGAGACAAGTTTTGGTAAGGCAATTTTGAGTTCCAGGTGAGGCTGAATGTGTTAAGACTTAATAGTCGGGTGAGACTATTTTGCTTTGACCTGGTCCCCTAGGCTGCAAATGCTAGATTAACAGGGCTCCTGAAATCTAAAAAAATTTATAGTAAAACAGTTTTGACAGCTAGGTAAGGCTGTATGATTTAAGATTAAATAGTCGGGTGAGCCTGTTTAGCTTTGACTTGCGCCCCCAAGATGCAAATACTGGATTAACAGGTTTCCTGGTATCTGAGACAAGTTTTGGTAAATCAGTTTTGGCGGCCAGATGGGGCTGTATGTTTTAAGATTTAATAGTCGGGTGAGGCTATTATGCTTTGACTTGCTCCCTTACGCTGCAAATGCTAGATTAACAGGGCTCCTGGTATCCATGACAAGTTTTGATAAAGCAGCTTTGGCAGCCAGATGGGGCTGTTTGTTTTAAGATTAAATTGTAGAGTGAGCCTGTTTGGCTTTGAACTTCTCCCCTAGGCTGCACACGCAAGATTGTCAGGTCTCCTGGTAACTGAGACAAGGTTTGGTAAAACAGTTTTGACAGCTAGGCAAGACTGTATATTTTCAGATTAAATAGTCGGGTAAGCCTGTTTGCCTTTGTCTTGCGCCCCTAGGATGCAAATGCTGGATTAACAGGGTTCCTGGTATCTGAGACAAGTTTTGGTAAGGCAATTTTGAGTTCTATTTGAGGCTGAATGTGTTAAGACTTAATAGGCAGGTGAGACTATTTTGCTTTGACCTGCTCCCCTAGGCTGCACACGCCAGATTGGCAGGGCTTCTGGTATCTGAGACAAGGTTTGGTAAAACAGTTTTGACAGCTAGGTCAGGATACATGTTTGAAGGTTAAATAGTCGGGTGAGCCTGTTTGGCTTTGACTTGCTCCCCTAGAATGCAAATACTGGAATAACAGCGTTCCTGGCATCTGAGAGAAGTTTCGGTTAGGCAATTTTGACTTTCAGGTGAGGCTGTATGTTTTAGGATTAAATAGTCGGATGAGCCTGTTTGGCTTTGACTTGCTCCCCTAGGCTCCACATGCCAGATAGGCGGGGCTCCTGGAATCTAAGACAAGGTTTGGTAAAACAGTTTTGACAGCTAGGCAAGACTGTATGTTTTAAGATTAAATAGTCGGGTGAGACTATTTGGCTTTGACTTGCGCCCCCAGGATGCAAATGCTAGATTATCTGGGATCCTTGTATCTGAGACAAGTTTCGGTAAAGCAATTTTGACTTCCAGGTGAGGCTGTATGTTTTAGGATTAAATAGTCGGATGAGCCTGTTTGGCTTTGACTTGCTCCCCTAGGCTCCACATGCCAGATAGGCGGGGCTCCTGGAATCTAAGACAAGGTTTGGTAAAACAGTTTTGACAGCTAGGCAAGACTGTATGTTTTAAGATTAAGAAGTCGGTTGAGCATGTTTGGCTTTGACTTGCGCCCCTAGGCGGCACATGCCAGATTGGCGAGGCTCCTGGAATCTGATAGATGTTTTAGTAAAGCAGTTTTGGCAACCAGATGGGACCGTGTGTTTTTAGATTGGATAATGAGGTCCGACTAATTGGCTTTAACTTGTTCCCCTAGGCTGCAAATGCCAGATTGGCCGGGTTTTGGTAGAGCAGTTTCGGCGGCCAGATGGGGCTGTATGTTAAGTATTAAATAGTCGGGTGAGCCTGTTTTGCTTTGACCTGCTCCCCTAGGCTGCACATGCCAGATTGGCAGGGCTCCTGGTATCTGAGACAAGTTTTGGTAAAACTGTTTTGACAGCTAGGCAAGACTGTATGTTTTAAGATTAAAGAGTCGGGTAAGCCAGTATGGCTTTGACTTGCGCCCCTAGGATGCAAATGCTGGATTAACAGGGTTCCTGGTATCTGAGACAAGTTTTGGTAAGGAAATTTTGAGTTACAGGTGAGGCTGAATGTGTTAAGACTTAATAGTCGGGTGAGACTATTGTGCTTTGACTTGGTCCCCTAGGCTGCAAATGCTAGATTAACAGGGCTCCTGGAATCTAAAAAAAGTTGTAGTAAAACAGTTTTGACAGCTAGGTTAGGCTGTATGTTTTAAGATTAAATAGTCGGGTGAGACTATTTGGCTTTGACTTGCGCCCCCAGGGTGCAAATGCTAGATTATCTGGGATCCTTGTGTCTGAGACAAGTTTCGGTAAAGTAATTTTGACTTCCAGGTGAGGCTGTATGTTTTAGGATTAAATAGTCGGATGAGCCTGTTTGGCTTTGACTTGCTCCCCTAGGCTCCACATGCCAGATAGGCGGGGCTCCTGGAATCTAAGACAAGGTTTGGTAAAACAGTTTTGACAGCTAGGCAAGACTGTATGTTTTAAGATTAAGAAGTCGGTTGAGCATGTTTGGCTTTGAATTGCGCCACTAGGCGGCACATGCCAGATTGTCGGGGCTCCTGGAATCTGATAGATGTTTTGGTAAAGCAGTTTAGGCAACCAGATGGGACTGTGTGTTTTCAGATTGGATAATGAGGTCCGACTAATTGGCTTTGACTTGTTCCCCTAGGCTGCAAATGCCAGATTGGCCGGGTTTTGGTAGAGCAGTTTCGGCGGCCAGATGGGGCTGTATGTTTAGTATTAAATAGTCGGGTGAGCCTGTTTTGCTTTGACCTGCTCCCCTAGGCTGCACATGCCAGATTGGCAGGGCTCCTGGTATCTGAGACAAGTTTTGGTAAAACTGTTTTGACAGCTAGGCAAGACTGTATGTTTTAAGATTAAAGAGTCGGGTAAGCCAGTTTGGCTTTGACTTGCGCCCCTAGGATGCAAATACTGGATTAACAGGTTTCCTGGTATCTGAGACAAGTTTTGTTAAATCAGTTTTGGCGGCCAGATGGGGCTGTATGTTTTAAGACTTAATAGTCGGGTGAGAATATTTTGCTTTGACTTGTTCCCCTAGGCTGCAAATGCCAGATTGGCCGGGTTTTGGTAGAGCAGTTTCGGCGGCCAGGTGGGGCTGTATGTTTAGTATTAAATAGTCGGGTGAGACTATTTTGCTTTGACCTGGTCCCCTAGGCTGCAAATGCTAGATTAACAGGGCTCCTGAAATCTAAAAAAAGTTATAGTAAACAGTTTTGACAGCTAGGTAAGGCTGTATGTTTTAAGATTAAATAGTCGGGTGAGCCTGTTTAGCTTTGACTTGCGCCCCCAAGATGCAAATACTGGATTAACAGGTTTCCTGGTATCTGAGACAAGTTTTGGTAAATCAGTTTTGGCGGCCAGGTGGGGCTGTATGTTTTAAGATTTAATAGTCGGGTGAGGCTATTATGCTTTGACTTGCTCCCTTACGCTGCAAATGCTAGATTAACAGGGCTCCTGGTATCCATGAGAAGTTTTGATAAAGCAGCTTTGGCAGCCAGATGGGGCTGTTTGTTTTAAGATTAAATTGTAGAGTGAGCCTGTTTGGCTTTGAACTTCTCCCCTAGGCTGCACACGCAAGATTGTCAGGTCTCCTGGTAACTGAGACAAGGTTTGGTAAAACAGTTTTGACAGCTAGGCAAGACTGTATATTTTCAGATTAAATAGTCGGGTAAGCCTGTTTGCCTTTGTCTTGCGCCCCTAGGATGCAAATGCTGGATTAACAGGGTTCCTGGGATCTGAGACAAGTTTTGGTAAGGCAATTTTGAGTTCTATTTGAGGCTGAATGTGTTAAGACTTAATAGGCAGGTGAGACTATTTTGCTTTGACCTGCTCCCCTTGGCTGCACACGCCAGATTGGCAGGGCTTCTGGTATCTGAGACAAGGTTTGGTAAAACAGTTTTGACAGCTAGGTCAGGATACATGTTTGAAGGTTAAATAGTCGGGTGAGCCTGTTTAACTTTGAATTGAGCCCCCAGGATGCAAATACTGGATTAACAGGGTTCCTGGTATGTGAGACAAGTTTTGGTAAGGTAATTTTGAGTTACAGGTGAGGCTGTATGTTTTAGGATTAAATAGTCGGATGAGCCTGTTTGGCTTTGACTTGCTCCCCTAGGCTCCACATGCCAGATAGGCGGGGCTCCTGGAATCTAAGACAAGGTTTGGTAAAACAGTTTTGACAGCTAGGCAAGACTGTATGTTTTAAGATTAAATAGTCGGGTGAGACTATTTGGCTTTGACTTGCGCCCCCAGGATGCAAATGCTAGATTATCTGGGATCCTTGTATCTGAGACAAGTTTCGGTAAAGCAATTTTGACTTCCAGGTGAGGCTGTATGTTTTAGGATTAAATAGTCGGATGAGCCTGTTTGGCTTTGACTTGCTCCCCTAGGCTCCACATGCCAGATAGGCGGGGCTCCTGGAATCTAAGACAAGGTTTGGTAAAACAGTTTTGACAGTTAGGCAAGACTGTATGTTTTAAGATTAAGAAGTCGGTTGAGCATGTTTGGCTTTGACTTGCGCCACTAGGCGGCACATGCCAGATTGGCGGGGCTCCTGGAATCTGATAGATGTTTTGGTAAAGCAGTTTTGGCAACCAGATGGGACTGTGTGTTTTCAGATTGGATAATGAGGTCCGACTAATTGGCTTTGACTTGTTCCCCTAGGCTGCAAATGCCAGATTGGCCGGGTTTTGGTAGAGCAGTTTCGGCGGCCAGATGGGGCTGTATGTTTAGTATTAAATAGTCGGGTGAGCCTGTTTTGCTTTGACCTGCTCCCCTAGGCTGCACATGCCAGATTGGCAGGGCTCCTGGTATCTGAGACAAGTTTTGGTAAAACTGTTTTGACAGCTAGGCAAGACTGTATGTTATAAGATTAAAGAGTCGGGTAAGCCAGTTTGGCTTTGACTTGCGCCCCTAGGATGCAAATGCTGGATTAACAGCGTTCCTGGTATCTGAGACAAGTTTTGGTAGGGCAATTTTGAGTTCCAGGTGAGGCTGATTGTGTTAAGACTTAATAGTCGGGTGAGAATATTTTGCTTTGACTTGGTCCCCTAGACTGCAAATGCTAGATTAACAGGGCTCCTGGAATCTAAAAAAGTTTTACTAAAACAGTTTTGACAGCTAGGTAAGGCTGTATGTTTTAAGATTAAATAGTCGGGTGAGCCTGTTTAGCTTTGACTTGCGCCCCCAAAATGCAAATACTGGATTAACAGGTTTCCTGGTATCTGAGACAAGTTTTGTTAAATCAGTTTTGGCGGCCAGATGGGGCTTTATGTTTTGGTATTAAATAGTCGGGTGAGCCTGTTTTGCTTTGACCTGCTCCCCTAGGCTGAACATGCCAGATTGGCAGGGCTCCTGGTATCTGAGACAAGTTTTGGTAAAACTGTTTTGACAGCTAGGCAAGACTGTATGTTTTAAGATTAAAGAGTCGGGTAAGCCAGTTTGGCTTTGACTTGCACCCCTAGGATGCAAATGCTGGATTAACAGCGTTCCTGGTATCTGAGACAAGTTTTGGTAGGGCAATTTTGTCGGGTGAGACTATTTTGCTTTGACTTGGTCCCCTAGGCTGCAAATGCTAGATTAACAGGGCTCCTGGAATCTAAAAAAAGTTTTACTAAAACAGTTTTGACAGCTAGGTAAGGCTGTATGTTTTAAGATTAAATAGTCGGGTGAGCCTGTTTAGCTTTGACTTGCGCCCCCAAAATGCAAATACTGGATTAACAGGTTTCCTGGTATCTGAGACAAGTTTTGTTAAATCAGTTTTGGCGGCCAGATGGGGCTTTATGTTTTGGGATTAAATAGTCGGATGAGCCTGTTTGGCTTTGACTTGCTCCCCTAGGCTCCACATGCCAGATAGGCGGGGCTCCTGGAATCTAAGAGAAGGTTTGGTAAAACAGTTTTGACAGCTAGGCAAGACTGAATGTTTTAAGATTAAGAAGTCGGTTGAGCATGTTTGGCTTTGACTTGCGCCCCTAGGCGGCACATGCCAGATTGGCGGGGCTCCTTGAATCTGATAGATGTTTTGGTAAAGCAGTTTTGGCAACCAGATGGGACTGTGTGTTTTTAGATTGGATAATGAGGTCCGACTAATTGGCTTTAACTTGTTCCCCTAGGCTGCAAATGCCAGATTGGCCGGGTTTTGGTAGAGCAGTTTCGGCGGCCAGATGGGGCTGTATGTTTAGTATTAAATAGTCGGGTGAGCCTGTTTTGCTTTGACCTGCTCCCCTAGGCTGCACATGCCAGATTGGCAGGGCTCCTGGTATCTGAGACAAGTTTTGGTAAAACTGTTTTGACAGCTAGGCAAGACTGTATGTTTTAAGATTAAAGAGTCGGGTAAGCCAGTTTGGCTTTGACTTACGCCCCTAGGATGCAAATGCTGGATCAACAGGGTTCCTGGTATCTGAGACAAGTGTTGGTAAGGCAATTTTGAGTTCCAGGTGAGGCTGAATGTGTTAAGACTTAATAGTCGGGTGAGACTATTGTGCTTTGACTTGGTCCCCTAGGCTGCAAATGATAGATTAACAGGGCTCCTGGTATCTGAGACAAGTTTTAGTAAAACAGTTTTGACAGCTAGGTAAGGCTGTATGTTTTAAGATTAAATAGTCGGGTGAGCCTGTTTAGCTTTGACTTGCGCCCCCAAGATGCAAATACTGGATTAACAGGTTTCCTGGTATCTGAGACAAGTTTTGGTAAATCAGTTTTGGCGGCCAGATGGGGCTGTTTGTTTTAAGATTTAAAAGTCTAGACTTGCTCCCTTACGCTGCAAATGCTAGATTAACAGGGCTCCTGGTATCCATGACAAGTTTTAATAAAGCAGCTTTGGCAGCCAGATGGGGCTGTTTGTTTTAAGATTAAATTGTAGAGTGAGCCTGTTTGGCTTTGAACTTCTCCCCTAGGCTGCACACGCAAGATTGTCAGGGCTCCTGGTAACTGAGACAAGGTTTGGTAAAACAGTTTTGACAGCTAGGCAAGACTGTATATTTTCAGATTAAATAGTCGGGTAAGCCTGTTTGCCTTTGTCTTGCGCCCCTAGGATGCAAATGCTGGATTAACAGGGTTCCTGGTATCTGAGACAAGTTTCGGTAAAGCAATTTTGACTTCCAGGTCATACTGTATGTTTTAGGATGAAATAGTCGGATGAGAATGTTTGGCTTTGACTTGCTCCCCTAGGCTCCACATGCCAGATAGGCGGGGCTCCAGGAATCTAAGACAAGGTTTGGTAAAACAGTTTTGACAGCTAGGTAAGGCTGAATGTTTTAAGATTAAATAGTCGGGTGAGCCTGATTAACTTTGAATTGAGCCCCCAGGATGCAAATACTGGATTTACAGGGTTCCTGGTATGTGAGACAAGTTTTGGTAAGGTAATTTTGAGTTACAGGTGAGGCTTAATGTGTTAAGACTTAATAGTCGGGTGAGACTATTTTGCTTTGACTTGGTCCCCTAGGCTGCAAATGCTAGATTAACAGGGCTCCTGGAATCTAAAAAAAGTTTTAGTAAAACAGTTTTGACAGCTAGGTAAGGCTGTATGTTTTAAGATTAAATAGTCGGGTGAGACTATTTGGCTTTGACTTGCGCCCCCAGGATGCAAATGCTAGATTATCTGGGATCCTTGTATCTGAGACAAGTTTCGGTAAAGCAATTTTGACTTCCAGGTGAGGCTGCATGTTTTAGGATTAAATAGTCGGATGAGCCTGTTTGGCTTTGACTTGCTCCCCTAGGCGCCACATGCCAGATAGGCGGGGCTCCTGGAATCTAAGACAAGGTTTGGTAAAACAGTTTTGACAGCTAGGCAAGACTGTATGTTTTAAGATTAAGAAGTCGGTTGAGCACGTTTGGCTTTGACTTGCGCCACTAGGCGGCACATGCCAGATTGGCGGAGCTCCTGGAATCTGATAGATGTTTTGGTAAAGCAGTTTTGGCAACCAGATGGGACTGTGTGTTTTCAGATTGGATAATGAGGTCCGACTAATTGGCTTTGACTTGTTCCCCTAGGCTGCAAATGCCAGATTGGCCGGGATTTGGTAGAGCAGTTTCGGCGGCCAGATGGGGCTGTATGTTTAGTATTAAAAAGTCGGGTTAGCCTGTTTTGCTTTGACCTGCTCCCCTAGGCTGCACATGCCAGATTGGCAGGGCTCCTGGTATCTGAGACAAGGTTTGGTAAAACTGTTTTGACAGCTAGGCAAGACTGTATGTTTTAAGATTAAAGAGTCGGGTAAGCCAGTTTGGCTTTGACTTGCGCCCCTAGGATGCAAATGCTGGATTAACAGGGTTCCTGGTATCTGAGACAAGTTTTGGTAAATCAGTTTTGGCGGCCAGATGGGGCTGTTTGTTTTAAGATTTAATAGTCGGGTGAGGCTATTTGGCTTTGACTTGCTCCCTTACGCTGCAAATGCTAGATTAACAGGGCTCCTGGTATCCATGACAAGTTTTGATAAAGCAGCTTTGGCAGCCAGATGGGGCTGTTTGTTTTAAGAGTTAATTGTAGAGTGAACCTGTTTGGCTTTGAACTTCTCCCCTAGGCTGCACACGCAAGATTGTCAGGGCTCCTGGTAACTGAGACAAGGTTTGGTAAAACAGTTTTGACAGCTAGGCAAGACTGTATATTTTCAGATTAAATAGTCGGGTAAGCCTGTTTGCCTTTGTCTTGCTCCCCTAGGATGCAAATGCTGGATTAACAGGGTTCCTGGTATCTGAGTCAAGTTTCGGTAAAGCAATTTTGACTTCCAGATCATACTGTATGTTTTAGGATTAAATAGTCGGATGAGCCTGTTTGGCTTTGACTTGCTCCCCTAGGCTCCACATGCCAGATAGGCGGGGCTCCTGGAATCTAAGACAAGGTTTGGTAAAACAGTTTTGACAGCTAGGCAAGACTGTATGTTTTAAGATTAAAAAGTCGGTTGAGCATGTTTGGCTTTGACTTGCGCCCCTAGGCGGCACATGCCAGATTGGCGGGGCTCCTGGAATCTGATAGATGTTTTGGTAAAGCAGTTTTGGCAACCAGATGGGAATGTGTGTTTTCAGATTGGATAATGAGGTCCGACTAATTGGCTTTGACTTGTTCCCCTAGGCTGCAAATGCCAGATTGGCCGGGTTTTGGTAGATCAGTTTCGGCGGCCAGATGGGGCTGTATGTTTTAGTATTAAAAAGTCGGGTGAGCCTGTTTTGCTTTGACCTGCTCCCCTAGGCTGCACATGCCAGATTGGCAGGGCTCCCGGTATCTGAGACAAGTTTTGGTAAAACAGTTTTGACAGCTAGGCAAGACTGTATGTTTTAAGATTAAAGAGTCGGGTAAGCCTGTTTGGCTTTGACTTGCGCCCCTAGGATGCAAATGCTGGATTAACAGGGTTTCTGGTATCTGAGACAAGTTTTGGTAAGGCAATTTTGAGTTCCAGGTGAGGCTGAATGTGTTTAGACTTAATAGTCGGGTGAGACTAGTTTGCTTTGACTTGGTCCCCTAGGCTGCAGATGCTAGATTAACAGGGCTCCTGGAATCTAAAAAAGTTTTAGTAAAACAGTTTTGACAGCTAGGTAAGGCTGTATGTTTTAAGATTAAATAGTCGGGTGAGCCTGTTTGGCTTTGACTTGCGCCCCCAGGATGCAAATACTGGATTAATAAGGTTCCTGGTATCTGAGACAAGTTTTGGTAAGGCAATTTTGAGTTACTGGTGAGGCTGAATGTGTTAAGACTTAATAGTCGGATGAGACTATTTTTCTTTGACTTGCTCCCCTAAGCGGTACATGCCAGATTGGCGGGGCTCCTGGAATCTGATATATGTTTTGGTAAAGGAGTTTTGGAAACCAGATGGGACTGTGTGTTTTCAGATTGGATAATGAGGTCAGACTAATTGGCTTTGACTTGATCCCCTAGGCTGCAAATGCCAGATTGGCAGGGTTTTGGTAGAGCAGTTTCTGCGGCCAGATGGGGCTGTATGTTTAGTATTAAATAGTCGGGTGAGCCTGTTTTGCTTTGACCTGCTCCCCTAGGCTGCATATGCCAGATTGGCAGGGTTTTGGTAGAGCAGTTTCGGCGGCCAGATGGGGCTGTATGTTTAGTATTAAATAGTCGGGTGAGCCTGTTTAGCTTTGACTTGCGCCCCCAAGATGCAAATACTGGATTAACAGGTTTCCTGGTATCTGAGACAAGTTTTGGTAAATCAGTTTTGGCGGCCAGATGGGGCTGTTTGTTTTAAGATTTAATAGTCGGGTGAGGCTATTTGGCTTTGACTTGCTCCCTTACGCTGCAAATGCTAGATTAACTGGGCTCCTGGTATCCATGACAAGTTTTGATAAAGCAGCTTTGGCAGCCAGATGGGGCTGTTTGTTTTAAGATTAAATTGTAGAGTGAGCCTGTTTGGCTTTGAACTTCTCCCCTAGGCTGCACACGCAAGATTGTCAGGGCTCCTGGTAACTGAGACAAGGTTTGGTAAAACAGTTTTGACAGCTAGGCAAGACTGTATATTTTCAGATTAACTAGTCGGGTAAGCCTGTTTGCCTTTGTCTTGCTCCCCTAGGATGCAAATGCTGGATTAACAGGGTTCCTGGTATCTGAGACAATTTTCGGAAAAGCAATTTTGACTTCCAGATCATACTGTATGTTGTAGGATTTAATAGTCGGATGAGCCTGTTTGGCTTTGACTTGCTCCCCTAGGCTCCACATGCCAGATAGGCGGGGCTCCTGGAATCTAAGACAAGGTTTGGTAAAACAGTTTTGACAGCTAGGCAAGACTGTATGTTTTAAGATTAAAAAGTCGGTTGAGCATGTTTGGCTTTGACTTGCGCCCCTAGGCGGCACATGCCGGATTGGCGGGGCTCTTGGAATCTGATAGATGTTTTGGTAAAGCAGTTTTGGCAACCAGATGGGACTGTGTGTTTTCAGATTGGATAATGAGGTCCAACTAATTGGCTTTGACTTGTTCCCCTAGGCTGCAAATGCCAGATTGGCCGGGTTTTGGTAGATCAGTTTCGGCGGCCAGATGGGGCTGTATGTTTTAGTATTAAAAAGTCGGGTGAGCCTGTTTGGCTTTGACTTGCTCCCCCAGGCTGCAAATGCTAGATTAACAGGGCTCCTGGAATCTAAAAAAAGTTTTAGTAAAACAGTTTTGACAGCTAGGTAAGGCTGTATGTTTTAAGATTAAATAGTCGGGTGAGCCTGTTTGGCTTTGACTTGCGCCCCTATGATGCAAATGCTGGATTAACAGGGTTCCTGGTATCTGAGACACGTTTTGGTAAGGCAATTTTGAGTTCCAGGTGAGGCTGAATGTGTTAACACTTAATAGTCGGGTGAGTCTATTTTGCTTTGACTTGCTCACCTAGGCTGCAAATGCTAGAATAACAGGGCTCCTGGAATCTAAAAAAAGTTTTAGTAAAACAGTTTTGACAGCTAGGTAAGGCTGTATGTTTTAAGATTAAATAGTCGGGTGAGCCTGTTTGGCTTTGACTTGCGCCCCTATGATCCAAATGCTGGATTGGTTCCTGGTATCTGAGACAAGTTTTGGTAAGGCAATTTTGAGTTCCAGGTGAGGCTGAATGTGTTTAGACTTAATAGTCGGGTGAGTCTATTTGGCTTTGACTTGCTCCTCTAGGCGGCACATTCCAGATTGGCGGGGCTCCTGGAATCTAAGACAAGGTTTGGTAAAACAGTTTTGACAGCTAGGCAAGACTGTATGTTTTAAGATTAAAGAGTCGGGTGAGCCTGTTTGAATTTGACTTACGCCCCAGGATGCAAATACTGGATTTACAGGGTTCCTGGTATCTGAGACAAGTTTTGGTAAATCGGTTTTGGCGGCCAGATGGGGCTATATGTTTAAAGATTTTATAGTCGGGTGAGCTTGTTTGGCTTTGACTTCCGCCCCTAGGATGCAAATCCTTGATTAAGAGGGTTCCTGGTATCTGAGACAAGTTTTGGTAAGGCAATTTTGCGTTCCAGGTGAGGCTGAATGAGTTAAGACTTAATAGTCGGGTGAGTCTATTTGGCTTTGACTTGCTCCTGTACGCTTCAAATGCTAGATTAATAGGCCTCCTGGTATCCATGACAAGTTTTGATAAAGCAGCTTTTGCAGCCAGATGGGGCTGTTTGTTTTAAGATTAAATTGTAGGATGAGCCTGTTTGGCTTTGAACTTCTCCCCTAGGCTGCACACGCCAGATTGGCAGGGCTCTTGGTAACTGAGAGTTTTGAGAGCTAGGCAAGACTGTATGTTGTAAGATTAAAGAGTCGGGTGAGCCCAGGGTTCCTGGTATCTGAGACAAGTTTTGTTAAAGCAGTTTTGGCGGCCAGATGGGGCTGTATGTTTTAAGATTTAATAGTCGGGTGAGCCTGTTTGGCTTTGACTTGCTCCCATACGCTGCAAAAGCTAGATTAACAGGCCTCCTGGTATCCATGACAAGTTTTGATAAAGCAGCTTTGGCAGCCAGATGGGGCTGTTTGTTTTAAAATTAAATTGATTAACAGGGATGCTTGTATCTGAGACAAGTTTCGGTAAAGCAATTTTGACTTCCAGTTGAGGCTGTATGTTTTAGGATTAAATAGTCGGATGAGCCTGTTTGACTTTGCATTTCTCCCCTAGGCTCCACATGCCAGATTGGCGGGGCTCCTGGAATCTAATACAAGGTTTGGTAAAACAGTTTTGGCAGCTAGGCAAGACTGTACGTTTTAAGATTATAGAGTCAGGTGAGCCAGTTTGGCTTTGACTTGCGCCCCTAGGATGCAAATGCTGGATTAATAAGGTTCCTGGTATCTGAGACAAGTTTTGGTAAGGCAATTTTGAGTTCCAGGTGAGGCTGAATGTGTTAAGACTTAATAGTCGGGTGAGTCTATTTTGCTTTGACTTGATCCCCTAGGCTGCAAATGCCAGATTGGCAGGGTTTTGGTAGAGCAGTTTCTGCGGCCAGATGGGGCTGTATGTTTAGTATTAAATAGTCGGGTGAGCCTGTTTTGCTTTGACCTGCTCCCCTAGGCTGCATATGCCAGATTGGCAGGGTTTTGGTAGAGCAGTTTCGGCGGCCAGATGGGGCTGTATGTTTAGTATTAAATAGTCGGGTGAGCCTGTTTAGCTTTGACTTGCGCCCCCAAGATGCAAATACTGGATTAACAGGTTTCCTGGTATCTGAGACAAGTTTTGGTAAATCAGTTTTGGCGGCCAGATGGGGCTGTTTGTTTTAAGATTTAATAGTCGGGTGAGGCTATTTGGCTTTGACTTGCTCCCTTACGCTGCAAATGCTAGATTAACTGGGCTCCTGGTATCCATGACAAGTTTTGATAAAGCAGCTTTGGCAGCCAGATGGGGCTGTTTGTTTTAAGATTAAATTGTAGAGTGAGCCTGTTTGGCTTTGAACTTCTCCCCTAGGCTGCACACGCAAGATTGTCAGGGCTCCTGGTAACTGAGACAAGGTTTGGTAAAACAGTTTTGACAGCTAGGCAAGACTGTATATTTTCAGATTAACTAGTCGGGTAAGCCTGTTTGCCTTTGTCTTGCTCCCCTAGGATGCAAATGCTGGATTAACAGGGTTCCTGGTATCTGAGACAATTTTCGGAAAAGCAATTTTGACTTCCAGATCATACTGTATGTTGTAGGATTTAATAGTCGGATGAGCCTGTTTGGCTTTGACTTGCTCCCCTAGGCTCCACATGCCAGATAGGCGGGGCTCCTGGAATCTAAGACAAGGTTTGGTAAAACAGTTTTGACAGCTAGGCAAGACTGTATGTTTTAAGATTAAAAAGTCGGTTGAGCATGTTTGGCTTTGACTTGCGCCCCTAGGCGGCACATGCCGGATTGGCGGGGCTCTTGGAATCTGATAGATGTTTTGGTAAAGCAGTTTTGGCAACCAGATGGGACTGTGTGTTTTCAGATTGGATAATGAGGTCCAACTAATTGGCTTTGACTTGTTCCCCTAGGCTGCAAATGCCAGATTGGCCGGGTTTTGGTAGATCAGTTTCGGCGGCCAGATGGGGCTGTATGTTTTAGTATTAAAAAGTCGGGTGAGCCTGTTTGGCTTTGACTTGCTCCCCCAGGCTGCAAATGCTAGATTAACAGGGCTCCTGGAATCTAAAAAAGTTTTAGTAAAACAGTTTTGACAGCTAGGTAAGGCTGTATGTTTTAAGATTAAATAGTCGGGTGAGCCTGTTTGGCTTTGACTTGCGCCCCTATGATGCAAATGCTGGATTAACAGGGTTCCTGGTATCTGAGACACGTTTTGGTAAGGCAATTTTGAGTTCCAGGTGAGGCTGAATGTGTTAACACTTAATAGTCGGGTGAGTCTATTTTGCTTTGACTTGCTCACCTAGGCTGCAAATGCTAGAATAACAGGGCTCCTGGAATCTAAAAAAGTTTTAGTAAAACAGTTTTGACAGCTAGGTAAGGCTGTATGTTTTAAGATTAAATAGTCGGGTGAGCCTGTTTGGCTTTGACTTGCGCCCCTATGATCCAAATGCTGGATTGGTTCCTGGTATCTGAGACAAGTTTTGGTAAGGCAATTTTGAGTTCCAGGTGAGGCTGAATGTGTTTAGACTTAATAGTCGGGTGAGTCTATTTGGCTTTGACTTGCTCCTCTAGGCGGCACATTCCAGATTGGCGGGGCTCCTGGAATCTAAGACAAGGTTTGGTAAAACAGTTTTGACAGCTAGGCAAGACTGTATGTTTTAAGATTAAAGAGTCGGGTGAGCCTGTTTGAATTTGACTTACGCCCCAGGATGCAAATACTGGATTTACAGGGTTCCTGGTATCTGAGACAAGTTTTGGTAAATCGGTTTTGGCGGCCAGATGGGGCTATATGTTTAAAGATTTTATAGTCGGGTGAGCTTGTTTGGCTTTGACTTCCGCCCCTAGGATGCAAATCCTTGATTAAGAGGGTTCCTGGTATCTGAGACAAGTTTTGGTAAGGCAATTTTGCGTTCCAGGTGAGGCTGAATGAGTTAAGACTTAATAGTCGGGTGAGTCTATTTGGCTTTGACTTGCTCCTGTACGCTTCAAATGCTAGATTAATAGGCCTCCTGGTATCCATGACAAGTTTTGATAAAGCAGCTTTTGCAGCCAGATGGGGCTGTTTGTTTTAAGATTAAATTGTAGGATGAGCCTGTTTGGCTTTGAACTTCTCCCCTAGGCTGCACACGCCAGATTGGCAGGGCTCTTGGTAACTGAGAGTTTTGAGAGCTAGGCAAGACTGTATGTTGTAAGATTAAAGAGTCGGGTGAGCCCAGGGTTCCTGGTATCTGAGACAAGTTTTGTTAAAGCAGTTTTGGCGGCCAGATGGGGCTGTATGTTTTAAGATTTAATAGTCGGGTGAGCCTGTTTGGCTTTGACTTGCTCCCATACGCTGCAAATGCTAGATTAACAGGCCTCCTGGTATCCATGACAAGTTTTGATAAAGCAGCTTTGGCAGCCAGATGGGGCTGTTTGTTTTAAAATTAAATTGATTAACAGGGATGCTTGTATCTGAGACAAGTTTCGGTAAAGCAATTTTGACTTCCAGTTGAGGCTGTATGTTTTAGGATTAAATAGTCGGATGAGCCTGTTTGACTTTGCATTTCTCCCCTAGGCTCCACATGCCAGATTGGCGGGGCTCCTGGAATCTAATACAAGGTTTGGTAAAACAGTTTTGGCAGCTAGGCAAGACTGTACGTTTTAAGATTATAGAGTCAGGTGAGCCAGTTTGGCTTTGACTTGCGCCCCTAGGATGCAAATGCTGGATTAATAAGGTTCCTGGTATCTGAGACAAGTTTTGGTAAGGCAATTTTGAGTTCCAGGTGAGGCTGAATGTGTTAAGACTTAATAGTCGGGTGAGTCTATTTTGCTTTGACTTGTTCCCCTAGGCTGCAAATGATAGATTAACAGGGCTCCTGGAATCTAAAAAAAGTTTTAGTAAAACAATTTTGACAGCTAGGTAAGGCTGTATGTTTTAAGATTAAACAGTCGGGTGAGCCTGTTTGGCTTTGTCTTGCGCCCCTAGGATGCAAATGCTGGATTAACAGGGTTCCTGGTATCTGAGACAAGTTTTGGTGAGGGAATTTTGAGTTCCAGGTACGGCTGAATTTTTTAAGACTTAGTAGTCGGGTGAGGCTATTTGGCTTTGACTTGCTCCTCTACGCTGCAAATGCTAGATTAATAGGCCTCCTGGTATCCATGACAAGTTTTGATAAAGCAGCTTTTGCAGCCAGATGGGGCTGTTTGTTTTAAGATTAAATTGTAGGATGAGCCTGTTTGGCTTTGAACTTCTCCCCTAGGCTGCACACGCCAGATTGGCGGGGGTCCTGGTAACTGAGACAAGGTTTGGTAAAACAGTTCTGACAGCTAGGTAAGGCTGTATGTCTTAAGATTAAATAGTCAAGTGAGTGTGTTTGGCTTTGACTTGCGCCCTTAGGATGCAAATGCTGGAATAACAGGGTTCCTGGTATCTGAGACAAGTTTTGGTAAATCGGTTTTGGCGGCCAGATGGGGCTATATGTTTAAAGATTTTATAGTCGGGTGAGCTTGTTTGGCTTTGACTTCCGCCCCTAGGATGCAAATCGTTGATTAAGAGGGTTCCTGGTATCTGAGACAAGTTTTGGTAAGGCAATTTTGCGTTCCAGGTGAGGCTGAATGTGTTAAGACTTAATAGTCGGGTGAGTCTATTTGGCTTTGACTTGCTCCCCTACGCGGCACATGCCAGATTGGCGGGGCTCCTGGAATCTAAGACAAGGTTTGGTAACACAGTTTTGACAGGTGGGCAAGACTGTATGTTTTAAGATTAAAGAGTCGGGTGAGCCTGTTTGGCTTTGTATTGCGCCCCTAGGATGCAAATGCTGGATTAACAGGGTTCCTGGTATCTGAGACAAGTTTTGGTAAGGCAATTTTGAGTTCCAGGTACGGCTGAATGTTTTAAGACTTATTAGTCGGGTGAGGCTATTTGGCTTTGACTTGCTCCTCTACGCTGCAAATGCTAGATTAATAGGCCTCCTGGTATCCATGACAAGTTTTGATAAAGCAGCTTTTGCAGCCAGATGGGGCTGTTTGTTTTAAGATTAAATTGATTAACAGGGATCCTTGTATCTGAGACAAGTTTTGGTAAAACAATTTTGACTTCCAGTTGAGGCTGTATGTTTTAGGATTAAATAGTCGGATGAGCCTAATTGGCTTTGACTTGCGCCCCTAGGATGCAAATGCTAGATTATCAGGGATCCTTGTATCTGAGACAAGTTTCGGTAAAGCAGTTTTGACTTCCAGGTGAGGCTGTATGTTTTAGGATTAAATATTCGGATGAGCCTGTTTGGCTTTGAATTTCTCCCCTAGGCTCCACATGCCAGATTGGCGGGGCTCCTGGAATCTAAGACAAGGTTTGGTAAGACAGTTTTGAGAGCTAAGCAAGACTGTATGTTTTAAGATTAAAGAGTCAGGTGAGCCAGTTTGGCTTTGACTTGCGCCCCTAGGATGCAAATGCTGGATTAACAGGGTTCCTGGTGTCTGAGACAAGCTTTGGTAAAGCAATTTTGACTTCCAGGTGAGGCTGTATGTTTTAGGATTAAATAGTCGGATGAGCCTGTTTGGCTTTGACTTGCGCCCCTATGATGCAAATACTGGATTGGTTCCTGGTATCTGAGACAAGTTTTGGTAAGGCAATTTTGCGTTCCAGGTGAGGCTGAATGTGTTAAGACTTAATAGTCGGGTGAGTCTATTTGGCTTTGACTTGCTCCCCTAGGCGGCACATGCCAGATCGGCGGGGCTCCTGGAATCTAAGACCTGGTTTGGTAAAACAGTTTTGACAGCTGGGCAAGACCGTATGTTGTAAGATTAAAGAGTCGGGTGAGCCGGTTTGGCTTTGTATTGCGCCCCTAGGATGCAAACGCTTGATTAACAGGGTTCCTGGTGTCTGAGACAAGCTTTGGTAAGGCAATTTTGTGTTCCAGGTGAGGCTGAATGTGTTAAGACTTAATTGTCGGGTGAGTCTATTTTGCTTTGACTTGCTCCCCTAGGCTGCAAATGCTAGATTAACAGGGCTCGTGGAATCTAAAAGAAGCTGTGGTAAAGCAATTTTGACTTCCAGGTGAGGCTGTATGTTTTAGGATTAAATAGTCGGATGAGCCTGTTTGGCTTTGACTTCCGCCCCTAGGATGCAAATGCTGGATTAACAGGGTTCCTGGTGTCTGAGACAAGCTTTGGTAAGGCAATTTTGACTTCCAGGTGGGGCTGAATTTTTTAAGACTTAATAGTCGGGTGAGACTAATTTGCTCTGACTTGCTCCCCTAGGCTGCAAATGCTAGATTAACAGGCATCGTGGTATCCATGACAGGTTTTGATAAAGCAGCTTTTGCAGCCAGATGGGGCTGTTTGTTTTAAGATTAAATTGTAGGATGAGCCTGTTTGGCTTTGAACTGCGCACCTAGGATGCAAATGCTGGATTAACAGGGTTCCTGGTATCTGACACAAGTTTTGGTAAAGCAGTTTGGCGGCCTGTTGGGGTTGTATGTTTTAAGATTTAATAGTCGGGTGAGACTAGGCTGCAAATGCTAGATTAACAGGGATCCTTGTATCTGAGACAAGTTTCGGTAAAGCAGTTTTGACTTCCAGGTGAGGCTGTATGTTTTAGGATTAAATAGTCGGATGAGCCTGTTTGGCTTTGAATTTCTCCCCTAGGCTCCACATGCCAGATTGGCGGGGCTCCTGGAATCTAAGACAAGTTTTGATAAAACAGTTTTGAGAGCTAGGCAAGACTGTATGTTTTAAGATTAAAGAGTCAGGTGAGCCTGTTTGGCTTTGACTTGCGCCCCTAGGATGCAAATGCTGGATTAATAAGGTTCCTGGTATCTGAGACACGTTTTGGTAAGGCAATTTTGTGTTCCAGGTGAGGCTGAATGTGTTAAGACTTAATAGTCGGGTGAGTCTATTTTCCTTTGACTTGCTCCCCTAGGCTGCAAATGCTAGATTAACAGGGCTCCTGGAATCTAAAAACAGTTTTAGTAGAACAGTTTTGACAGCTAGGTAAGGCTGTATGTTTTAAGATTAAATAGTCGGGTGAGCCTGTTTGGCTTTGACTTGCGCCCCCATGATGCAAATGCTGGATTGGTTCCTGGTATCTGAGACAAGTTTTGGTAAGGCAATTTTGAGTTCCAGGTGAGGCTGAATGTGTTAAGACTTAATAGTCGGGTGAGTCTATTTGGCTTTGACTTGCTCCCCTAGGCGGCACATGCCAGATTGGCGGGGCTCCCTGAATCTAAGACAAGGTTTGGTAAAACAGTTTTGACAGCTGGGCAAGATCGTATGTTTTAAGATTAAAGAGTCGGGTGAGCCGGTTTGGCTTTGTATTGCGCCCCTAGGATGCAAATGCTGGATTAACAGGGTTCCTGGTATCTGAGACAAGTTTTGGTAAGGCAATTTTGACTTCCAGGTACGGCTGAATGTTTTAAGACTTAGTAGTCGGGTGAGGCTATTTGGCTTTGACCTGCTCCTGTACGCTTCAAATGCTAGATTAATAGGCCTCCTGGTATCCATGACAAGTTTTGATAAAGCAGCTTTTGCAGCCAGATGGGGCTGTTTGTTTTAAGACTAAATTGTAGGATGGGCCTGTTTGGCTTTGAACTTCTCCCCGAGGCTGCACACGCCAGATTGGCAGGGCTCCTGGTAACTGAGACAAGGTTTGGTAAAACAGTTTTGAGAGCTAGGAAAGACTGTATTTTTTAAGATTAAAGAGTCGGGTGAGCCCAGGGTTCCTGGTGTCTGAGACAAGTTTTGTTAAAGCAGTTTTGGCGGCCAGATGGGGCTGTATGTTTAAAGATTTAATAGTCAGGTGAGGCTATTTGGCTTTGACTTGCTCCCATACGCTGCAAATGCTAGATTAACAGGGCTTCTGGTATCCATGACAAGTTTTGATAAAGCAGCTTTGGCAGCCAGATGGGGCTGTTTGTTTTAAGATTAAATTGATTAACAGGGATCCTTGTATCTGAGACAAGTTTCGGTAAAGCAGTTTTGACTTCCAGGTGAGGCTGTATGTTTTAGGATTCAATAGTCGGATGAGCCTGTTTGGCTTTGAATTTCTCCCCTAGGCTGCAAATGCTAGATTAACAGGGCTTCTGGAATCTAAAAAAAGTTTAAGTAAAACAGTTTTGACAGCTAGGCAAGACCGTATGTTTTAAGATTAAAGAGTCGGGTGAGCCTGTTTGGCTTTGACTTGCGCCCCTAGGATGCAAATGCTGGATTAACAGGGTTCCTGGTATCTGAGACAAGTTTTGGTAAGGCAATTTTGAGTTCCAGGAGGGGCTGAATGTGTTAAGATTTAATTGTCCGGTAAGGATATTTGGCTTTGACTTGCTCCCCTAGGCGGCACATGCCAGATTGGCGGGGCTCCTCTAATCTAATAGATGTTTTGGTAAAGCAGTTTTGGCAGCCAGATGGGGCTGTATGTTTTAAGATTAAATTGTCGGGTGAGCATTTTTGGCTTTGAACTGTGCCCCTACGATGCAAATGCT
This sequence comes from Drosophila kanekoi, assembly GCA_037075305.1. NCBI lineage: Eukaryota > Metazoa > Arthropoda > Insecta > Diptera > Drosophilidae > Drosophila > Drosophila kanekoi. The sequence continues at coordinate 87,157 of JBAMCE010000428.1, read as the reverse complement.
GGATTAACAGGGTTCCCGGTATCTAACACAAGTTTTGGTAAAGCAGTTTTGGCGGCCAGATGGGGTTGTATGTTTTAAGATTTAATAGTCGGGTGAGACTAATTTGCTTGGACGTGCTCCCCTAGGCTGCAAATGCTAGATTAACAGGGCTCCTGGAATCTAAAAAAAGTTTTAGTAAAACAGTTTTGACAGCTAGGTAAGGCTGTATGTTTGAGGATTAAATAGTCGGGTGAGCCTGTTTGGCTTTGTCTTGCGCCCCTAGGATGCAAATGCTGGATTAACAGGGTTCCTGGTATCTGACACAAGTTTTGGTAAAGCAGTTTGGCGGCCAGATGGTGTTGTATGTTTTAAGACTTAATAGTCGGGTGAGGCTATTTGGCTTTGAATTGCTCCTCTACGCTGCAAATGCTATATTAACAGGCATCGTGGTATCCATGACAGGTTTTGATAAAGCAGCTTTTGCAGGCAGATGGGGCTGTTTGTTTTAAGATTAAATTGTAGGATGAGCCTGTTTGGCTTTGAACTGCGCACCTAGGATGCAAATGCTGGATTAACAGGGTTCCTGGTATCTGACACAAGTTTTGGTAAAGCAGTTTGGCGGCCAGTTGGGGTTGTATGTTTTAAGATTTAATAGTCGGGTGAGACTATTTGGCTTTGACTTGCTACCCTAGGCTGCAAATGCTAGATTAACAGAGATCCTTGTATCTGAGACAAGTTTCGGTAAAGCAATTTTGACTTCCAGGTGGCTTTGACAGCTAGATGGGACAGTATGTTTTAAGATTAAATTGTCGGGTGAGCCTGTTTGGCTTTGAACTGCGCCTCTAGGATGCAAATGCTGGATTAACAGGGTTCCTGGTATCTGACACAAGTATTGGAAAAGCAGTTTGGCGGCCAGATGGGGTTGTATGTTTTAAAATTTAATAGTCGGGTGACTCTATTAGGCTTTGACTTGCTCCCCTAGGCTGCAAATGCTAGATTAACAGAGATTGGTGGGGCTCCTGGTAACTGAGACAAGGTTTGGTAAAACAGTTTTGACAGCTAGGCAAGACTGTATGTTTTAAGATTAAATAGTCGGGTGAGCCCAGGGTTCCTGGGATCTGAGACAAGTTTTGTTAAAGCAGTTTTGGCGGCCAGATGGGGCTGTATGTTTTACGATTTAATAGTCGGGTGAGGCTATTTGGCTTTGACTTGCTCTCCTACGCTGCAAATGCTAGATTAACAGGGCTCCTGGTATCCATGACAAGTTTTGATAAAGCAGCTTTGGCAGCCAGATGGGGCTGTTTGTTTTAAGATTAAATTGTGGGATGAGCCAGTTAGGCTTTGAACTTCTCCCCCGGGCTGCAAACGCCAGATTGGCAGGGCTCCTGGTAACTGAGACAAGGTTTGGTAAAACAGTTTTGAGAGCTAGGCTAGACCGTATGTTTTAAGACTAAAGAGTCGGGTTAGCCTGTTTGGCTTTGTCTTGCGCCCCTTGGATGCAAATGCTGGATTAACAGGGTTCCTGGTATCTGAGACAAGTTTTGGTAATGCAATTTTGAGTTCCAGGTTAGGCTGAATGTTTTAAGACTTAATAGTCGGGTGAGGCTATTTGGCTTTGCCTTGCTCCCCTAGGCGGCACATGCCAAATTGGTGGGGCTCCTGGAATCTAAAAAAAGTTTTGGTAAAACAGTTTTGACAGCTTGGTCAGGCTACATGTATTAAGATTTAATAGTCGGGTGAGCCTGTTTGCCTTTGACTTGCGCCCACAGGATGCAAATACTGGATGAACAGGGTTCCTGGTATCTGAGACAAGTTTTTGTAGGGCAATTTTGAGTTACAGGTGAGTCTGAATGTGTTAAGACTTGATAGTCAGGTGAGACTATTTTGCTTTGACTTGCTCCCCTACGCTGCAAATGCTAGATTAACAGGGCTCCTGGTATCTAAGAAAAGTTTTGGAAAAGCAGTTTTGGCAGCCAGATGGGGCTGTATGTTTTAAGATTAAATAGTCGGGTGAGCCTGTTTGGCTTTGAACTGCGCCCCTAGAATGCAAATGCTGGATTAACAGGGTTCCTGGTATCTGACACAAGTTTTGGTAAAGCAGTTTGGCGGCCAGTTGGGGTTGTATTTGACTTTCTTTGACTTGCTACCCTAGGCTGCAAATGCTAATTAACAGAGATCCTTGTATCTGAGACAAGTTTCGGTAAAGCAATTTTGACTTCCAGGTGGCTTTGGCAGCCAGATGGGGCAGTATGTTTTAAGATTAAATTGTCGGGTGAGCCTGTTTGGCTTTAAACTGCGCCTCTAGGATGCAAAGGCTGAATTAACAGGGCTCCTGGTATCTGACACAAGTTTTGGTAAAGCAGTTTAAGATTTAATAGTCGGGTAAGACTATTTGGCTTTGACTTGCTACCCTTGGCTGCAAATGCCAGATTAAAAGTTCTCCCGGTGTCTAAGACAAGTTTTGGTAAAGCAGTTTTGGCAGCCAGATGGGGCTGTTTGTTTTAAGATTAAATTGTAAATTGTCCTGGTATCTGAGACAAGTTTTGGTAAGGAAATTTTGAGTTACAGCTGAGGCTGAATGTGTTAAGACTTAAAAGTCAGGTGAGACTATTTGGCTTTGACTTGCTCCCCTAGGCTGCAACTGCTAGATTAACAGGGCTCCTGGAATCTAAAAAAAGTTTTGGTAAAACAGTTTTCACAACTAGGTCAGGCTACATGTTTGAAGATTAAATAGTCGGGTGAGCCTGTTTGACTTTGACTTGCGCCCCCAGGATGCTAATACTGGATTAACAGACTTCCTGGTATCTGAGACAAGTTTTGGTAAGGCAATTTTGAGTTAGAGGTGAAGCTGAATGTGTTAAGACTTAATAGGCAGATGAGACTATTTTGCTTTGACTTGCTCCCCTAGGCTGCAAATGCTAGATTAACAGGGCTCCTGGTATCTAAGACAAGTTTTGGTAAAGCAGTTTTGGCAGCCAGATGGGGCTGTTTGCTTTAAGGTTAAATTGTAAATTGTCCTGGTATCTGAGACAAGTTTTGGTAAGGCAATTTTGAGTTACAGGTGAGGCTGAATGTGTTAGGACTTAAAAGTCAGGTGAGACTATTTTGCTTTGACTTGCTCCCCTAGGCTGCAAATGCTAGATTAACAGGGCTCCTGGAATCTGAGACAATAGTCGGATGTAACTATTTGGCTTTGACATGCTAGCCTAGGCTGCAAATGCTACATTAACAGAGATCCTTGTATCTGAGACAAGTTTCGGTAAAGTAATTTTGACTTCCAGGTGAGGCTGTATGTTTTAAGATTAAATAGTTGGATGAGCCTGTTTGGCTTTGACTTGCTCCTTTAGGCTCCACATGCCAGATTGTCGGGGCTCCTGGCATCTAAGACAAGGTTAGGTAAAACAGTTTTGACAGCTAGGCAAGACTGTATGTTTTAAGATTAAATAGTCGGTTAAACCTGTTTGGCTTTGACTTGCTCCCCTAGGCTGCAAATGCCAGTTTAAAAGGTCTCCTGGTATCTAAGACAAGTTTTGGTAAAGCAGTTTTGGCAGCCAGATGGGGCTGTTTGCTTTAAGGTTAAATTGTAAATTGTCCTGGTATCTGAGACAAGTTTTGGTAAGGCAATTTTGAGTTACAGGTGGGGCTGAATGTGTTAGGACTTAAAAGTCAGGTGAGACTATTTTGCTTTGACTTGCTCCCCTAGGCTGCAAATGCTAGATTAACAGGGCTCCTGGAATCTAAAAAAAGTTTTGGTAAAACAGTTTTGACAGCCAGTTCAGGCTACATGTTTGAAGATTAAAAAGTCGGGTGAGCCTGTTTGACTCTGACTTGCGCCCACAGGTTGCAAATACTGGATTAACAGGGTTCCTAGTATCTGAGACAAGTTTTGGTAAGGCAATTTTGAGTTACAGGTGAGGCTGAATGTGTTAAGACTTAATAGTCAGGTGAGACTATTTTGCTTTGACTTGCTCCCCTAGGCTGCAAATGCTAGATTAACAGGGCTCCAGGTATCCATGACAAGCCTTGATAAAGCAGCTTTGGCAGACAGATGGGACTGTTTGTTTTAAGATTAAATTGTAGAGTGAGCCTGTTTGGCTCTGAACTTCTCCCCTGGGCTGCACACGCCAGATTGGCAGGGCTCCTGGTAACTGAGACTTGGTAAAACAGTTTTGACAGCTAGGCAAGACTGTATGTTTTCAGATTAAATAGTCGGGTAAGCCTGTTTGGATTTGTCTTGCGCCCCCAAGATGCAAATACTGGATTAACAGGGTTCCTGGTATCTGAGACAAGTTTTGGTAAGGCAATTTGAGTTACAGGTGAGGCTGAATGTTTTAAGATTTAATTGTCCGGTAAGGCTATTTGGCTTTGACTTGCTCCCCTAGGCGGCACATGCCAGATTGGCGGGGCTCCTCTAATCTAATAGATGTTTTGGTAAAGCAGTTTTGGCAGCCAGATGGGGCTGTATGTTTTAAGATTAAATTGTCGGGTGAGCATTTTTGGCTTTGAACTGTGCCCCTACGATGCAAATGCTGGATTAACAGGGTTCCCGGTATCTAACACAAGTTTTGGTAAAGCAGTTTTGGCGGCCAGATGGGGTTGTATGTTTTAAGATTTAATAGTCGGGTGAGACTATTTGGCTTTGACTTGCTACCCTAGGCTGCAAATGCTAGATTAACAGAGATCCTTGTAGAGAGACTTGAGACAAGTTTCGTTAAAGCAATTTTGACTTCCAGGTAAGGCTGTATGTTTTAGGATTAAATAGTCGGGTGATCCTGTTTGGTTTTGACTTGCTCCCCTAGGATGCAAATGCTGAAATAACAGGGTTCCTGGCATCTGAGACAAGTTTCGGTAAGACAATTTTGACATCCAGGTGAGGCTGCATGATTTAAGACTTAATAGTCGGGTGAGACTATTTGGCTTTGACTTGCTCCCCTAGCCCCACATGCCAGATTGGCAAGGTTCCTGGAATCTAATAAAAGTTTTATTAAAACAGTTTTGACAGCCAGACGGGGCTGTTTGTTTTAAGATTAAATTGTAGGGTGAGCCTGTATGACTTTGACTTGCGCCCCCAGGATGCAAATGCTGGATTAACAGGGTTCCTGGTATCTGAGACAAGTTTTGGTAAGGCAATTTTGAGTTCCAGGTGAGGCTAAATGTGTTAAGACTTAATAGTCGGATGAGCCTGTTTGGCTTTGACTTGCTCCCCTAGCCGCACATGCCAGATTGGCAAGGTTCCTGGAATCTAATAAAAGTTTTAGTAAAACAGTTTTGACAGCCAGACAGGGCTGTTTGTTTTAAGATTAAATAATCGGGTGAGCCTGTATGACTTTGACTTGCGCCCCCAGGATGCAAATGCTGGATAAACAGGGCTCCTGATATCTGAGACAAGTTTTGGTAAAGCAGTTTTGTCGGCCAAATGGGGTTGTATGTTTTAAGATTTAAAAGTCGGGTGAGACTAGGCTGCAAATGCTAGATTATCGGGGATCCTTGTATCTGAGACTAGTTTCGTTAACGCAATTTTGACTTCCTGGTGAGGCTCCTGGAATCTAAAAAAAGTTTTAGGAAAACAGTTTTGACAGCTACGTAAGGCTGTATGTTTTAAGATTAAATATTCAGGTGAGCCTGTTTGGCTTTGACTTGCGCCCCAGGATGCAAATACTGGAATCACAGGGTTCCTGGTATATGAGACAAGTTTTGGTAAAGCAGTTTTGGCGGCCAAATGGGGTTGTATGTTTTAAGATTTAAAAGTCGGGTGAGAATAGTCTGCAAATGCAAGATTATCAGGGATCCTTGTATCTGAGACAAGTTTCGGTGAGGCAATTTTGACTTCCAGGTGAGGCTGTATGTTTTAGGACTTAATAGTCGGGTGAGACTATTTGGCTCTGACTTGCTCCCCTAGGCGGCACATGCCAGATTAGCAAGGCTCCTGGAATCTAATAAAAGTTTTAGTAAAACCGTTTTGACAGCCAGACGGGGCTGTTTGTTTTAAGATTAAATTGTAGGGTGAGCCTGTATGACTTTGACTTGCGCCCCCAGGATGCAAATACTGATTTAACAGGGCTCCTGGTATCTGAGACAAGTTTTGGTAAACCAGTTTTGTCGGCCAAATGGGGTTGTATGTTTTAAGATTTAAAAGTCGGGTGAGACTAGTCTGCAAATGCTAGATTATCAGGGATCCTTGTATCTGAGACAAGTTTCGGTAAAGCAATTTTGACTTCCAGGTGAGGCTGTATGTTTTTTGCATTAAATAGTCGGATGAGCCTGTTTGGCTTTGAACATCTCCCCTAGGCTCCACATGCCAGATTGGCGGGGCTCCTGGAATCTAAGACACGGTTTGGTAAAACAGTTTTGAGAGCTAGACAAGACTGTATGTTTTAAGATTAAAGAGTCGGGTGAGCCTGTTTGGCTTTGACTTGCGTCCCTAGGCGGCACATGCCAGATTGGCGGGGCTCCTGGAATCTAAGACAAGGTTTGGTAAAACAGTTTTGACAGCTAGGCAAGACCGTATGTTTTAAGATTAAAGAGTCGGGTGAGCCTGTTTGGCTTTGACTTGCGCCCCTAGGATGCAAATGCTAGATTAACAGGGTTCCTGGTATCTGAGACAAGTTTTGGTAAGACAATTTTGAGTTCCAGGTGAGGCTGAATGTGTTAAGACTTAATAGTCGGGTGAGTCTATTTTGCTTTGACTTGCTCCCCAAGGCTGCAAGTGCTAGATTAACAGGCCTCCTAGTATCTAAGACATGTTTTGGTAAAGCAGTTTTGGCAGCCATATGGGGCTGTGTGTTTAAGATTAAATTGGTTAACAGGGATCCTTGTATCTGAGAAAATATTCGGTAAAGCAATTTTGACTTCCAGGTGAGGCTGTATGTTTTAGGATTCAATAGTCGGATGAGCCTGTTTGGCTTTGACTTGCGCCCCTTGGATGCAAATGCTGGATTAACAGTGTTCCTGGTATCTATGACAAGTTTTGTTAAAGCAATTTTGAGTTCCAGGTGAGGCTGAATTTTTTAAGACTTAATAGTCGGGTGAGACTATTTGGCTTTGACTTGCTCCCCTAGGCTCCACATGCCAGATTGGCGGGGCTCCTGGAATCTAAGACAAGGTTTGGTAAAACCGTTTTGACAGCTAGGCAAGACCGTATGTTTTAAGATTAAAGAGTCGGGTGAGCCTGTTTGGCTTTGACTTGCGCCCCTAGGATGCAAGTGCTGGATTAACAGGGTTCCTGGTATCTGAGACAAGTTTTGGTAAGGCAATTTTGAGTTCCAGGTGAGGCTGAATGTGTTAAGACTTAATAGTCGGGTGAGACTATTTTGCATTGACTTGCTCCCCTATGCTGCAAATGCTAGATTAACAGGGCTCCTGGAATCTAAAAAAGTTTTAGTAAAACAGTTTTGACAGCTAGGTAAGGCTGTATGTTTTAAGACTAAATAGTCACGTGAGCCTGTTTGGCTTTGTCTTGCGCCCCCAGGATGCAAATGCTGGATTAACAGGGTTCCTGGTATCTGAGACAAGTTTTGGTAAGGCAATTTTGAGTTCCAGGTGAGGCTGAATGTGTTAAGACTTAATAGTCGGGTGAGACTATTTTGCTTTGACTTGCTCCCCTAGGCGGCACATGCCAGATTGGCGGGGCTCCAGGTATCTAAGACAAGTTTTGGTAAAGAAGTTTTGGCAACCAGATGGGACTGTGTGTTTTCAGATTGGATAATGAGGTCAGACTAATTGGCTTTGGCTTGATCCCCTAGGCTGCAAATGCCAGATTGGCAGGGTTTTGGTAGAGCAGTTTTGGCGGCCAGATGGGGCTGTATGTTTTAGTATTAAATAGTCGGATAAGCCTCTTTGGCTTTGAATTTCTCCCCTAGGCTCCACATGCCACATTGGCGGGGCACCTGGAATCTGACACAAGTTTTGGTAAAGCAGTTTTGGCGGCCAGATGAGGTTGTATGTTTTAAGATTTAATAGTCGGGTGAGACTAGGCTGCAAATGCTAGATTATCAGGGATCCTTGTATCTGAGACAAGTTTTGGTAAAGCAGTTTTGGCGGCCAGATGGGGTTGTATGTTTTAAGATTTAATAGTCATGTGAGACTAGGCTGCAAATGCTAGATTATCAGTGATCCTTGTATCTGAGACAAGTTTCGGTAAAGCAATTTTGACTTCCAGGTGAGGCTGTATGTTTTTTGCATTAAATAGTCGGATGAGCCTGTTTGGCTTTGAACATCTCCCCTAGGCTCCACATGCCAGATTGGTGGGGCTCCTGGAATCTAAGACACGGTTTGGTAAAACAGTTTTGAGAGCTAGACAAGACTGTATGTTTTAAGATTAAAGAGTCGGGTGAGCCTGTTTGGCTTTGACTTGCGTCCCTAGGCGGCACATGCCAGATTGGCGGGGCTCCTGGAATCTAAGACAAGGTTTGGTAAAACAGTTTTGACAGCTAGGCAAGACTGTATGTTTTAAGATTAAAGAGTCGGGTGAGCCTGTTTGAATTTGACTTGCGCCCCAGGATGCAAATACTGGATTTACAGGGTTCCTGGTATCTGAGACAAGTTTTGGTAAGGCAATTTTGAGTTCCAGGTGAGGCTGAATGTGTTAAGACTTAATAGTCGGGTGAGACTATTTTGCTTTGACTTGCTCCCCTAGGCGGCACATGCCAGATTGGCGGGGCTCCTGGAATCTGATATCTGGATAATGAGGTCAGACTAATTGGCTTTGGCTTGATCCCCTAGGCTGCAAATGCCAGATTGGCAGTGTTTTGGTAGAGCAGTTTTGGCGGCCAGATGGGGCTGTATGTTTTAGTATTTAATAGTCGGATGAGCCTGTTTGGCTTTGAATTTCTCCCCTACGCTCCACATGCCAGATTGGCGGGGCTCCTGGAATCTGAGACAAGTTTTGGCGGCCAGATGGGGTTGTATGATTTAAGATTTAATAGTCGGGTGAGACTAGGCTGCAAATGCTAGATTATCAGGGATCCTTGTATCTGAGACAAGTTTTGGTAAAGCAGTTTTGGCGGCCAGATGGGGTTGTATGTTTTAAGATTTAATAGTCGGGTGAGACAAGGCTGCAAATGCTAGATTATCAGGGATCCTTGTATCTGAAATAATATTCGGTAAAGCAATTTTGACTTCCAGGTGAGGCTCTATGTTTTAGGATTAAGTAGTCGGATGAGCCTGTTTGGCTTTGACTTGCGCCCCTAGGATGCAAATGCTGGATTAACAGGGTTCCTGGTATCTGAGACAAGTTTTGGTAAGGCAATTTTGAGTTCCAGGTGAGGCTGAATGTGTTAAGACTTAATAGTCGTGTGAGTCTATTTTGCTTTGACTTGCTCCCCTAGGCTGCAAATGCTAGATTAACAGGGCTACTGGAATCTAAAAAAAGTTTAAGTAAAACAGTTTTGACAGCTAGGTATGGCTGTATGTTTTAAGATTAAATAGTCGGGTGAGCCTGTTTGGCATTGACTTGCGTCCCAGGATGCAAATACTGGATTTACAGGGTTCCTGGTATCTGAGACAAGTTTTGGTAAGGCAATTTTGAGTTCCAGGTGAGGCTGTATGTTTTAGGATTCAATAGTCGGATGAGCTTGTTTGGCTTTGACTTGCTCCCCTGGGCTACACATGCCAGATTGGCGGGGCTCCAGGAATCTAAGACAAGGTTTGGTAAAACAGTTTTGACAGCTAGGCAAGACTGTATGTTTTAAGATTAAAGAGTCGGATGAGCCTGTTTGGCTTTGACTTGCGCCCCTAGGATGCAAATGCTGGATTAACAGGGTTCCTGGTATCTAAGACAAGTTTTGTTAAAGCAATTTTGAGTTCCAGGTGAGGCTTAATTTTTCAAGACTTAATAGTCGGGTGAGACTATTTGGCTTTGACTTGCTCCTCTAGGCTCCACATGGCAGATTGGCGGGGCTCCGGGAATCTAAGACAAGGTTTGGTAAAACCGTTTTGACAGCTAGGCAAGACCGTATGTTTTAAGATTAAAGAGTCGGGTGAGCCTGTTTGGCTTTGACTTGCGCCCCTAGGATGCAAATGCTGGATTAACAGGGTTCCTGGTATCTGAGACAAGTTTTGGTAAGGCAATTTTGAGTTCCAGGTGAGGCTGAATGTGTTAAGACTTAATAGTCGGGTGAGACTATTTTGCTTTGACTTGCTCCCCTATGCTGCAAATGCTAGATTAACAGGGCTCCTGGAATCTAAAAAAAGTTTTAGTAAAACAGTTTTGACAGCTAGGTAAGGCTGTATGTTTTAAGATTAAATAGTCGGGTGCGCCTGTTTGGCTTTGTCTTGCGCCCCTAGGATGCAAATGCTGGATTAACAGGGTTCCTGGTATCTGAGACAAGTTTTGGTAAGGCAATTTTGAGTTCCAGGTGAGGCTGTATGTTTTAGGATTCAATAGTCGCATGAGCTTCTTTGGCTTTGACTTGCTCCCCTAGGCTACACATGCCAGATTGGCGGGGCTCCAGGAATCTAAGACAAGGTTTGGTAAAACAGTTTTGACAGCTAGGCAAGACTGTATGTTTTAAGGTTAAAGAGTCGGGTGAGCCTGTTTGAATTTGACTTGCGCCCCAGGATGCAAATACTGGATTTACAGGGTTCCTGGTATCTGAGACAAGTTTTGGTAAGGCAATTTTGAGTTCCAGGTGAGGCTGAATGTGTTAAGACTTAATAGTCGGGTGAGACTATTTTGCTTTGACTTGCTGAATGTGTTAAGACTTAAAAGTCAGGTGAGACTATTTGGCTTTGACTTGCTCCCCTAGGCTGCAACTGCTAGATTAACAGGGCTCCTGGAATCTAAAAAAAGTTTTGGTAAAACAGTTTTGACAACTAGGTCAGGCTACATGTTTGAAGATTAAATAGTCGGGTGAGCCTGTTTGACTTTGACTTGCGCCCCCAGGATGCTAATACTGGATTAACAGACTTCCTGGTATCTGAGACAAGTTTTGGTAAGGCAATTTTGAGTTAGAGGTGAAGCTGAATGTGTTAAGACTTAATAGGCAGGTGAGACTATTTTGCTTTGACTTGCTCCCCTAGGCTGCAAATGCTAGATTAACAGGGCTCCTGGTATCTAAGACAAGTTTTGGTAAAGCAGTTTTGGCAGCCAGATGGGGCTGTTTGCTTTAAGGTTAAATTGTAAATTGTCCTGGTATCTGAGACAAGTTTTGGTAAGGCAATTTTGAGTTACAGGTGAGGCTGAATGTGTTAGGACTTAAAAGTCAGGTGAGACTATTTTGCTTTGACTTGCTCCCCTAGGCTGCAAATGCTAGATTAACAGGGCTCCTGGAATCTGAGACAATAGTCGGATGTAACTATTTGGCTTTGACATGCTAGCCTAGGCTGCAAATGCTACATTAACAGAGATCCTTGTATCTGAGACAAGTTTCGGTAAAGTAATTTTGACTTCCAGGTGAGGCTGTATGTTTTAAGATTAAATAGTTGGATGAGCCTGTTTGGCTTTGACTTGCTCCTTTAGGCTCCACATGCCAGATTGTCGGGGCTCCTGGCATCTAAGACAAGGTTAGGTAAAACAGTTTTGACAGCTAGGCAAGACTGTATGTTTTAAGATTAAATAGTCGGTTGAACCTGTTTGGCTTTGACTTGCTCCCCTAGGCTGCAAATGCCAGTTTAAAAGGTCTCCTGGTATCTAAGACAAGTTTTGGTAAAGCAGTTTTGGCAGCCAGATGGGGCTGTTTGCTTTAAGGTTAAATTGTAAATTGTCCTGGTATCTGAGACAAGTTTTGGTAAGGCAATTTTGAGTTACAGGTGAGGCTGAATGTGTTAGGACTTAAAAGTCAGGTGAGACTATTTTGCTTTGACTTGCTCCCCTAGGCTGCAAATGCTAGATTAACAGGGCTCCTGGAATCTAAAAAAAGTTTTGGTAAAACAGTTTTGACAGCTAGTGCAGGCTACATGTTTGAAGATTAAAAAGTCGGGTGAGCCTGTTTGACTCTGACTTGCGCCCCCAGGTTGCAAATACTGGATTAACAGGGTTCCTAGTATCTGAGACAAGTTTTGGTAAGGCAATTTTGAGTTACAGGTGAGGCTGAATGTGTTAAGACTTAATAGTCAGGTGAGACTATTTTGCTTTGACTTGCTCCCCTAGGCTGCAAATGCTAGATTAACAGGGCTCCAGGTATCCATGACAAGCCTTGATAAAGCAGCTTTGGCAGCCAGATGGGACTGTTTGTTTTAAGATTAAATTGTAGAGTGAGCCTGTTTGGCTCTGAACTTCTCCCCTGGGCTGCACACGCCAGATTGGCAGGGCTCCTGGTAACTGAGACTTGGTAAAACAGTTTTGACAGCTAGGCAAGACTGTATGTTTTCAGATTAAATAGTCGGGTAAGCCTGTTTGGATTTGTCTTGCGCCCCCAAGATGCAAATACTGGATTAACAGGGTTTCTGTTATCTGAGACAAGTTTTGGTAAGGCAATTTGAGTTACAGGTGAGGCTGAATGTTTTAAGATTTAATTGTCCGGTAAGGCTATTTGGCTTTGAGTTGCTCCCCTAGGCGGCACATGCCAGATTGGCGGGGCTCCTCTAATCTAATAGATGTTTTGGTAAAGCAGTTTTGGCAGCCAGATGGGGCTGTATGTTTTAAGATTAAATTGTCGGGTGAGCATTTTTGGCTTTGAACTGTGCCCCTACGATGCAAATGCTGGATTAACAGGGTTCCCGGTATCTAACACAAGTTTTGGTAAAGCAGTTTTGGCGGCCAGATGGGGTTGTATGTTTTAAGATTTAATAGTCGGGTGAGACTATTTGGCTTTGACTTGCTACCCTAGGCTGCAAATGCTAGATTAACAGAGATCCTTGTATCTGAGACAAGTTTCGTTAAAGCAATTTTGACTTCCAGGTAAGGCTGTATGTTTTAGGATTAAATAGTCGGATGAGCCTGTTTGGCTTTGACTTGCTTCCCTAGGCTGCACGTGCCAGATTGGCGGGGCTCGTGGAATCTAAGACAAGTTTGGCTAAAACAGTTTTGACAGCTATTTAAGGCTGTATGTCTTAAGATTAAATAGTCAAGTGAGTGTGTTTGGCTTTGACTTGCGCCCCTAGGATGCAAATGCTGGAATAACAGGGTTCCTGGTATCTGAGACAAGTTTTGGTAAATAAGTTTTGGCGGCCAGATGGGGCTATATGTTTAAAGATTTAATAGTCGGGTGAGCCTGTTTGGCTTTGGCTTGCGCCCCTAGAATACAAATGCTGGATTAACAGGTTCCTGGTATCTGAGACAAGTTTTGGTAAGGCAATTTTGAGTTCCAGGTGAGGCTGAATGTGTTAAGACTTAATAGGCAGGTGAGACTATTTTGCTTTGACTTGCTCCCCTAGGCTGCAAATGCTAGATTAACAGGGCTCCTGGTATCTGAGACAAGTTTTGGTAAAGCAGTTTTGGCGGCCAGATGTGGTGGTATGTTATAAGATTAAATAGTCGGGTGAGGCTATTTGGCTTTGACTTGCTCCCCTAGGCTACAAATGCCAGATTAACAGCGCTCCTGGTATCTAAGAAAAGTTTTGGTAAAGCAGTTTTGGCAGCCAGATGGGGCTAAATGTTTTAGGATTAAATGGTAGGATGAGCCTGTTTGGCATTGACTTGCTCCCCTAGGCTGCACACGCCAGATTGGCAGGTCTCCTGGTATCTGAGACAAGGCTTGGTAAAACAGTTTTGACAGCTAGGTCAGGCTACATGTTTGAAGGTTAAATGGTCGGGTGATCCTGTTTGGTTTTGACTTGCTCCCCTAGGATGCAAATGCTGGAATAACAGGGTTCCTGGCATCTGAGACAAGTTTCGGTAAGACAATTTTGACATCCAGGTGAGGCTGCATGATTTAAGACTTAATAGTCGGGTGAGACTATTTGGCTTTGACTTGCTCCCCTAGCCCCACATGCCAGATTGGCAAGGTTCCTGGAATCTAATAAAAGTTTTGATAAAACAGTTTTGACAGCCAGACGGGGCTGTTTGTTTTAAGATTAAATTGTAGGGTGAGCCTGTATGACTTTGACTTGCGCCCCCAGGATGCAAATGCTGGATTAACAGGGTTCCTGGTATCTGAGACAAGTTTTGGTAAGGCAATTTTGAGTTCCAGGTGAGGCTAAATGTGTTAAGACTTAATAGTCGGATGAGCCTGTTTGGCTTTGACTTGCTCCCCTAGCCGCACATGCCAGATTGGCAAGGTTCCTGGAATCTAATAAAAGTTTTAGTAAAACAGTTTTGACAGCCAGACGGGGCTGTTTGTTTTAAGATTAAATAATCGGGTGAGCCTGTATGACTTTGACTTGCGCCCCCAGGATGCAAATGCTGGATAAACAGGGCTCCTGATATCTGAGACAAGTTTTGGTAAAGCAGTTTTGTCGGCCAAATGGGGTTGTATGTTTTAAGATTTAAAAGTCGGGTGAGACTAGGCTGCAAATGCTAGATTATCGGGGATCCTTGTATCTGAGACTAGTTTCGTTAACGCAATTTTGACTTCCTGGTGAGGCTGTATGTTTTAGGATTAAATAGTCGGATGAGCTTGTTTGGCTTTGACTTTCTCCCCTAGGCTCCACATGCCAGATTGGCGGGGCTCCTGGAATCTAAGACAAGGTTTGGTAAAACAGTTTTAACAGGGCTCCTGGAATCTAAAAAAAGTTTTAGTAAAACAGTTTTGACAGCTACGTAAGGCTGTATGTTTTAAGATTAAATATTCAGGTGAGCCTGTTTGGCTTTGACTTGCGCCCCAGGATGCAAATACTGGAATCACAGGGTTCCTGGTATATGAGACAAGTTTTGGTAAAGCAGTTTTGGCGGCCAAATGGGGTTGTATGTTTTAAGATTTAAAAGTCGGGTGAGAATAGTCTGCAAATGCAAGATTATCAGGGATCCTTGTATCTGAGACAAGTTTCGGTGAGGCAATTTTGACTTCCAGGTGAGGCTGTATGTTTTAGGACTTAATAGTCGGGTGAGACTATTTGGCTTTGACTTGCTCCCCTAGGCGGCACATGCCAGATTAGCAAGGCTCCTGGAATCTAATAAAAGTTTTAGTAAAACCGTTTTGACAGCCAGACGGGGCTGATTGTTTTAAGATTAAGTTGTAGGGTGAGCCTGTATGACTTTGACTTGCGCCCCCAGGATGCAAATACTGATTTAACAGGGCTCCTGGTATCTGAGACAAGTTTTGGTAAACCAGTTTTGTCGGCCAAATGGGGTTGTATGTTTTAAGATTTAAAAGTCGGGTGAGACTAGTCTGCAAATGCTAGATTATCAGGGATCCTTGTATCTGAGACAAGTTTCGGTAAAGCAATTTTGACTTCCAGGTGAGGCTGTATGTTTTTTGCATTAAATAGTCGGATGAGCCTGTTTGGCTTTGAACATCTCCCCTAGGCTCCACATGCCAGATTGGTGGGGCTCCTGGAATCTAAGACACGGTTTGGTAAAACAGTTTTGAGAGCTAGACAAGACTGTATGTTTTAAGATTAAAGAGTCGGGTGAGCCTGTTTGGCTTTGACTTGCGTCCCTAGGCGGCACATGCCAGATTGGCGGGGCTCCTGGAATCTAAGACAAGGTTTGGTAAAACAGTTTTGACAGCTAGGCAAGACCGTATGTTTTAAGATTAAAGAGTCGGGTGAGCCTGTTTGGCTTTGACTTGCGCCCCTAGGATGCAAATGCTAGATTAACAGGGTTCCTGGTATCTGAGACAAGTTTTGGTAAGACAATTTTGAGTTCCAGGTGAGGCTGAATGTGTTAAGACTTAATAGTCGGGTGAGTCTATTTTGCTTTGACTTGCTCCCCAAGGCTGCAAATGCTAGATTAACAGGCCTCCTAGTATCTAAGACATGTTTTGGTAAAGCAGTTTTGGCAGCCATATGGGGCTGTGTGTTTAAGATTAAATTGGTTAACAGGGATCCTTGTATCTGAGAAAATATTCGGTAAAGCAATTTTGACTTCCAGGTGAGGCTGTATGTTTTAGGATTCAATAGTCGGATGAGCCTGTTTGGCTTTGACTTGCGCCCCTTGGATGCAAATGCTGGATTAACAGTGTTCCTGGTATCTATGACAAGTTTTGTTAAAGCAATTTTGAGTTCCAGGTGAGGCTGAATTTTTTAAGACTTAATAGTCGGGTGAGACTATTTGGCTTTGACTTGCTCCCCTAGCCGCACATGCCAGATTGGCAAGGTTCCTGGAATCTAATAAAAGTTTTAGTAAAACAGTTTTGACAGCCAGACGGGGCTGTTTGTTTTAAGATTAAATAATCGGGTGAGCCTGTATGACTTTGACTTGCGCCCCCAGGATGCAAATGCTGGATAAACAGGGCTCCTGATATCTGAGACAAGTTTTGGTAAAGCAGTTTTGTCGGCCAAATGGGGTTGTATGTTTTAAGATTTAAAAGTCGGGTGAGACTAGGCTGCAAATGCTAGATTATCGGGGATCCTTGTATCTGAGACTAGTTTCGTTAACGCAATTTTGACTTCCTGGTGAGGCTGTATGTTTTAGGATTAAATAGTCGGATGAGCTTGTTTGGCTTTGACTTTCTCCCCTAGGCTCCACATGCCAGATTGGCGGGGCTCCTGGAATCTAAGACAAGGTTTGGTAAAACAGTTTTAACAGGGCTCCTGGAATCTAAAAAAAGTTTTAGTAAAACAGTTTTGACAGCTACGTAAGGCTGTATGTTTTAAGATTAAATATTCAGGTGAGCCTGTTTGGCTTTGACTTGCGCCCCAGGATGCAAATACTGGAATCACAGGGTTCCTGGTATATGAGACAAGTTTTGGTAAAGCAGTTTTGGCGGCCAAATGGGGTTGTATGTTTTAAGATTTAAAAGTCGGGTGAGAATAGTCTGCAAATGCAAGATTATCAGGGATCCTTGTATCTGAGACAAGTTTCGGTGAGGCAATTTTGACTTCCAGGTGAGGCTGTATGTTTTAGGACTTAATAGTCGGGTGAGACTATTTGGCTTTGACTTGCTCCCCTAGGCGGCACATGCCAGATTAGCAAGGCTCCTGGAATCTAATAAAAGTTTTAGTAAAACCGTTTTGACAGCCAGACGGGGCTGATTGTTTTAAGATTAAATTGTAGGGTGAGCCTGTATGACTTTGACTTGCGCCCCCAGGATGCAAATACTGATTTAACAGGGCTCCTGGTATCTGAGACAAGTTTTGGTAAACCAGTTTTGTCGGCCAAATGGGGTTGTATGTTTTAAGATTTAAAAGTCGGGTGAGACTAGTCTGCAAATGCTAGATTATCAGGGATCCTTGTATCTGAGACAAGTTTCGGTAAAGCAATTTTGACTTCCAGGTGAGGCTGTATGTTTTTTGCATTAAATAGTCGGATGAGCCTGTTTGGCTTTGAACATCTCCCCTAGGCTCCACATGCCAGATTGGTGGGGCTCCTGGAATCTAAGACACGGTTTGGTAAAACAGTTTTGAGAGCTAGACAAGACTGTATGTTTTAAGATTAAAGAGTCGGGTGAGCCTGTTTGGCTTTGACTTGCGTCCCTAGGCGGCACATGCCAGATTGGCGGGGCTCCTGGAATCTAAGACAAGGTTTGGTAAAACAGTTTTGACAGCTAGGCAAGACCGTATGTTTTAAGATTAAAGAGTCGGGTGAGCCTGTTTGGCTTTGACTTGCGCCCCTAGGATGCAAATGCTAGATTAACAGGGTTCCTGGTATCTGAGACAAGTTTTGGTAAGACAATTTTGAGTTCCAGGTGAGGCTGAATGTGTTAAGACTTAATAGTCGGGTGAGTCTATTTTGCTTTGACTTGCTCCCCAAGGCTGCAAATGCTAGATTAACAGGCCTCCTAGTATCTAAGACATGTTTTGGTAAAGCAGTTTTGGCAGCCATATGGGGCTGTGTGTTTAAGATTAAATTGGTTAACAGGGATCCTTGTATCTGAGAAAATATTCGGTAAAGCAATTTTGACTTCCAGGTGAGGCTGTATGTTTTAGGATTCAATAGTCGGATGAGCCTGTTTGGCTTTGACTTGCGCCCCTTGGATGCAAATGCTGGATTAACAGTGTTCCTGGTATCTATGACAAGTTTTGTTAAAGCAATTTTGAGTTCCAGGTGAGGCTGAATTTTTTAAGACTTAATAGTCGGGTGAGACTATTTGGCTTTGACTTGCTCCCCTAGGCTCCACATGCCAGATTGGCGGGGCTCCTGGAATCTAAGACAAGGTTTGGTAAAACCGTTTTGACAGCTAGGCAAGACCGTATGTTTTAAGATTAAAGAGTCGGGTGAGCCTGTTTGGCTTTGACTTGCGCCCCTAGGATGCAAATGCTGGATTAACAGGCTTCCTGGTATCTGAGACAAGTTTTGGTAAGGCAATTTTGAGTTCCAGGTGAGGCTGAATGTGTTAAGACTTAATAGTCGGGTGAGACTATTTTGCATTGACTGGCTCCCCTATGCTGCAAATGCTAGATTAACAGGGCTCCTGGAATCTAAAAAAGTTTTAGTAAAACAGTTTTGACAGCTAGGTAAGGCTGTATGTTTTAAGACTAAATAGTCACGTGAGCCTGTTTGGCTTTGTCTTGCGCCCCCAGGATGCAAATGCTGGATTAACAGGGTTCCTGGTATCTGAGACAAGTTTTGGTAAGGCAATTTTGAGTTCCAGGTGAGGCTGAATGTGTTAAGACTTAATAGTCGGGTGAGACTATTTTGCTTTGACTTGCTCCCCTAGGCGGCACATGCCAGATTGGCGGGGCTCCAGGTATCTAAGACAAGTTTTGGTAAAGAAGTTTTGGCAACCAGATGGGACTGTGTGTTTTCAGATTGGATAATGAGGTCAGACTAATTGGCTTTGGCTTGATCCCCTAGGCTGCAAATGCCAGATTGGCAGGGTTTTGGTAGAGCAGTTTTGGCGGCCAGATGGGGCTGTATGTTTTAGTATTAAATAGTCGGATGAGCCTGTTTGGCTTTGAATTTCTCCCCTAGGCTCCACATGCCACATTGGCGGGGCACCTGGAATCTGACACAAGTTTTGGTAAAGCAGTTTTGGCGGCCAGATGAGGTTGTATGTTTTAAGATTTAATAGTCGGGTGAGACTAGGCTGCAAATGCTAGATTATCAGGGATCCTTGTATCTGAGACAAGTTTTGGTAAAGCAGTTTTGGCGGCCAGATGGGGTTGTATGTTTTAAGATTTAATAGTCATGTGAGACTAGGCTGCAAATGCTAGATTATCAGTGATCCTTGTATCTGAGACAAGTTTCGGTAAAGCAATTTTGACTTCCAGGTGAGGCTGTATGTTTTAGGATTAAATAGTCGGATGAGCCTGTTTGGCTTTGAATTTCTCCCCTACGCTCCTCAAGCCAGATTGGGGGGCTCCGGGAATCTAAGACAAGGTTTGGTAAAACAGTTTGCGAGCTAGGCAAGACCGTATGTTTTAAGATTAAAGAGTCGGGTGAGCCTGTTTGAATTTGACTTGCGCCCCAGGATGCAAATACTGGATTTACAGGGTTCCTGGTATCTGAGACAAGTTTTGGTAAGGCAATTTTGAGTTCCAGGTGAGGCTGAATGTGTTAAGACTTAATAGTCGGGTGAGACTATTTTGCTTTGACTTGCTCCCCTAGGCGGCACATGCCAGATTGGCGGGGCTCCTGGAATCTGATATCTGGATAATGAGGTCAGACTAATTGGCTTTGGCTTGATCCCCTAGGCTGCAAATGCCAGATTGGCAGTGTTTTGGTAGAGCAGTTTTGGCGGCCAGATGGGGCTGTATGTTTTAGTATTTAATAGTCGAATGAGCCTGTTTGGCTTTGAATTTCTCCCCTAGGCTCCACATGCCAGATTGGCGGGGCTCCTGGAATCTGAGACAAGTTTTGGCGGCCAGATGGGGTTGTATGATTTAAGATTTAATAGTCGGGTGAGACTAGGCTGCAAATGCTAGATTATCAGGGATCCTTGTATCTGAGACAAGTTTTGGTAAAGCAGTTTTGGCGGCCAGATGGGGTTGTATGTTTTAAGATTTAATAGTCGGGTGAGACAAGGCTGCAAATGCTAGATTATCAGGGATCCTTGTATCTGAAATAATATTCGGTAAAGCAATTTTGACTTCCAGGTGAGGCTCTATGTTTTAGGATTAAGTAGTCGGATGAGCCTGTTTGGCTTTGACTTGCGCCCCTAGGATGCAAATGCTGGATTAACAGGGTTCCTCGTATCTGAGACAAGTTTTGGTAAGGCAATTTTGAGTTCCAGGTGAGGCTGAATGTGTTAAGACTTAATAGTCGTGTGAGTCTATTTTGCTTTGACTTGCTCCCCTAGGCTGCAAATGCTAGATTAACAGGGCTACTGGAATCTAAAAAAAGTTTAAGTAAAACAGTTTTGACAGCTAGGTATGGCTGTATGTTTTAAGATTAAATAGTCGGGTGAGCCTGTTTGGCATTGACTTGCGCCCCAGGATGCAAATACTGGATTTACAGGGTTCCTGGTATCTGAGACAAGTTTTGGTAAGGCAATTTTGAGTTCCAGGTGAGGCTGTATGTTTTAGGATTCAATAGTCGGATGAGCTTGTTTGGCTTTGACTTGCTCCCCTGGGCTACACATGCCAGATTGGCGGGGCTCCAGGAATCTAAGACAAGGTTTGGTAAAACAGTTTTGACAGCTAGGCACGACTGTATGTTTTAAGATTAAAGAGTCGGATGAGCCTGTTTGGCTTTGACTTGCGCCCCTAGGATGCAAATGCTGGATTAACAGGGTTCCTGGTATCTAAGACAAGTTTTGTTAAAGCAATTTTGAGTTCCAGGTGAGGCTTAATTTTTCAAGACTTAATAGTCGGGTGAGACTATTTGGCTTTGACTTGCTCCCCTAGGCTCCACATGGCAGATTGGCGGGGCTCCGGGAATCTAAGACAAGGTTTGGTAAAACCGTTTTGACAGCTAGGCAAGACCGTATGTTTTAAGATTAAAGAGTCGGGTGAGCCTGTTTGGCTTTGACTTGCGCCCCTAGGATGCAAATGCTGGATTAACAGGGTTCCTGGTATCTGAGACAAGTTTTGGTAAGGCAATTTTGAGTTCCAGGTGAGGCTGAATGTGTTAAGACTTAATAGTCGGGTGAGACTATTTTGCTTTGACTTGCTCCCCTATGCTGCAAATGCTAGATTAACAGGGCTCCTGGAATCTAAAAAAAGTTTTAGTAAAACAGTTTTGACAGCTAGGTAAGGCTGTATGTTTTAAGATTAAATAGTCGGGTGCGCCTGTTTGGCTTTGTCTTGCGCCCCTAGGATGCAAATGCTGGATTAACAGGGTTCCTGGTATCTGAGACAAGTTTTGGTAAGGCAATTTTGAGTTCCAGGTGAGGCTGTATGTTTTAGGATTCAATAGTCGGATGAGCTTCTTTGGCTTTGACTTGTTCCCCTAGGCTACACATGCCAGATTGGCGGGGCTCCAGGAATCTAAGACAAGGTTTGGTAAAACAGTTTTGACAGCTAGGCAAGACTGTATGTTTTAAGATTAAAGAGTCGGGTGAGCCTGTTTGAATTTGACTTGCGCCCCAGGATGCAAATACTGGATTTACAGGGTTCCTGGTATCTGAGACAAGTTTTGGTAAGGCAATTTTGAGTTCCAGGTGAGGCTGAATGTGTTAAGACTAAATAGTCGGGTGAGACTATTTTGCTTTGACTTGCTCCCCTAGGCGGCACATGCCAGATTGGCGGGGCTCCTGGAATCTGATATATGTTTTGGTAAAGAAGTTTTGGCAACCAGATGGGACTGTGTGTTTTCAGATTGGATAATGAGGTCAGACTAATTGGCTTTGGCTTGATCCCCTAGGCTGCAAATGCCAGATTGGCAGTGTTTTGGTAGAGCAGTTTTGGCGGCCAGATGGGGCTGTATGTTTTAGTATTAAATAGTCGGATGAGCCTGTTTGGCTTTGAATTTCTCCCCTAGGCTCAACATGCCAGATTGGCAGGGCTCCTGGAATCTGAGACAAGTTTTGGCGGCCAGATGGGGTTGTATGTTTTAAGATTTAATAGTCGGGTGAGACAAGGCTGCAAATGCTAGATTATCAGGGATCCTTGTATCTGAAAAAATATTCGGTAAAGCAATTTTGACTTCCTGGTGAGGCTCTATGTTTTAGGATTAAGTAGTCGGATGAGCCTGTTTGGCTTTGACTTGCGCCCCTAGGATGCAAATGCTGGATTAACAGGGTTCCTGGTATCTGAGACAAGTTTTGGTAAGGCAATTTTGAGTTCCAGGTGAGGCTGAATGTGTTAAGACTTAATAGTCGTGTGAGTCTATTTTGCTTTGACTTGCTCCCCTAGGCTGCAAATGCTAGATTAACAGGGCTACTGGAATCTAAAAAAAGTTTAAGTAAAACAGTTTTGACAGCTAGGTATGGCTGTATGTTTTAAGATTAAATAGTCGGGTGAGCCTGTTTGGCATTGACTTGCGCCCCAGGATGCAAATACTGGATTTACAGGGTTCCTGGTATCTGAGACAAGTTTTGGTAAGGCAATTTTGAGTTCCAGGTGAGGCTGTATGTTTTAGGATTCAATAGTCGGATGAGCTTGTTTGGCTTTGACTTGCTCCCCTGGGCTACACATGCCAGATTGGCGGGGCTCCAGGAATCTAAGACAAGGTTTGGTAAAACAGTTTTGACAGCTAGGCAAGACTGTATGTTTTAAGTATTAAAGAGTCGGATGAGCCTGTTTGGCTTTGACTTGCGCCCATAGGATGCAAATGCTGGATTAACAGGGTTCCTGGTATCTAAGACAAGTTTTGTTAAAGCTATTTTGAGTTCCAGGTGAGGCTTAATTTTTCAAGACGTAATAGTCGGGTGAGACTATTTGGCTTTGACTTGCTCCCCTAGGCTCCACATGGCAGATTGGCGGGGCTCCGGGAATCTAAGACAAGGTTTGGTAAAACCGTTTTGACAGCTAGGCAAGACCGTATGTTTTAAGATTAAAGAGTCGGGTGAGCCTGTTTGGCTTTGACTTGCGCCCCTAGGATGCAAATGCTGGATTAACAGGGTTCCTGGTATCTGAGACAAGTTTTGGTAAGGCAATTTTGAGTTCCAGGTGAGGCTGAATGTGTTAAGACTTAATAGTCGGGTGAGACTATTTTGCTTTGACTTGCTCCCCTATGCTGCAAATGCTAGATTAACAGGGCTCCTGGAATCTAAAAAAAGTTTTAGTAAAACAGTTTTGACAGCTAGGTAAGGCTGTATGTTTTAAGATTAAATAGTCGGGTGCGCCTGTTTGGCTTTGTCTTGCGCCCCTAGGATGCAAATGCTGGATTAACAGGGTTCCTGGTATCTGAGACAAGTTTTGGTAAGGCAATTTTGAGTTCCAGGTGAGGCTGTATGTTTTAGGATTCAATAGTCGGATGAGCTAGTTTGGCTTTGACTTGCTCCCCTAGGCTTCACATGCCAGATTGGCGGGGCTCCAGGAATCTAAGACAAGGTTTGGTAAAACAGTTTTGACAGCTAGGCAAGACTGTATGTTTTAAGATTAAAGAGTCGGGTGAGCCTGTTTGAATTTGACTGGCGCCCCAGGATGCAAATACTGGATTTACAGGGTTCCTGGTATCTGAGACAAGTTTTGGTAAGGCAATTTTGAGTTCCAGGTGAGGCTGAATGTGTTAAGACTTAATAGTCGGGTGAGACTATTTTGCTTTGACTTGCGCCCCTAGGCGGCACATGCCAGATTGGCGGGGCTCCTGGAATCTGATATATGTTTTGGTAAAGAAGTTTTGGCAACCAGATGGGACTGTGTGTTTTCAGATTGGATAATGAGGTCAGACTAATTGGCTTTGGCTTGATCCCCTAGGCTGCAAATGCCAGATTGGCAGTGTTTTGGTAGAGCAGTTTTGGCGGCCAGATGGGGCTGTATGTTTTAGTATTAAATAGTCGGATGAGCCTGTTTGGCTTTGAATTTCTTCCCTAGGCTCCACATGCCAGATTGGCGGGGCTCCTGGAATCTGAGACCAGTTTTGGCGGCCAGATGGGGTTGTATGTTTTAAGATTTAATAGTCGGGTGAGACTAGGCTGCAAATGCTAGATTTTCAGGGATCCTTGTATCTGAGAAAATATTCGGTAAAGCAATTTTGACTTCCAGGGGAGGCTGTATGCTTTAGGATTAAATAGTCGGATGAGCCTGTTTGGCTTTGACTTGCGCCCCTAGGATGCAAATGCTGGATTAACAGGGCTCCTGGTATCTGAGACAAGTTTTGGTGAGGCAATTTTGAGTTCCAGGTGAGGCTGAATGTTTTACGACTTAATAGTCGGGTGAGGCTATTTGGCTTTGACTGGCTCCCCTAGGCTACACATGCCAGATTGGCGGGGCTCCAGGAATCTAAGACAAGGTTTCGTAAAACAGTTTTGAGAGCTAGGCAAGACTGTATGTTTTAAGATTAAAGAGTCGGGTGAGCCTGTTTGGCTTTGACTTGCGTCCCTAGGATGCAAATGCTGGATTAATAAGGTTCCTGGTATCTGAGGCAAGTTTTGGTAAGGTAATTTTGAGTTCCAGGAGAGGCTGAATGTGTTAAGACTTAATAGTCGGGTGAGACTATTTTGCTTTGACTTGGTCCCCTAGGCTGCAAATGCTAGATTAACAGGCTTCCTTGTATCTAAGACATGTTTTAATAAAGCAGTTTTGGCTGCCATATGGGGCTGTGTGTTTAAGATTAAATTGATTAACAGGGATCCTTGTATCTGAGAAAAGTTTCGGTTTTAGGATTAAATAGTCGGGTGAGACTGTTTTGCTTTGACTTGCTCCCCTATGCTGCAAATGCTAGATAGCCAGAGCTCCTGGAATCTAAAAAAAGTTTTAGTAAAACAGTTATGACAGCTAGGTAAGGCTGTATGTTTTAAGATTAAAGAGTCGGGTGAGCCTGTTTGAATTTGACTTGCGCCCCTAGGATGCAAGTGCTGGATTAACAGGGTTCCTGGTATCTGAGACAAGTTTTGGTAAGGCAATTTTGAGTTCCAGGTGAGGCTGAAATTGTTAAGACTTAATAGTCGGGTGAGACTATTTTGCTTTGACTTGCTCCCCTATGCTGCAAATGCTAGATTAACAGGGTTCCTGGAATCTAAAAAGTTTTAGTAAAACAGTTTTGACAGCTAGGTAAGGCTGTATGTTTTAAGATTTAATGGTCGGGGGAGCCTGTTTGGTTTTGTCTTGCGCCCCTAGGATGCAAATGCTGGATTAACAGGGTTCCTGGTATCTGAGACAAGTTTTGGTAAGGCAATTTTGAGTTCCAGGTGAGGCTGTATGTTTTAGGATTCAATAGCCGGATGAGCTTGTTTGGCTTTGACTTGCTCCCCTGGGCTACACATGCCAGATTGGCGGGGCTCCAGGAATCTAAGACAAGGTTTGGTAAAACAGTTTTGACAGCTAGGCAAGACTGTATGTTTTAAGATTAAAGAGTCGGATGAGCCTGTTTGGCTTTGACTTGCGCCCCTAGGATGCAAATGCTGGATTAACAGGGTTCCTGGTATCTAAGACAAGTTTTGTTAAAGCAATTTTGAGTTCCAGGTGAGGCTTAATTTTTCAAGACTTAATAGTCGGGTGAGACTATTTGGCTTTGACTTGCTCCCCTAGGCTCCACATGGCAGATTGGCGGGGCTCCGGGAATCTAAGACAAGGTTTGGTAAAACCGTTTTGACAGCTAGGCAAGACCGTATGTTTTAAGATTAAAGAGTCGGGTGAGCCTGTTTGGCTTTGACTTGCGCCCCTAGGATGCAAATGCTGGATTAACAGGGTTCCTGGTATCTGAGACAAGTTTTGGTAAGGCAATTTTGAGTTCCAGGTGAGGCTGAATGTGTTAAGACTTAATAGTCGGGTGAGACTATTTTGCTTTGACTTGCTCCCCTATGCTGCAAATGCTAGATTAACAGGGCTCCTGGAATCTAAAAAAAGTTTTAGTAAAACAGTTTTGACAGCTAGGTAAGGCTGTATGTTTTAAGATTAAATAGTCGGGTGCGCCTGTTTGGCTTTGTCTTGCGCCCCTAGGATGCAAATGCTGGATTAACAGGGTTCCTGGTATCTGAGACAAGTTTTGGTAAGGCAATTTTGAGTTCCAGGTGAGGCTGTATGTTTTAGGATTCAATAGTCGGATGAGCTTCTTTGGCTTTGACTTGCTCCCCTAGGCTACACATGCCAGATTGGCGGGGCTCCAGGAATCTAAGACAAGGTTTGGTAAAACAGTTTTGACAGCTAGGCAAGACTGTATGTTTTAAGATTAAAGAGTCGGGTGAGCCTGTTTGAATTTGACTTGCGCCCCTGGATGCAAATACTGGATTTACAGGGTTCCTGGTATCTGAGACAAGTTTTGGTAAGGCAATTTTGAGTTCCAGGTGAGGCTGAATGTGTTAAGACTTAATAGTCGGGTGAGACTATTTTGCTTTGACTTGCTCCCCTAGGCGGCACATGCCAGATTGGCGGGGCTCCAGGAATCTAAGACAAGGTTTCGTAAAACAGTTTTGAGAGCTAGGCAAGACTGTATGTTTTAAGATTAAAGAGTCGGGTGAGCCTGTTTGGCTTTGACTTGCGTCCCTAGGATGCAAATGCTGGATTAATAAGGTTCCTGGTATCTGAGGCAAGTTTTGGTAAGGTAATTTTGAGTTCCAGGAGAGGCTGAATGTGTTAAGACTTAATAGTCGGGTGAGACTATTTTGCTTTGACTTGGTCCCCTAGGCTGCAAATGCTAGATTAACAGGCTTCCTTGTATCTAAGACATGTTTTAATAAAGCAGTTTTGGCTGCCATATGGGGCTGTGTGTTTAAGATTAAATTGATTAACAGGGATCCTTGTATCTGAGAAAAGTTTCGGTTTTAGGATTAAATAGTCGGGTGAGACTGTTTTGCTTTGACTTGCTCCCCTATGCTGCAAATGCTAGATAGCCAGAGCTCCTGGAATCTAAAAAAAGTTTTAGTAAAACAGTTATGACAGCTAGGTAAGGCTGTATGTTTTAAGATTAAAGAGTCGGGTGAGCCTGTTTGAATTTGACTTGCGCCCCTAGGATGCAAGTGCTGGATTAACAGGGTTCCTGGTATCTGAGACAAGTTTTGGTAAGGCAATTTTGAGTTCCAGGTGAGGCTGAAATTGTTAAGACTTAATAGTCGGGTGAGACTATTTTGCTTTGACTTGCTCCCCTATGCTGCAAATGCTAGATTAACAGGGTTCCTGGAATCTAAAAAAGTTTTAGTAAAACAGTTTTGACAGCTAGGTAAGGCTGTATGTTTTAAGATTTAATGGTCGGGGGAGCCTGTTTGGTTTTGTCTTGCGCCCCTAGGATGCAAATGCTGGATTAACAGGGTTCCTGGTATCTGAGACAAGTTTTGGTAAGGCAATTTTGAGTTCCAGGTGAGGCTGTATGTTTTAGGATTCAATAGCCGGATGAGCTTGTTTGGCTTTGACTTGCTCCCCTGGGCTACACATGCCAGATTGGCGGGGCTCCAGGAATCTAAGACAAGGTTTGGTAAAACAGTTTTGACAGCTAGGCAAGACTGTATGTTTTAAGATTAAAGAGTCGGATGAGCCTGTTTGGCTTTGACTTGCGCCCCTAGGATGCAAATGCTGGATTAACAGGGTTCCTGGTATCTAAGACAAGTTTTGTTAAAGCAATTTTGAGTTCCAGGTGAGGCTTAATTTTTCAAGACTTAATAGTCGGGTGAGACTATTTGGCTTTGACTTGCTCCCCTAGGCTCCACATGGCAGATTGGCGGGGCTCCGGGAATCTAAGACAAGGTTTGGTAAAACCGTTTTGACAGCTAGGCAAGACCGTATGTTTTAAGATTAAAGAGTCGGGTGAGCCTGTTTGGTTTTGACTTGCGCCCCTAGGATGCAAATGCTGGATTAACAGGGTTCCTGGTATCTGAGACAAGTTTTGGTAAGGCAATTTTGAGTTCCAGGTGAGGCTGAATGTGTTAAGACTTAATAGTCGGGTGAGACTATTTTGCTTTGACTTGCTCCCCTATGCTGCAAATGCTAGATTAACAGGGCTCCTGGAATCTAAAAAAGTTTTAGTAAAACAGTTTTGACAGCTAGGTAAGGCTGTATGTTTTAAGATTAAATAGTCGGGTGCGCCTGTTTGGCTTTGTCTTGCGCCCCTAGGATGCAAATGCTGGATTAACAGGGTTCCTGGTATCTGAGACAAGTTTTGGTAAGGCAATTTTGAGTTCCAGGTGAGGCTGTATGTTTTAGGATTCAATAGTCGGATGAGCTTCTTTGGCTTTGACTTGCTCCCCTAGGCTACACATGCCAGATTGGCGGGGCTCCAGGAATCTAAGACAAGGTTTGGTAAAACAGTTTTGACAGCTAGGCAAGACTGTATGTTTTAAGATTAAAGAGTCGGGTGAGCCTGTTTGAATTTGACTTGCGCCCCTGGATGCAAATACTGGATTTACAGGGTTCCTGGTATCTGAGACAAGTTTTGGTAAGGCAATTTTGAGTTCCAGGTGAGGCTGAATGTGTTAAGACTTAATAGTCGGGTGAGACTATTTTGCTTTGACTTGCTCCCCTAGGCGGCACATGCCAGATTGGCGGGGCTCCTGGAATCTGATATATGTTTTGGTAAAGAAGTTTTGGCAACCAGATGGGACTGTGTGTTTTCAGATTGGATAATGAGGTCAGACTAATTGGCTTTGGCTTGATCCCCTAGGCTGCAAATGCCAGATTGGCAGTGTTTTGGTAGAGCAGTTTTGGCGGCCAGATGGGGCTGTATGTTTTAGTATTAAATAGTCGGATGAGCCTGTTTGGCTTTGAATTTCTCCCCTAGGCTCAACATGCCAGATTGGCAGGGCTCCTGGAATCTGAGACAAGTTTTGGCGGCCAGATGGGGTTGTATGTTTTAAGATTTAATAGTCGGGTGAGACAAGGCTGCAAATGCTAGATTATCAGGGATCCTTGTATCTGAAAAAATATACGGTAAAGCAATTTTGACTTCCTGGTGAGGCTCTATGTTTTAGGATTAAGTAGTCGGATGAGCCTGTTTGGCTTTGACTTGCGCCCCTAGGATGCAAATGCTGGATTAACAGGGTTCCTGGTATCTGAGACAAGTTTTGGTAAGGCAATTTTGAGTTCCAGGTGAGGCTGAATGTGTTAAGACTTAATAGTCGTGTGAGTCTATTTTGCTTTGACTTGCTCCCCTAGGCTGCAAATGCTAGATTAACAGGGCTACTGGAATCTAAAAAAAAGTTTAAGTAAAACAGTTTTGACAGCTAGGTATGGCTGTATGTTTTAAGATTAAATAGTCGGGTGAGCCTGTTTGGCATTGACTTGCGCCCCAGGATGCAAATACTGGATTTACAGGGTTCCTGGTATCTGAGACAAGTTTTGGTAAGGCAATTTTGAGTTCCAGGTGAGGCTGAATGTGTTAAGACTTAATAGTCGGGTGAGACTATTTTGCTTTGACTTGCGCCCCTAGGCGGCACATGCCAGATTGGCGGGGCTCCTGGAATCTGATATATGTTTTGGTAAAGAAGTTTTGGCAACCAGATGGGACTGTGTGTTTTCAGATTGGATAATGAGGTCAGACTAATTGGCTTTGGCTTGATCCCCTAGGCTGCAAATGCCAGATTGGCAGTGTTTTGGTAGAGCAGTTTTGGCGGCCAGATGGGGCTGTATGTTTTAGTATTAAATAGTCGGATGAGCCTGTTTGGCTTTGAATTTCTCCCCTAGGCTCCACATGCCAGATTGGCGGGGCTCCTGGAATCTGAGACCAGTTTTGGCGGCCAGATGGGGTTGTATGTTTTAAGATTTAATAGTCGGGTGAGACTAGGCTGCAAATGCTAGATTTTCAGGGATCCTTGTATCTGAGAAAATATTCGGTAAAGCAATTTTGACTTCCAGGGGAGGCTGTATGCTTTAGGATTAAATAGTCGGATGAGCCTGTTTGGCTTTGACTTGCGCCCCTAGGATGCAAATGCTGGATTAACAGGGCTCCTGGTATCTGAGACAAGTTTTGGTGAGGCAATTTTGAGTTCCAGGTGAGGCTGAATGTTTTACGACTTAATAGTCGGGTGAGGCTATTTGGCTTTGACTGGCTCCCCTAGGCTACACATGCCAGATTGGCGGGGCTCCAGGAATCTAAGACAAGGTTTCGTAAAACAGTTTTGAGAGCTAGGCAAGACTGTATGTTTTAAGATTAAAGAGTCGGGTGAGCCTGTTTGGCTTTGACTTGCGTCCCTAGGATGCAAATGCTGGATTAATAAGGTTCCTGGTATCTGAGGCAAGTTTTGGTAAGGCAATTTTGAGTTCCAGGAGAGGCTGAATGTGTTAAGACTTAATAGTCGGGTGAGACTATTTTGCTTTGACTTGGTCCCCTAGGCTGCAAATGCTAGATTAACAGGCTTCCTTGTATCTAAGACATGTTTTAATAAAGCAGTTTTGGCTGCCATATGGGGCTGTGTGTTTAAGATTAAATTGATTAACAGGGATCCTTGTATCTGAGAAAAGTTTCGGTTTTAGGATTAAATAGTCGGGTGAGACTATTTTGCTTTGACTTGCTCCCCTATGCTGCAAATGCTAGATAGCCAGAGCTCCTGGAATCTAAAAAAAGTTTTAGTAAAACAGTTATGACAGCTAGGTAAGGCTGTATGTTTTAAGATTAAAGAGTCGGGTGAGCCTGTTTGAATTTGACTTGCGCCCCTAGGATGCAAGTGCTGGATTAACAGGGTTCCTGGTATCTGAAACAAGTTTTGGTAAGGCAATTTTGAGTTCCAGGTGAGGCTGAAATTGTTAAGACTTAATAGTCGGGTGAGACTATTTTGCTTTGACTTGCTCCCCTATGCTGCAAATGCTAGATTAACAGGGCTCCTGGAATCTAAAAAAAGTTTTAGTAAAACAGTTTTGACAGCTAGGTAAGGCTGTATGTTTTAAAATTAAATAGTCGGGTGATCCTGTTTAGCTTTGTCTTGCGCCCCTAGGATGCAAATGCTGGATTAACAGGGTTCCTGGTTTCAGAGACAAGTTTTGGTAAGGCAATTTTGAGTTCCAGGTCAGGCTGAATGTTTTACGACTTAATGGTCGGGTGAGGATATTTGGCTTTGACTTGCTCCCCTAGGCTCCACATGCCAGATTGGCGGGGCTCCTGGAATCTAAGACAAGGTTTGGTAAAACAGTTTTGAGAGCTAGGCAAGACTGTATGTTTTAAGATTAAAGAGTCGGGTGAGCCTGTTTGGCTTTGACTTGCGCCCCTAGGAGGCAAATGCTGGATTGGTTCCTGGTATCTTAGACAAGTTTTGGTTAAGGCAATTTTGAGTTCCAGGTGAGGCTGAATGTGTTAAGACTTAATAGTCGTGTGAGTCTATTTTGCTTTGACTTGCTCCCCCAAACTGCAAATTCTAGATTAACAGGGCTCCTGGAATCTAAAAAAAGTTTTAGTAAAACAGTTTTGACAGCTAGGTAAGGCTGTTTGTTTGAGGATTAAATAGTCGGGTGAGCCTGTTTAGCTTCGTCTTGCGCCCCTAGTATGCAAATGCTGGATTAACAGGGTTCCTGGTTTCAGAGACAAGTTTTGGTAAGGGAATTTTGAGTTCTAGGTGAGGCTGAATGTGTGAAGACTTAATAGTCGTGTGAGTCTATTTTGCTTTGACTTGCTCCCCCAAGCTGCAAATTCTAGATTAACAGGGCTCCTGGAATCTAAAATAAGTTTTAGTAACACAGTTTTGACAGCTAGGTAAGGCTGTATGTTTTAAGATTAAATAGTCGGGTGAGCCTGTTTGGCTTTGTCTTGCGCCCCTAGGATGCAAATGCTGGATTAACAGGGTTCCTGGTTTCTGAGACAAGTTTTGGTAAGGGAATTTTGAGTTCTAGGTGAGGCTGAATGTGTTAAGACTTAATAGTCGTGTGAGTCTATTTTGCTTTGACTTGCTCCCCTAGGCTGCAAATGCTAGATTAACACGGCTCCTGGTATCTATGACAAGTTTTGGTAAAGCAGTTTTGGCAGCCAGATGGGGCTGTATGTTTTATGATTAAATTGTCGGGTGAGCCTGTTTGGCTTTGAACTGCGCCCCTAGGATGTAAATGCTGGATTAACAGGGTTCCTGGTATCTGACACAAGTTTTGGTAAAGCAGTTTTGGCGGCCAGATGGGGTTGTATGTTTTAAGATTTAATAGTCGGGTGAGACTATTTGGCTTTGAACTGCGCCCCTAGGATGCAAGTGCTAGATTAACAGAGATCCTTGTATGTGAGACAAGTTTCGGTAAAGCAATTTTGACTTCCAGGTGAGGCTGTATGTTTTAGGATTATATAGTCGGATGAGCCTGTTTGGCTTTGACTTGCTCCTCTAGGCTCCACATGCCAGATTGGCGGGGCTCCAGGCATCTAAGACAAGGTTTGGTAAAACAGTTTTGGCAGCTAGGCCAGACTGTATGTTTTAAGATTAAATAGTCGGTTGAGCCTGTTTGGCTTTGACTTGCTCCCCTAGGCTGCAAATGCTAGATTAACAGGGATCCTGGTATCTAAGACACTTTTTGGTAAAGCAGTTTTGGCAGCCAGATGGGGCTGTTTGTTTTAAGATTAAATTGATTAACAGGGATCCTTGTATCTGTGAAACGTTTCGGTAAAGCAATTTTGACTTCCAGGTGAGGCTGTATGTTTTAGGATTAAATAGTCGGATGAGCCTGTTTGGCTTTGACTTGCGCCCCTAGGATGCAAATGCTGGATTAACAGGGTTCCTGGTATCTGAGACAAGTTTTGTTAAGGCAATTTTGAGTTCCAGGTGAGGCTTAAGTTTTTAAGACTTAATAGTCGGGTGAGACTATTTGGCTTTGACTTGCTCCCCTAGGCGGCACATGCCAGATTGGCGGGGCTCCTGGAATCTAAGACAAGGTTTGGTAAAACAGTTTTGACAGATAGGCAAGACCGTATGTTTTAAGATTAAAGAGTCGGGTGAGCCTGTTTGGCTTTGACTTGCGCCCCTGGGATGCAACTGCTGGATTAACAGGGTTCCTGGTATCTGAGACAAGTTTTGGTAAGGCAATTTTGAGTTCCAGGTGAGGCTGAATGTGTTAAGACTTAATAGTCGGGTGAGACTATTTTGCTTTTGCTTGCCCCCCTATGCTGCAAATGCTAGATTAACAGGGCTCCTGGAATCTAAAAAAAGTTTTAGTAAAACAGTTTTGACAGCTAGGTAAGGCTGTATGTTTTAAGATTCAATAGTCGGGTGAGCCTTTTTGGCTTTGTTTAGCGCCCCTAGGATGCAAATGCTGGATTAACAGGGTTCCTGGTATCTGAGACAAGTTTTGGTAAGCAAATTTTGAATTCCAGGTGAGGCTGAATGTTTTACGACTTAATAGTCGGGTGAGGCTATTTGGCTTTGCCTTGCTCCCATAGGCGGCACATGCCAGATTGGTGGGGCTCCTGGAATCTAAAAAAAGTTTTGGTAAAACAGTTTTGACAGCTAGGTAAGGCTGTATGTCTTAAGATTAAATAGTCGGGTGAGCCTGTTTGACTTTGACTTGCGCCCCCAGGATGCAAAAACTGGATTAACAGGTTTCCTGGTATCTGAAACAAGTTTTGGTAAGGCAATTTTGAGTTACAGGTGAGGCTGAATGTGTTAAGACTTAATAGTCGGGTGAGACTATTTGGCTTTGACTTGCTACCCTAGGCTGCAAATGCTAGATTAACAGGGCTCCTGGTATCTAAGACAAGCTTTGGTAAAGCAGTTTTGGCAGCCAGATGGGGCTGTATGTTTTATGATTTAATAGTCGGGTGAGACTATTTGGCTTTGACTTGCTCCCCTAGACGGCACATGCCAGATTGGTGGGGCTCCTGGAATCTAAAAAAAGTTTTGGTAAAACAGTTTTGACAGCTAGGTAAGACTGTATGTCTTAAGATTAAATAGTCGGGTGAGCCTGTTTGACTTTGACTTGCTCCCATAGGCGGCACATGCCAGATTGGTGGGGCTCCTGGAATCTAAAAAAAGTTTTGGTAAAACAGTTTTGACAGCTAGGTAAGGCTGTATGTCTTAAGATTAAATAGTCGGGTGAGCCTGTTTGACTTTGACTTGCGCCCCCAGGATGCAAATACTGGATTAACAGGGTTGCTGGTATCTGAGACAAGTTTTGTTAAGGCAATTTTGAGTTCCAGGTGAGGCTGAATGTGTTAAGACTTAATAGTCGGGTGAGACTATTTTGCTTTTGCTTGCCCCCCTATGCTGCAAATGCTAGATTAACAGGGCTCCTGGAATCTAAAAAAAGTTTTAGTAAAACAGTTTTGACAGCTAGGTAAGGCTGTATGTTTTAAGATTCAATAGTCGGGTGAGCCTTTTTGGCTTTGTTTAGCGCCCCTAGGATGCAAATGCTGGATTAACAGGGTTCCTGGTATCTGAGACAAGTTTTATTAAGCAAATTTTGAATTCCAGGGGAGGCTGAATGTTTTACGACTTAATAGTCGGGTGAGGCTATTTGGCTTTGCCTTGCTCCCATAGGCGACACATGCCAGATTGGTGGGGCTCCTGGAATCTAAAAAAAGTTTTGGTAAAACAGTTTTGACAGCTAGGTAAGGCTGTATGTCTTAAGATTAAATAGTCGGGTGAGCCTGTTTGACTTTGACTTGCGCCCCCATGATGCAAATACTGGATTAACAGGGCTGCTGGTATCTGAGACAAGTTTTGTTAAGGCAATTTTGAGTTCCAGGTGAGGCTTAATTTTTTAAGACTTAATAGTCGGGTGAGACTATTTGGCTTTGACTTGCTCCCCTAGGCGGCACATGCCAGATTGGCGGGGCTCCTGGAATCTAAGACAAGGTTTGGTAAAACAATTTTGACAGCTAGGCAAGACCGTATGTTTTAAGATTAAAGAGTCGGGTGAACCTGTTTGGCTTTGACTTGCGCCCCTAGAATGCAAATGCTGGATTAACAGGGTTTCTGGTATCTGAGACAAGTTTTGTTAAGGCAATTTTGAGTTCCAGGTGAGGCTTAATTTTTTAAGACTTAATAGTCGGGTGAGTCTGTTTGGCTTTGACTTGCTCCCATAGGCAGCAAATGCCAGATTAACAGGGATCCTGGTATCTAAGACAAGTTTTGGTAAAGCAGTTTTGGCAGCCAGATGGGGCTGTTTGTTTTAAGATTAAATTGATTAACAGGGTTCCTTGTTTCTGAGAAAAGTTTCGGTAAAGCAATTTTGACTTCCAGGTGAGGCTGTATGTTTTAGGATTAAATAGTCGGATGAGCCTATTTGGCTTTGTCTTGCGCCCCTAGGATGCAAATGCTGGATTAACAGGGTTCCTGGTATCTGAGACAAGTTTTGGTAAGGCAATTTTGAATTCCAGGTCAGGCTGAATGTTTTACGACTTAAAAGTCGGGTGAGGCTATTTGGGTTTGACTTGCTCCCCTAGGCTCCATATGCCAGATTGGCGGGGCTCCTGGAATCTAAGACAAGGTTTGGTAAAACAGTTTTGAGAGCCAGGCAAGACTGTATGTTTTAAGATTAAAGAGTCGGGTGAGCCTGTTTTGCTTTGACTTGCGGCCCTAGGATGCAAACTGTGGATTGGTTCCTGGTATCTGAGACAAGTTTTGGTAAAGCAATTTTGAGTTCCAGGTGAGGCTGAATGTGTTAAGACTTAATAGTCGTGTGAGTCTATTTTGCTTTGACTTGCTCCGCCAAGCTGCAAATTCTAGATTAACAGGGCTCCTGGAATCTAAAAAAAGTTTAAGTAAAACAGTTTTGACAGCTAGGTATGGCGGTATGTTTTAAGATTAAATAGTCGGGTGAGCCTGTTTGGCTTTGACTTGCGCCCCTAGGATGGAAATACTGGATTAACAGGGTTCCTGGTATCTGAGACAACTTTTGTTCAAGCAGTTTTTACGGCCAGTTGGGGCTGTATGTTTTAAGACTTAATAGTCGGGTGAGACTATTTGGCTTTTACTTGCTCCTCTACGCTGCAAATGCTAGATTAACAGGGCTCCTGGTATCCATGGCAAGTTTTGATAAAGCAGATTTGGCAGCCAGATGGGGCTGTTTGTTTTAAGATTAAATTGTAGGATGAGCCTGTTTGGCTTTGAACTTCTCCCCTATGCTGCACACGCCAAATTGGCAGGGCTCCTGGTAACTGAGACAAGGCTTGGTAAAACACTTTTGACAGCTAGGCAAGACTGTATGTTTTCAGATTAAGTAGTCGGGTGAGTCTGTTTGGCTTTGTCTTGCGCCCCGAGGATGCAAATGCTGGATTAACAGGGATCCTGGTATCTGAGACAAGTTTTGGTTACGCAATTTTGAGTTCCAGGTCAGGCTGAATGTGTTAATACTTAATAGTCGGGTGAGGCTATTTGGCTTTGCCTTGCTCCCCTAGACGGCACATGCCAGATTGGTGGGGCTCCTGGAATCTAAAAAAGTTTTGGTAAAACAGTTTTGACAGCTAGGTAAGGCTGTATGTCTTAAGATTAAATAGTCGGGTGAGCCTGTTTGACTTTGACTTGCGCCCCCATGATGCAAAAACTGGATTAACAGGGTTCCTGGTATCTGAAACAAGTTTTTGTAAGGCAATTTTGAGTTACAGGTGAGGCTGAATGTGTTAAGACTTAATAGTCGGGTGAGACTATTTGGCTTTGACTTGCTACCCTAGGCTGCAGGTGCTAGATTAACAGAGATCCTTGTATCTGAGACACGTTTCGGTAAAGCAATTTTGACTTCCAGGTGAGGCTGTATGTTTTAGGATTATATAGTCGGATGAGCCTGTTTGGCTTTGGCTTGCTCCTCTAGGCTCCACATGCCAGATTGGCGGGGCTCCAGGCATCTAAGACAAGGTTTGGTAAAACAGTTTTGACAGCTAGGCAAGACTGTATGTTTTCAGATTAAATAGTCGGTTGAGCCTGTTTGGCTTTGACTTGCTCCCATAGGCAGCAAATGCCAGATTAACAGGGATCCTGGTATCTAAGACAAGTTTTGGTAAAGCAGTTTTGGCAGCCAGATGGGGCTGTTTGTTTTAAGATTAAATTGATTAACAGGGATCCTTGTATCTGAGAAAAGTTTCGGTAAAGCAATTTTGACTTCCAGGTGAGGCTGTATGTTTTAGGATTAAATAGTCGGATGAGCCTATTTGGCTTTGACTTGCGCCCCTAGGATGCAAATGCTGGATTAACAGGGTTCCTGGTATCTGAGACAGTTTTGTTAAGGCAATGTTGAGTTCCAGGTGAGGCTTAATTTTTTAAGACTTAATAGTCGGGTGAGACTATTTGGCTCTGACTTGCTCCCCTAGGCGGCACATGCCAGATTGGCGGGGCTCCTGGAATCTAAGACAAGGTTTGGTAAAACAGTTTTGACAGCTAGGCAAGACCGTATGTTTTAAGATTAAAGAGTCGGGTGAGCCTGTTTGGCTTTGACTTGCGCCCCTAGGATGCAAATGCTGGATTAACAGGGTTCCTGGTATCTGAGACAAGTTTTGGTAAGGCAATTTTGAGTTCCAGGTCAGGCTGAATGTTTTACGAATTAATAGTCGGGTGAGACTATTTTGCTTTGACTTGCTCCCCTATGCTGCAAATGCTAGATTGGCGGGGCTCCTGGAATCTAAGACAAGGTTTGGTTAAACTGTTTTGAGAGCTAGGCAAGACTGTATGTTTTAAGATTAAAGAGTCGGGTGAGCCTGTTTGGCTTTGACTTGCGCCCCTAGGATGCAAGTGCTGGATTGGTTCCTGGTATCTGAGACAAGTTTTGGTAAGGCAATTTTGAGTTCCAGGTGAGGCTGAATGTGTTAAGACTTAATAGTCGTGTGAGTCTATTTTGCTTTGACTTGCTCCCCCAAGCTGCAAATTCTAGGTTAACAGGGCTCCTGGAATCTAAAAAAAGTTTAAGTAAAACAGTTTTGACAGCTAGGTATGGCTGTATGTTTTAAGATTAAATAGTCGGGTGAGCCTGTTTGGCTTTGACTTGCGCCCCCAGGATGCAAATACTGGATTAACAGGGTTCCTGGTATCTGAGACAAGTTTTGTTCAAGCAGTTTTGGCGGCCAGATGGGGCTGTATATTTTAAGACTTAATAGTCGGGTGAGACTATTTGGCTTTTACTTGCTCCCCTACGCTACAAATGCTAGATTAACAGGGCTCCTGGTATCCATGGCAAGTTTTGATAAAGCAGATTTGGCAGCCAGATGGGGCTTTATTGTTTGTTTTAAGATTAAATTGTAGGATGAGCCTGTTTGGCTTTGAACTTCTCCCCTAGGCTGCACACGCCAAATTGGCAGGGCTCCTGGTAACTGAGAAAAGATTTGGTAAAACAGTTTTGACAGTTAGGCAAGACTGTATGTTTTCAGATTAAGTAGTCGGGTGAGTCTGTTTGGCTTTGTCTTGCGCCCCTAGGATGCAAATGCTGGATTAACAGGGATCCTGGTATCTGGATCAAGTTTTGGTTACGCAATTTTGAGTTACAGGTCAGGCTGAATGTGTTAAGACTAAATAGTCAGGTGAGACTATTTTGCTTTGACTTGCTCCCCGAGGCTGCAAGTGCTAGATTAACAGGGTTCCTGGTTTCTAAGACAAGTTTTGGTAAAGCAGTTTTGGCAGCCAGATGGGGCTGTATGTTTTATGATTAAATTGTGGGATGAGCCTGTTTGACTTTGACTTGCGCCCCCAGGATGCAAATACTGGATTAACAGGGATCCTGGTATCTGGATCAAGTTTTGGTTACGCAATTTTGAGTTACAGGTCAGGCTGAATGTGTCAATACTTAATAGTCGGGTGAGGCTATTTGGCTTTGCCTTGCTCCCCAAGACGGCACATGCCAGATTGGTGGGGCTACTGGAATCTAAAAAAAGTTTTGGTAAAACAGTTTTGACAGCTAGGTTAGGCTGTATGTCTTAAGATAAAATAGTCGGGTGAGCCTTTTTGACTTTGACTTGCGCCCCCAGGATGCAAATACTGGATTAACAGGGTTCCTGGTATCTGGAACAAGTTTTGGTAAGGCAATTTTGAGTTACAGGTGAGGCTGAATGTGTTAACACTTAATAGTCAGGTGAGACTATTTTGCTTTGACTTGCTCCCCTAGGCTGCAAATGCTACATTAACAGAGATCCTTGTATCTGAGACAAGTTTCGGTAAAGCAATTTTGACTTCCAGGTGAGGCTGTATGTTTTAGGATTAAATAGTCGGATAAGCCTGTTTGGCTTTGACTTGCTCCTCTAGGCTCCACATGCCAGATTGGCGGGGCTCCTGGCATCAAAGACAAGGTTTGGTAAAACAGTTTTGACAGCTAGGCAAGACTGTATGTTTTAAGATTAAATTGTAGGGTGAGCAATGTTTGGCTTTAAACTTCTCCCCTTGGCTGCACACGACAGATTGGCAGGGCTCCTGGAATCTAAGACAAGGTTTGGTAAAACAGTTTTGACAGCTAGGCAAGACCGTATGTTTTAAGATTAAAGAGTCGGGTGAGCCTGTTTGGCTTTGACTTGCGCCCCTAGGATGCAAATGCTGGATTAACAGGGTTCCTGGTATCTGAGACAAGTTTTGGTAAGGCAATTTTGAGTTCCAAGTCAGGCTGAATGTTTTACGACTTAATAGTCGGGTGAGACTATTTTGCTTTGACTTGCTCCCCTATGCTGCAAATGCTAGATTGGCGGGGCTCCTGGAATCTAAGACAAGGTTTGGTAAAACTGTTTTGAGAGCTATGCGAGACTGTATGTTTTAAGATTAAAGAGTCGGGTGAGCCTGTTTGGCTTTGACTTGCGCCCCTAGGATGCAAGTGCTGGATTGGTTCCTGGTATCTGAGACAAGTTTTGGTAAGGCAATTTT
The DNA here is from genome assembly GCA_037075305.1 of Drosophila kanekoi. NCBI lineage: Eukaryota > Metazoa > Arthropoda > Insecta > Diptera > Drosophilidae > Drosophila > Drosophila kanekoi. The sequence goes on along the minus strand of JBAMCE010000428.1, from coordinate 47,558 downwards.
GAGTTCCAGGTGAGGCTGAATGTGTTAAGACTTAATAGTCGTGTGAGTCTATTTTGCTTTGACTTGCTCCCCCAAGCTGCAAATTCTAGGTTAACAGGGCTCCTGGAATCTAAAAAAAAGTTTAAGTAAAACAGTTTTGACAGCTAGGTATGGCTGTATGTTTTAAGATTAAATAGTCGGGTGAGCCTGTTTGGCTTTGACTTGCGCCTCCAGGATGCAAATACTGGATTAACAGGGTTCCTGGTATCTGAGACAAGTTTTGTTCAAGCAGTTTTCTCGGCCAGATGGGGCTGTATATTTTAAGACTTAATAGTCGGGTGAGACTATTTTGCTTTGACTTGCTCCCCTAGGCTGCAAATGCAAGATTAACAGGGTTCCTGGTTTCTAAGCCAAGTTTTGGTAAAGCAGTTTTGGCAGCCAGATGGGGCTGTATGTTTTATGATTAAATTGTGGGATGAGCCTGTTTGACTTTGACTTGCGCCCCCAGGATGCAAATACTGGATTAACAGGGATCCTGGTATCTGGATCAAGTTTTGGTTACGCAATTTTGAGTTACAGGTCAGGCTGAATGTGTTAATACTTAATAGTCGGGTGAGGCTATTTGGCTTTGCCTTGCTCCCCAAGACGGCACATGCCAGATTGGTGGGGCTACTGGAATCTAAAAAAAGTTTTGGTTAAACAGTTTTGACAGCTAGGTAAGGCTGTATGTCTTAAGATAAAATAGTCGGGTGAGCCTGTTTGACTTTGACTTGCGCCCCCAGGATGCAAATACTGGATTAACAGGGTTCCTGGTATCTGAAACAAGTTTTGGTAAGGCAATTTTGAGTTACAGGTGAGGCTGAATGTGTTAAGACTTAATAGTCAGGTGAGACTATTTTGCTTTGACTTGCTCCCCTAGGCTGCAAATGCTAGATTAACAGGGCTCCTGGTATCTAAGACAAGTTTTGGTAAAGCAGTTTTGGCAGCCAGATGGGGCTGTATGTTTTATGATTAAATTGTCGGATGAGCCTGTTTGGCTTTGAACTGCGCCCCTAGGATGCAAGTGCTAGATTAACAGAGATCCTTGTAGGTGAGACAAGTTTCGGTATGCGATGCCTTGACAGCTAGGCAAGACTGTATGTTTTAAGATTAAATAGTCGGTTGAGCCTGTTTGGCTTTGACTTGCTCCCCTAGGATGCAAAAGCTGGAATAACAGGGTTCCTGGCATCTGAGACAAGTTTCGGTAAAGCAATTTTGGCGGCCAGGTGAAGCTGTATGTTTTAAGTCTTAATAGTCGGGTGAGACTATTTGGCTTTGACTTGCTCCCCTAGGCGGCGCATGCCAGATTGGCAAGGCTCCTGGAATCTAAGAAAAGTTTTAGTAAAATAGTTTTGACAGCCAGATAGGGCTGTTTGTTTTAAGATTAAATTGTAGGGTGAGCCTGTATGACTTTGACTTGCGCCCTCAGAATGCAAATACTGGATTAACAGGTTTCCTGGTATCTAAAAAAAGTTTTAGTAAAACAGTTTTGACAGCTAGGTAAGGCTGTATGTTTTAAGATTAAATAGTCGGGTGAGCCGGTTTGGCTTTGACTTGCGCCTCCAGGATGCAAATACTGGATTAACAGGGTTCCTGGTATATGAGACAAGTTTTGGTAATTCAGTTTTGGCGGGTGAGCCTGTTTGACTTTGACTTGCGCCCCCAGGATGCAAATACTGGATTAACAGGGTTCCTGGTATCTGAGACAAGTTTTGGTAAGGCAATTTTTAGTTACAGGTGAGGCTGAATGTTTTAAGACTTAATAGTCGGGTGAGACTATTTGGCTTTGACTTGCTCCCCTATGCTGCAAATGCTAGATTAACAGGGCTCCTGGTATCTAAGACAAGTTTTGGTAAAGCAGTTTTGGCAGCCAAATGGGGCTGTATGTTTTAAGATTAAATTGTCGGGTGAGCCTGTTTGGCTTTGAACTGCGCCCCTAGGATGCAAATGCTGGATTAACAGGGTTCCTGGTATCTGACACAAGTTTTGGTAAAGCAGTTTTGGCGGCCAGATGGGGTTGTATGCTTTAGGATTAAATAGTCGGGTGAGACTAGGCTGCAAATGCTAGACTATCAGGGATCCTTGTATCTGAGACAAGTTTTGGTAAGGAAATTTTGAGTTCCAGTTCAGGCTGAATGTTTTACGACTTAATAGTCGGGTGAGGCTATTTGGCTTTGACTTGCTCCCCTAGGCTCCACATGCCAGATTGGCGGGGCTCCTGGAATCTAAGACAAGGTTTGGTAAACCAGTTTTGAGAGCTAGGCAAGACTGTATGTTTTCAGATTAAATAGTCGGGTGAGCCTGTGTGGCTTTGTTTTGCGCCCCCAGGATGCAAATGCTGGATTAACAGGGTTCCTGGTATCTGAGACTAGTTTTGGTAAGGCAATTTTGAGTTCCAGGTCAGGCTGAATGTTTTAAGACTAAAGAGTCGGGTGAGGCTATTTGGCTTTGACTTGCTCCCCTAGGCGGGACATGCCAGATTGGAGGGGATCCTGGAATCTTAAAAAAAGTTTTGGTAATACAGTTTTGACAGCTAGATTAGGCTGAATGTTTTAAGATTAAATAGTCGGGTGAGCCTGTTTGACTTTGACTTGCGCCCCCAGGATGCAAATTCTGGATTAACAGGGTTCCTGGTATCTGAGACAAGTTTTGGTAAGGCAATTTTGAGTTACAGGTTAGGCTGAATGTGTTAAGACTTAATAGTCGTGTGAGTCTATTTTGCTTTGACTTGCTCCCCCAAGCTGCAAATGCTAGATTAACAGGGCTCCTGGTATCTAAGACAAGTTTTGGTAAAGCAGTTTTGGCAGCCAAATGGGGCTGTATGTTTTAAGATTAAATTGTCGGGTGAGCCTGTTTGGCTTTGAACTGCGCCCCTAGGATGCAAATGCTGGATTAACAGGGTTCCTGGTATCTGACACAAGTTTTGGTAAAGCAGTTTTGGCGGCCAGATGGGGTTGTATGTTTTAAGATTTAATAGTCGGGTGAGCCTGTTTGGCTTTGTCTTGCGCCCCCAGGATGCAAATGCTGGATTAACAGGGTTCCTGGTATCTGAGACTAATTTTGGTAAGGCAATTTTGAGTTCCAGGTCAGGCTGAATGTTTTAAGACTAAAGAGTCGGGTGAGGCTATTTGGCTTTGACTTGCTACCCTAGGCGGGACATGCCAGATTGGAGGGGATCCTGGAATCTAAAAAAAGTTTTGGTAAAACAGTTTTGACAGCTAGATTAGGCTGAATGTGTTAAGACTTAATAGTCGGGTGAGACTATTTTGCTTTGACTTGCTCCCCTAGGCGGCACATGCCAGATTGGCAAGGCTCCTGGAATCTAAAAAAAGTTTTAGTAAAACAGTTTTGACAGCCAGATAGGGCTGTTTGTTTTAAGATTAAATTGTAGGGTGAGCCTGTATGACTTTGACTTGCGCCCTCAGGATGCAAATACTGGATCAACAGGGGTCCTGGTATCTGAGACAAGTTTTGGTAAAGCAGTTTTGTCGGCCAGATGGGGTTGTATGTTTTAAGATTTAATAGTCTTGTGAGACTAGGCTGCAAATGCTCGATTAACAGGGCTCCTGGAATCTAAAAAAAGTTTTAGTAAAAAAGTTTTGACAGCTAGGTAAGGCTGTATATTTTTTTAGATTAAATAGTCGGAAGAGCCTGTTTGGCTCTGGCTTGCGCCCCCAGGATGCAAATACTGGATTAACAGGGTTCCTGGTATATGAGACAAGTTTTGGTAAAGCAGTTTTGACGGCCAGATGGGGCTGTATGTTTTAAGTTTTAATAGTCGGGTGAGGCTATTTGGCTTTGACTTGCTCCCCTACGCTGCAATTGCTAGATTAACAGGGCTCCTGGTATCCATAACAAGTTTTGATAAAGCAGTTTTGGCAGCCAGATGGGGCTGTTTGTTTTAAGATTAAATTGTAGGATGAGCCTGTTTGGCTTTGAACTTCTCCCTTAGGCTGCACACGCCAGATTGGCAGGGCTCCTGGTAACTGAGACAAGGATTGGTAAAACAGTTTTGACAGCTAGGCGAGACTGTATGTTTTCAGATGAAATAGTCCGGTGAGCCTGTTTGGCTTTGTCTTGCGCCCCTAGGATGCAAATGCTGGCTTAACAGGGTTCCTGGTATCTGAGACTAGTTTTGATAAGGCTATTTTGAGATCCAGGTCAGGCTAAATGCTTTAAGACTTAAGAGGTGGGTGAGGCTATTTGGCTTTGACTTGCTCCCCTAGGCGGGACATGCCAGATTGGTGGGGATCCTAGAATCTAAAAAAAGTTTTGGTAAAACAGTTTTGACAGCTAGGTAAGGCTGTATGTCTTAAGATTAAATAGTCGGGTGAGCCTGTTTGACTTTGACTTGAGCCCCCAGGATGCAAATACTGGATTAACAGGGTTGCTGGTATCTGAAACAAGTTTTGGTAAGGCAATTTTGAGTTACAGGTGAGGCTGAATGTGTTACGACTTAATAGTCGGGTGAGACTATTTGGCTTTGACTTGCTACCCTAGGCTGCAAGTGCTAGATTAACAGAGATCCTTGTATCTGAGACAAGTTTCGGTAAAGCAATTTTGACTTCCAGGTGAGGCTGTATGTTTTAGGATTAAATAGTCGGATGAGCCTGTTTGGCTTTGACTTGCTCCCCTAGGCTGCAAATGCCAGATTGGCAGGGCTCCTGGTATCTGAGACAAGTTTTGGTAAAGCAGTTTTGGCGGCCAGATGGGGTTGTATGTTTTAAGAGGGTGAGACTAGGCTGCAAATGCTTGATTATCAGGGATCCTTGTATCTGAGACAAGTTTCGGTAAAGCAATTGTGACTTCCAGGTGAGGCTGTATGTTTTAGGATTAAATAGTCGGATGAGCCTGTTTGGCTCTGACTTGCTCCTCTAGGCTCCACATGCCAGTTTGGCGGGGCTCCAGGCATCTAAGACAAGGTTCGATAAAACAGTTTTGATAGCCAGGCAAGACTGTATGTTTTCAGATTAAGTAGTCGGGTGAGTCTGTTTGGCTTTGACTTGCTCCCATAGGCAGCAAATGCCAGATTAACAGGGATCCTGGTATCTAAGACAAGTTTTGGTAAAGCAGTTTTGGCAGCCAGATGGGGCTGTTTGTTTTAAGATTAAATTGATTAACCGGGATCCTTGTTTCTGAGAAAAGTTTCGGTAAAGCAATTTTGACTTCCAGGTGAGGCTGTATGTTTTAGGATTAAATAGTCGGATGAGCCTATTTGACTTTGACTTGCGCCCCTAGGATGCAAATGCTGGAGTTACAGGGTTCCTGGTATCTGAGACAAGTTTTGTTAAGGCAATTTTGAGTTCCAGGTGAGGCTTAATTTTTTAAGACTTAATAGTCGGGTGAGACTATTTGACTTTGACTTGCTCCCTTAGGCGGCACATGCCAGATGGGCGGGGCTCCTGGAATCTAAGACAAGGTTTGGTAAAACAGTTTAGACAGCTAGGCAAGACCGTATGTTTTAAGATTAAAGAGTCGGGTGAGCCTGTTTGGCTTTGACTTGCGCCCCTAGGATGCAAATGCTGGATTAACAGGGTTCCTGGTATCTGAGACAAGTTTTGTTCAAGCAGTTTTGGCGGCCAGATGGGGCTGTATGTTTTAAGACTTAATAGTCGGGTGAGACTATTTGGCTTTTACTTGCTCCCCTACGCTGCAAATGCTAGATTAACAGGGCTCCTGGTATCCATGGCAAGTTTTGATAAAGCAGATTTGGCAGCCAGATGGGGCTGTTTGTTTTAAGATTGAATTGTAGGATGAGCCTGTTTGGCTTTGAACTTCTCCCCTATGCTGCACACGCCAAATTGGCAGGGCTCCTGGTAACTGAGACAAGGCTTGGTAAAACAGTTTTGACAGCTAGGCAAGACTGTATGTTTTCAGATTAAGTAGTCGGGTGAGTCTGTTTGGCTTTGTCTTGCGCCCCTAGGATGCAAATGCTGGATTAACAGGGATCCTGGTATCTGAGACAAGTTTTGGTTACGCAATTTTGAGTTCCAGGTCAGGCTGAATGTGTTAAGACTTAATAGTCGTGTGAGTCTATTTTGCTATGACTTGCTCCGCCAAGCTGCAAATTCTAGATTAACAGGGCTCCTGGAATCTAAAAAAAGTTTAAGTAAAACAGTTTTGACAGCTAGGTATGGCTGTATGTTTTAAGATTAAATAGTCGGGTGAGCCTGTTTGGCTTTGACTTGCGCCCCCAGGATGGAAATACTGGATTAACAGGGTTCCTGGTATCTGAGACAAGTTTTGTTCAAGCAGTTTTGGCGGCCAGATGGGGCTGTATGTTTTAAGACTTAATAGTCGGGTGAGGCTATTTGGCTTTGACTTGCTACCCTAGGCGGGACATGCCAGATTGGAGGGGATCCTGGAATCTAAAAAAAGTTTTGGTAAAACAGTTTTGACAGCTAGATTAGGCTGAATGTGTTAAGACTTAATAGTCGGGTGAGACTATTTTGCTTTGACTTGCTCCCCTAGGCGGCACATGCCAGATTGGCAAGGCTCCTGGAATCTAAAAAAAGTTTTAGTAAAACAGTTTTGACAGCCAGATAGGGCTGTTTGTTTTAAGATTAAATTGTAGGGTGAGCCTGTATGACTTTGACTTGCGCCCTCAGGATGCAAATACTGGATCAACAGGGGTCCTGGTATCTGAGACAAGTTTTGGTAAAGCAGTTTTGTCGGCCAGATGGGGTTGTATGTTTTAAGATTTAATAGTCTTGTGAGACTAGGCTGCAAATGCTCGATTAACAGGGCTCCTGGAATCTAAAAAAAGTTTTAGTAAAAAAGTTTTGACAGCTAGGTAAGGCTGTATATTTTTTTAGATTAAATAGTCGGAAGAGCCTGTTTGGCTCTGGCTTGCGCCCCCAGGATGCAAATACTGGATTAACAGGGTTCCTGGTATATGAGACAAGTTTTGGTAAAGCAGTTTTGACGGCCAGATGGGGCTGTATGTTTTAAGTTTTAATAGTCGGGTGAGGCTATTTGGCTTTGACTTGCTCCCCTACGCTGCAATTGCTAGATTAACAGGGCTCCTGGTATCCATAACAAGTTTTGATAAAGCAGTTTTTGCAGCCAGATGGGGCTGTTTGTTTTAAGATTAAATTGTAGGATGAGCCTGTTTGGCTTTGAACTTCTCCCTTAGGCTGCACACGCCAGATTGGCAGGGCTCCTGGTAACTGAGACAAGGATTGGTAAAACAGTTTTGACAGCTAGGCGAGACTGTATGTTTTCAGATGAAATAGTCCGGTGAGCCTGTTTGGCTTTGTCTTGCGCCCCTAGGATGCAAATGCTGGCTTAACAGGGTTCCTGGTATCTGAGACTAGTTTTGATAAGGCTATTTTGAGATCCAGGTCAGGCTAAATGCTTTAAGACTTAAGAGGTGGGTGAGGCTATTTGGCTTTGACTTGCTCCCCTAGGCGGGACATGCCAGATTGGTGGGGATCCTAGAATCTAAAAAAAGTTTTGGTAAAACAGTTTTGACAGCTAGGTAAGGCTGTATGTCTTAAGATTAAATAGTCGGGTGAGCCTGTTTGACTTTGACTTGAGCCCCCAGGATGCAAATACTGGATTAACAGGGTTGCTGGTATCTGAAACAAGTTTTGGTAAGGCAATTTTGAGTTACAGGTGAGGCTGAATGTGTTACGACTTAATAGTCGGGTGAGACTATTTGGCTTTGACTTGCTACCCTAGGCTGCAAGTGCTAGATTAACAGAGATCCTTGTATCTGAGACAAGTTTCGGTAAAGCAATTTTGACTTCCAGGTGAGGCTGTATGTTTTAGGATTAAATAGTCGGATGAGCCTGTTTGGCTTTGACTTGCTCCCCTAGGCTGCAAATGCCAGATTGGCAGGGCTCCTGGTATCTGAGACAAGTTTTGGTAAAGCAGTTTTGGCGGCCAGATGGGGTTGTATGTTTTAAGAGGGTGAGACTAGGCTGCAAATGCTTGATTATCAGGGATCCTTGTATCTGAGACAAGTTTCGGTAAAGCAATTGTGACTTCCAGGTGAGGCTGTATGTTTTAGGATTAAATAGTCGGATGAGCCTGTTTGGCTCTGACTTGCTCCTCTAGGCTCCACATGCCAGTTTGGCGGGGCTCCAGGCATCTAAGACAAGGTTCGATAAAACAGTTTTGATAGCCAGGCAAGACTGTATGTTTTCAGATTAAGTAGTCGGGTGAGTCTGTTTGGCTTTGACTTGCTCCCATAGGCAGCAAATGCCAGATTAACAGGGATCCTGGTATCTAAGACAAGTTTTGGTAAAGCAGTTTTGGCAGCCAGATGGGGCTGTTTGTTTTAAGATTAAATTGATTAACAGGGATCCTTGTTTCTGAGAAAAGTTTCGGTAAAGCAATTTTGACTTCCAGGTGAGGCTGTATGTTTTAGGATTAAATAGTCGGATGAGCCTATTTGACTTTGACTTGCGCCCCTAGGATGCAAATGCTGGATTAACAGGGATCCTGGTATCTGAGACAAGTTTTGTTAAGGCAATTTTGAGTTCCAGGTGAGGCTTAATTTTTTAAGACTTAATAGTCGGGTAATACTATTATCTTAAAAAATCAAATTAATTTTTTGGTTTTAACTTAATATCGGTTATTTGCTTTTACTTCTCCCCTACGCTGCAAATGCTAGATTAACAGGGCTCCTGGTATCCATGGCAAGTTTTGATAAAGCAGATTTGGCAGCCAGATGGGGCTGTTTGTTTTAAGATTAAATTGTAGGATGAGCCTGTTTGGCTTTGAACTTCTCCCCTATGCTGCACACGCCAAATTGGCAGGGCTCCTGGTAACTGAGACAAGGCTTGGTAAAACAGTTTTGACAGCTAGGCAAGACTGTATGTTTTCAGATTAAGTAGTCGGGTGAGTCTGTTTGGCTTTGTCTTGCGCCCCTAGGATGCAAATGCTGGATTAACAGGGATCCTGGTATCTGAGACAAGTTTTGGTTACGCAATTTTGAGTTCCAGGTCAGGCTGAATGTGTTAAGACTTAATAGTCGTGTGAGTCTATTTTGCTATGACTTGCTCCGCCAAGCTGCAAATTCTAGATTAACAGGGCTCCTGGAATCTAAAAAAAGTTTAAGTAAAACAGTTTTGACAGCTAGGTATGGCTGTATGTTTTAAGATTAAATAGTCGGGTGAGCCTGTTTGGCTTTGACTTGCGCCCCCAGGATGGAAATACTGTATTAACAGGGTTCCTGGTATCTGAGACAAGTTTTGTTCAAGCAGTTTTGGCGGCCAGATGGGGCTGTATGTTTTAAGACTTAATAGTCGGGTGAGACTATTTGGCTTTTACTTGCTCCCCTACGCTGCAAATGCTAGATTAACAGGGCTCCTGGTATCCATGGCAAGTTTTGATAAAGCAGATTTGGCAGCCAGATGGGGCTGTTTGTTTTAAGATTAAATTGTAGGATGAGCCTGTTTGGCTTTGAACTTCTCCCCTATGCTGCACACGCCAGATTGGCAGGGCTCCTGGTAACTGAGACAAGGCTTGGTAAAACAGTTTTGACAGCTAGGCAAGACTGTATGTTTTCAGATTAAGTAGTCGGGTGAGTCTGTTTGGCTTTGTCTTGCGCCCCTAGGATGCAAATGCTGGATTAACAGGGTTCCTGGTATCTGAGACAAGTTTTGGTTACGCAATTTTGAGTTCCAGGTCAGGCTGAATGTGTTCATACTTAATAGTCGGGTGAGGCTATTTCGCTTTGCCTTGCTCCCCTAGACGGCACATGCCAGATTGGTGGGGCTCCTGGAATCTAAAAAAAGTTTTGGTAAAACAGTTTTGATAGCTAGGTAAGGCTGTATGTCTTAAGATTAAATAGTCGGGTGAGCCTGTTTGACTTTGACTTGCGCCCCCAGGATGCAAAAACTGGATTAACAGGGTTGCTGGTATCTGAAACAAGTTTTGTTAAGGCAATTTCGAGTTACAGGTGAGGCTGAATGTGTTAAGACTTAATAGTCGGGTGAGACTATTTGGCTTTGACTTGCTACCCTAGGCTGCAGGTGCTAGATTAACAGAGATCCTTGTATCTGAGACAAGTTTCGGTAAAGCAATTTTGACTTCCAGGTGAGGCTGTATGTTTTAGGGTTATTTAGTCGGATGAGCCTGATTGGCTTTGACTTGCTCCTCTAGGCTCCACATGCCAGATTGGCGGGGCTCCAGGCATCTAAGACAAGGTTTGGTAAAACAGTTTTGACAGCTAGGCAAGACCGTATGTTTTAAGATTAAAGAGTCGGGTGAGCCTGTTTGGCTTTGACTTGCGCCCCTAGGATGCAAATGCTGGATTAACAGGGTTCCTGGTATCTGAGACAAGTTTTGGTAAGGCAATTTTGAGTTCCAGGTCAGGCTGAATGTTTTACGACTTAATAGTCGGGTGAGGCTATTTTGCTTTGACTGGCTCCCCTATGCTGCAAATGCTAGATTAACAGGGCTCCTCGAATCTAAAAAAAGTTTTAGTAAAACTCTCTTGACAGCTAGGTAAGGCTGTATGTTTTAAGATTAAATAGTCGGGTGAGCCTGTTTGGCTTTGAACTGCGCCCCTAGGATGCAAATGCTGGATTAACAGGGTTCCTGGTATCTGACACAAGTTTTGGTAAGGCAATTTTGAGTTCCAGGTCAGGCTGAATGTTTTACGACTTAATAGTCGGGTGAGGCTATTTGGCTTTGACTTGCTCCCCTAGGTTCCACATGCCAGATTGGCGGGGCTCCTGGAATCTAAGACAAGGTTTGGTAAAACCGTTTTGAGAGCTAGGCAAGACTGTATGTTTTAAGATTAAAGAGTCGGGTGAGCCTGTTTGGCTTTGACTTGCGCCCCTAGGATGCAAGTGCTGGATTGGTTCCTGGTATCTGATACAAGTTTTGGTAAGGCAATTTTGAGTTCCAGGTGAGGCTGAATGTGTTAAGACTTAATAGTCGTGTGAGTCTATTATGCTTTGACTTGCTCCCCCAAGCTGCAAATTCTAGGTTAACAGGGCTCCTGGAATCTAAAAAAATTTTAAGTAAAACAGTTTTGACAGCTAGGTATGGCTGTATGTTTTAAGATTAAATAGTCGGGTGAGCCTGTTTGGCTTTGACTTGCGCCCCCAGGATGCAAATACTGGATTAACAGGGTTCCTGGTATCTGAGACAAGTTTTGTTCAAGCAGTTTTGGCGGCCAGATGGGGCTGTATATTTTAAGACTTAATAGTCGGGTGAGACTATTTGGCTTTTACTTGCTCCCCTACGCTGCAAATGCTAGATTAACAGGGGTCCTGGTATCCATGGCAAGTTTTGATAAAGCAGATTTGGCAGCCAGATGGGGCTTTGTTGTTTGTTTTAAGATTAAATTGTAGGATGAGCCTGTTTGGCTTTGAACTTCTCCCCTAGGCTGCACACGCCAAATTGGCAGGGCTCCTGGTAACTAGGACAAGATTTGGTAAAACAGTTTTGACAGCTAGGCAAGACTGTATGTTTTCAGATTAAGTAGTCGGGTGAGTCTGTTTGGCTTTGTTTTGTGCCCCTAGGATGCAAATGCTGGATTAACAGGGATCCTGGTATCTGGATCAAGTTTTGGTTACGCAATTTTGAGTTACAGGTAAGGCTGAATGTGTTAATACTTAATAGTCGGGTGAGGCTATTTGGCTTTGCCTTGCTCCCCTAGACGGCACATGCCAGATTGGTGGGGCTCCTGGAATCTAAAAAAAGTTTTGGTAAAACAGTTTTGACAGCTAGGTAAGGCTGTATGTCTTAAGATTAAATAGTCGGGTGAGCCTGTTTGACTTTGACTTGCGCCCCCAGGATGGAAATACTGGATTAACAGGTTCCTGGTATCTGAAACAAGTTTTGGTAAGGCAATTTTGAGTTACAGGTGAGGCTGAATGTGTTAAGACTTAATAGTCAGGTGAGACTATTTTGCTTTGACTTGCTCCCCTAGGCTGCAAATGCTAGATTAACAGGGCTCCTGGTATCTAAGACAAGTTTTGGTAAAGCAGTTTTGGCAGCCAGATGGGGCTGTATGTTTTATGATTCAATTGTCGGGTGAGCCTGTTTGGCTTTGAACTGCGCCCCTAGGATGCAAGTGCTAGATTAACAGAGATCCTTGTATCTGAGACAAGTTTCGGTAAAGCAATTTTGACTTCCAGGTGAGGCTGTATGTTTTAGGATTATATAGTCGGATGAGCCTGTTTGGCTTTGACTTGCTCCTCTAGGCTCCACATGCCAGATTGGCGGGGCTCCAGGCATCTAAGACAAGGTTTGGTAAAACAGTCTTGACACCTAGGCAAGACTGTATGTTTTAAGATTAAATAGTCGGTTGAGCCTGTTTGGCTTTGACTTGCTCCCCTAGGATGCAAATGCCAGATTAACAGGGATCCTGGTATCTAAGAAAAGTTTTGGTAAAGCAGCTTTGGCAGCCAGATGGGGCTGTTTGTTTTAAGATTAAATTGTAGGGTGAGCCTGTGTGACTGTGACTTGCGCCCTCAGGATGCAAATACTGGATTAACAGGGCTCCTGGTATCTGAGACAAGTTTTGGTAAAGCAGTTTTGTCGGCCAGATGGGGTTGTATGTTTTAAGATTTAATAGTCGTGTGAGACTAGGCTGCAAATGCTCGATTAACGGGGCTTCTGGAATCTAAAAAAAGTTTTAGTAAAAAAGTTTTGACAGCTAGGTAAGGCTGTATATTTTTTTAGATTAAATAGTCGGAAGAGCCTGTTTGGCTTTGACTAACGCCCTCAGGATGCAAATACTGGGTTAACAGGGCTCCTGGTATCTGAGACAACTTTGGTAAAGCAGTTTTGTCGGCCAGATGGGGTTGTATGTTTTAAGATTTAATAGTCGGGTGAGACTAGGCTGCAAATGCTCGATTAACAGGGCTCCTAGAATCTAAAAAAAGTTTTAGTAAAAAAGTTTTGACAGCTAGGTAAGGCTGTATATTTTTTTTAGATTAAATAGTCGGAAGAGCCTGTTTGGCTTTGACTTACGCCCCCAGGATGCAAATACTGGATTAACAGGGTTCCTGGTATATGAGACAAGTTTTGGTAAAGCAGTTTTGACGGCCAGATGGGGCTGTATGTTTTAAGTTTTAATAGTCGGGTGAGGCTATTTGGCTTTGACTTGCTCCCCTACGCTTCAATTGCTAAATTAACAGGGCTCCTGGTATCCATAACAAGTTTTGATAAAGCAGCTTTGGCAGCCAGATGGGGCTGTTTGTTTTAAGATTAAATTGTAGGATGAGCCTGTTTGGCTTTGAACTTCTCCCTTGGCTGCACACGCCAGATTGGCAGGGCTCCTGGTAACTGAGAAAAGGATTGGTAAAACAGTTTTGACAGCTAGGTAAGACTGTATGTTTTAAGATTAAATAGTCGGTTGGACCTGTTTGGCTTTGACTTGCTCCCCTAGGCTGCAAATGCCAGATTAACAGGGTTCCTGGTATCTAAGACAAGTTTTGTTAAGGCAATTTTGAGTTCCAGGTGAGGCTTAATTTTTTAAGACTTAATAGTCGGGTGAGACTATTTGGCTTTGACTTGCTCCCCTAGGCGGCACATGCCAGATTGGCGGGGCTCCTGGAATCTAAGACAAGGTTTGGTAAAACAGTTTTGACAGCTAGGCAAGACCGTATGTTTTAAGATTAAATAGGCGGTTGAGCCTGTTTGGCTTTGACTTGCTCCCCTAGGCTGCAAATGCCAGATTAACAGGGATCCTGGTATCTAAGACAAGTTTTGGTAAAGCAGTTTTGGCAGCCAGATGGGGCTGTTTGTTTTAAGATTAAATTGATTAACGGGGATCCTTGTTTCTGAGAAAAGTTTGGGTAAAGCAATTTTGACTTCCAGGTGAGGCTGTATGTTTTAGGATTAAATAGTCGGGTGAGCCTGTTTGGCTTTGACTTGCGCCACTAGGATGCAAATGCTGGATTAACAGGATTCCTGGTATCTGAGACAAGTTTTGGTAAGGCAATTTTGAGTTCCAGGTGAGGCTGAATGTGTTAAGACTTAATAGTCGGGTGAGACTATTTTGCTTTGACTAGCTCCCCTATGCTGCAAATGCTAGATTAACAGGGCTCCTGGAATCTAAAAAAAGTTTTAGTAAAACTGTTTTGACAGCTAGGTAAGGCTGCATGTTTTAAGATTAAATAGTCGGGTGAGCCTGTTTGGCTTTGTCTTGCGCCCCTAGGATGCAAATGCTGGATTAACAGGGTTCCTGGTATCTGAGACAAGTTTTGGTAAGGCAATTTTGAATTCCAGGTCAGGCTGAATGTTTTACGACTTAAAAGTCGGGTGTGGCTATTTGGCTTTGACTTGCTCCCCTAGGCTCCACATGCCAGATTGGCGGGGATCCTGGAATCTAAGACAAGGTTTGGTAAAACAGTTTTGAGAGCCAGGCAAGACTGTATGTTTTAAGATTAAAGAGTCGGGTGAGCCTGTTTGGCTTTGACTTGCGCCCCTAGGAGGCAAATTCTGGATTAACAGGGTTACTGGTATCTGAGACAAGTTTTGGTAAGGCAATTTTGAGTTCCAGGTGAGGCTGAATGTGTTAAGACTTAATAGTCGTGTGAGTCTATTTTGCTCTGACTTGCTCCGCCAAGCTGCACATTCTAGATTTACAGGGCTCCTGGAATCTAAAAAAAGTTTAAGTAAAACAGTTTTGACAGCTAGGTATGGCTGTATGTTTTAAGATTAAATAGTCGGGTAAGCCTGTTTGGCTTTGACTTGCGCCCCCAGGATGCAAATACTGGATTAACAGGGATCCTGGTATCTGAAACAAGTTTTGGTAAGGCAATTTTGAGTTCCAGGTGAGGCTGAATGTGTTAAGACTTAATAGTCAGGTGAGACTATTTTGCTTTGACTTGCTCCCCTAGGCTGCAAATGCTAGATTAACAGGGCTCCTGGTATCTAAGACAAGTTTTGGTAAAGCAGATTTGGCAGCCAGATGGGGCTGTTTGTTTTAAGATTAAATTGTAGGATGAGCCTGTTTGGCTTTGAACTTCTCCCCTATGCTGCACACGCCAAATTGGCAGGGCTCCTGGTAACTGAGACAAGGCTTGGTAAAACAGTTTTGACAGCTAGGCAAGACTGTATGTTTTCAGATTAAGTAGTCGGGTGAGTCTGTTTGGCTTTGTCTTGCGCCCCTAGGATGCAAATGCTGGATTAACAGGGTTCCTGGTATCTGAGACAAGTTTTGGTTACGCAATTTTGAGTTCCAGGTCAGGCTGAATGTGTCAATACTTAATAGTCGGGTGAGGCTATTTGGCTTTGCCTTGCTCCCCTAGACGGCACATGCCAGATTGGTGGGGCTCCTGGAATCTAAAAAAAGTTTTGGTAAAACAGTTTTGACAGCTAGGTAAGGCTGTATGTCTTAAGATTAAATAGTCGGGTGAGCCTGTTTGACTTTGACTTGCGCCCCCATGATGCAAAACTGGATTAACAGGGTTCCTGGTATCTGAAACAAGTTTTGGTAAGGCAATTTTGAGTAACAGGTGAGGCTGAATGTGTTAAGACTTAATAGTCGGGTGAGACTATTTGGCTTTGACTTGCTACCCTATTCTGCAGGTGCTAGATTAACAGAGATCCTTGTATCTGAGACAAGTTTCGGTAAAGCAATTTTGAGTTCCAGGTGAGGCTGTATGTTTTAGGATTATATAGTCGGATGAGCCTGTTTGGCTTTGACTTGCTCCTCTAGGTTCCACATGCCATATTGGCGGGGCTCCAGGCATCTAAGTCAAGGTTTGGTAAAACAGTTTTGACAGCTAGGCAAGACTGTATGTTTTAAGATTAAATAGTCGGTTGAGCCTGTTTGGCTTTGACTTGCTCCCATACGCAGCAAATGCCAGATTAACAGGGATCCTGGTATCTAAGACAAGTTTTGGTAAAGCAGTTTTGGCAGCCAGATGGGGCTGTTTGTTTTAAGATTAAATTGATTAACAGGGATCCTTGTATCTGAGAAAAGTTTCGGTAAAGCAATTTTGACTTCCAGGTGAGGCTTTATGTTTTAGGATTAAATAGTCGGATGAGCCTATTTGGCTTTGACTTGCGCCCCTAGGATGCAAATGCTGGATTAACAGGGTTCCTGGTATCTGAGACAAGTTTTGTTAAGGCAATTTTGAGTTCCAGGTGAGGCTTAATTTTTTAAAACTTAATAGTCAGGTGAGACTATTTGGCTTTGACTTGCTCCCCTAGGCGGCACATGCCAGATTGGCGGGGCTCCTGGAATCTAAGACAAGGTTTGGTATAACAGTTTTGACAGCTAGGCAAGACCGTATGTTTTAAGATTAAAGAGTCGGCTGAGCCTGTTTGGCTTTGACTTGCGCCCCTAGGATGCAAATGCTGGATTAACAGGGTTCCTGGTATCTGAGACAAGTTTTGGTAAGGCAATTTTGAGTTCCAGGTGAGGCTGAATGTGTTAAGACTTAATAGTCGGGTGAGACTATTTTGCTTTGACTTGCTCCTCTATGCTGCAAATGCTAGATTAACAGGGCTCCTGGAATCTAAAAAAAGTTTTAGTAAAACTCTCTTGACAGCTAGGTAAGGCTGTATGTTTTAAGATTAAATAGTCGGGTGAGCCTGTTTGGCTTTGTCTTGCGCCCCTAGGATGCAAGTGCTGGATTGGTTCCTGGTATCTGAGACAAGTTTTGGTAAGGCAATTTTGAGTTCCAGGTGAGGCTGAATGTGTTAAGACTTAATAGTCGTGTGAGTCTATTTTGCTTTGACTTGCTCCCCCAAACTGCAAATTCTAGATTAACAGGGCTCCTGGAATCTAAAAAAAGTTTTAGTAAAACTCTCTTGACAGCTAGGTAAGGCTGTATGTTTCAAGATTAAAGAGTCGGGTGAGCCTGTTTGGCTTTGACTTGCGCCCCTAGAATGCAAGTGCTGGATTGGTTCCTGGTATCTGAGACAAGTTTTGGTAAGGCAATTTTGAGTTCCAGGTGAGGCTGAATGTGTTAAGACTTAATAGTCGTGTGAGTCTATTTTGCTTTGACTTGCTCCCCCAAGCTGCAAATTCTAGGTTAACAGGGCTCCTGGAATCTAAAAAAAGTTTAAGTAAAACAGTTTTGACAGCTAGGTATGGCTGTATGTTTTAAGATTAAATAGTCGGGTGAGCCTGTTTGGCTTTGACTTGCGCCCCCAGGATGCAAATACTGGATTAACAGGGTTCCTGGTATCTGAGACAAGTTTTGTTCAAGCAGTTTTGGCGCCCAGATGGGGCTGTATATTTTAAGACTTAATAGTCGGGTGAGACTATTTGGCTTTTACTTGCTCCCCTACGCTGCAAATGCTAGATTAACAGGGCTCCTGGTATCCATGGCAAGTTTTGATAAAGCAGATTTGGCAGCCAGATGGGGCTTAGTTGTTTGTTTTAAGATTAAATTGTAGGATGAGCCTGTTTGGCTTTGAACTTCTCCCCTATGCTGCACACGCCAAATTGGCAGGGCTCCTGGTAACTGAGACAAGGTTTGGTAAAACTGTTTTGACAGCTAGGCAAGACTGTATGTTTTCAGATTAAGTAGTCGGGTGAGTCTGTTTGGCTTTGTCTTGCGCCCCTAGGATGCAAATGCTGGATTAACAGGGATCCTGGTATCTGAGACAAGTTTTGGTTACGCAATTTTGAGTTCCAGGTCAGGCTGAATGTGTTAATACTTTATAGTCGGGTGAGGCTATTTGGGTTTGCCTTGCTCCCCTAGACGGCACATGCCAGATTGGTGGGGCTCCTGGAATCTAAAAAAAGTTTTGGTAAAACAGTTTTGACAGCTAGGTAAGGCTGTATGTCTTAAGATTAAATAGTCGGGTGAGCCTGTTTGACTTTGACTTGCGCCCCCAGGAATGAAATACTGGATTAACAGGGTTCCTGGTATCGGAGACAAGTTTTGTTCAAGCAGTTTTGGCGGCCAGATGGGGCTGTATATTTTAAGACTTAATAGTCGGGTGAGACTATTTTGCTTTTACTTGCTCCCCTACGCTGCAAATGCTAGATTAACAGGGGTCCTGGTATCCATGGCAAGTTTTGATAAAGCAGATTTGGCAGCCAGATGGGGCTTTGTTGTTTGTTTTAAGATTAAATTGTAGGATGAGCCTGTTTGGCTTTGAACTTCTCCCCTAGGCTGCACACGCCAAATTGGCAGGGCTCCTGGTAACTGAGACAAGATTTGGTAAAACAGTTTTGACAGTTAGGCAAGACTGTATGTTTTCAGATTAAGTAGTCGGGTGAGTCTGTTTGGCTTTGTCTTGCGCCCCTAGGATGCAAATGCTGGATTAACAGGGATCCTGGTATCTGGATCAAGTTTTGGTTACGCAATTTTGAGTTACAGGTCAGGCTGAATGTGTTAATACTTAATAGTCAGGTGAGACTATTTTGCTTTGACTTGCTCCCCTAGGCTGCAAATGCTAGATTAACAGGGCTCCTGGTATCTAAGACAAGTTTTGGTAAAGCAGGTTTGGTAGCCAGATGGGGCTGTATGCCTGTTTGGCTTTGAACTGCGCCCCTAGGATGCAAGTGCTAGATTAACAGAGATCCTTGTATATGAGACAAGTTTCGGTAAAGCAATTTTGACTTCCAGGAGCGGCTGTTTTAGGATTATATAGTCGGATTAGCCTGTTTGGCTTTGACTTGCTCCTCTAGGCTCCACATGCCAGATTGGCGGGGCTCCAGGCATCTAAGACAAGGTTTGGTAAAACAGTCTTGACAGCTAGGCAAGACTGTATGTTTTAAGATTAAATAGTCGGTTGAGCCTGTTTGGCTTTGACTTGCTCCCCTAGGCTGCAAATGCCAGATTAACAGGGATCCTGGTATCTAAGACAAGTTTTGGTAAAGCAGTTTTGGCAGCCAGATGGGGCTGTTTGTTTTAAGATTAAATTGTAGGGTGAGCCTGTGTGACTGTGACTTGCGCCCTCAGGATGCGAATACTGGATTAACATGGCTCCTGGTATCTGAGACAAGTTTTGGTAAAGCATTTTTGATTTAATAGTCGGGTGAGAGTATTTGGCTTTGACTTGCTACCCTAGGCTGCAAATGCTACATTAACAGAGATCCTTGTATCTGAGACAAGTTTCGGTAAAGCAATTTTGACTTCCAGGTGAGGCTGTATGTTTTAAGATTAAATAGTCGGATGAGCCTGTTTGGCTTTGACTTGCTCCTCTAGGCTCCACATGCCAGATTGGCGGGGCTCCTGGCATCTAAGACAAGGTTTGGTAAAACAGTTTTTACAGCTAGGCAAGACTATATGTTTTAAGATTAAATTGTAGGGTGAGCAATGTTTGGCTTTAAACTTCTCCCCTTGGCTGCACACGACAGATTGGCGGGCTCCTGGTATCTGAGACAAGGTTTGGTAAAACAGTTTTGACAGCTAGGTCAGGCTACATGTTTGAAGGTTAAATAGTCGGGTGAGCCTGTTTGGCTTTGACTTGCTCCCCTAGGATGCAAAAGCTGGAATAACAGGGTTCCTGGCATTTGAGACAAGTTTCGGTAAAGCAATTTTGGCGGCCAGGTGAGGCTGTATGTTTTAAGTCTTAATAGTCGGGTGAGACTATTTGGCTTTGACTTGCTCCCCTAGGCGGCGCATGCCAGATTGGCAAGGCTCCTGGAATGTAAGAAAATTTTTAGTAAAACAGTTTTGACAGCCAGATAGGGCTGTTTGTTTTAAGATTAAATTGTAGGGTGAGCCTGTATGACTTTGACTTGCGCCCTCAGAATGCAAATACTGGATTAACAGGGCTCCTGGTATATGAGACAAGTTTTGGTAAAGCAGTTTTGTCGGCCAGATGGGGTTGTATGTTTTAAAATTTAATAGTCGGGTGAGACTAGGCTGCAAATGCTCGATTAACAGGGCTCCTGGAATCTAAAAAAAGTTTTAGTAAAACAGTTTTGACAGCTAGGTAAGGCTGTATGTTTTAAGATTAAATAGTCGGGTGAGCCGGTTTGGCTTCGACTTGCGCCCCCATGATGCAAATACTGGATTAACAGGGTTCCTGGTATATGAGACAAGTTTTGGTTAAGCAGTTTTGGCGGTCAGATGGGGCTGTATGTTTTAAGTTTTAATAGTCGGGTGAGGCTATTTAGCTTTGACTTGCTCCCCTAGGCGGGACATGCCAGATTGGAGGGGATCCTGGAATCTAAAAAAAGTTTTGGTAAAACTGTTTTGACAGCTAGATTAGGCTGAATGTTTTAAGATTAAATAGTCGGGTTAGCCTGTTTGACTTTGACTTGCGCCCCCAGGATGCAAATACTGGATTAACAGGGTTCCTGGTATCTGCAACAAGTTTTGGTAAGGCAATTTTGAGTTACAGGTGAGGCTGAATGTTTTAAGACTTAATAGTCGGGTGAGACTATTTGGCTTTGACTTGCTCCCCTAGGCGGCACATGCCAGATTGGCGCGGCACCTGGAATCTGATAGATGTTTTGATAAAGCAGTTTTGGCAACCAGATGGGACTGTATGTTTGCAGATTGGATAATGAGCTCAGACTAATTGGCTTTCACCTGATCCCTTAGGCTGCGAATGCCAGATTGGCAGGGTTTTGGTAGAGCAGTTTTGGCGGCCAGATGGGGCTGCATTTATTTAAGTATTAAATAGTCGGGTGAGCCTGTTTTGCTTTGAGCTGCTACCCTAGGCTGCACATGCCAGATTGGCAGGGCTGGTATCTGAGACAAGTTTTGGTAAAGCAGTTTTGGCGGCCAGATGGGGTTGCATGTTTTAGGATTAAATAGTCGGGTGAGACTAGGCTGCAAATGCTAGACTATCAGGGATCCTTGTATCTGAGACAAGTTTTGGTAAGGAAATTTTGAGTTCCAGTTCAGGCTGAATGTTTTACGACTTAATAGTCGGGTGAGGCTATTTGGCTTTGACTTGCTCCCCTAGGCGGCACATGCCAGATTGGCGGGGCTCCTGGAATCAAAGACAAGGTTTGGTAAAACAGTTTTGAGAGCTAGGCAAGACTGTATGTTTTCAGATTAAATAGTCGGGTGAGCCTGTTTGGCTTTGTCTTGCGCCCCCAGGATGCAAATGCTGAATTAACAGGGTTCCTGGTATCTGAGACTAGTTTTGGTAAGGCAATTTTGAGTTCCAGGTCAGTCTGAATGTTTTAAGACTAAAGAGTCGGGTGAGGCTATTTGGCTTTGACTTGCTCCCCTAGGCGGGACATGCCAGATTGGAGGGGATCCTGGAATCTTAAAAAAGTTTTGGTAATACAGCTTTGACAGCTAGATTAGGCTGAATGTTTTAAGATTAAATAGTCGGATGAGCCTGTTTGACTTTGACTTGCGCCCCCAGGATGCAAATACTGGATTAACAGGGTTCCTGGTATCTGAGGAAAGTTCGGTTCAAGCAGTTTTGGCGGCCAGGTGGGGGTGTATGTTTTACGATTTAATAGTCGGGTGAGACTATTTGGCTTTTACTTGCTCCCCTTCGCTGCAAATGATAGATTAACAGGGCTCCTGGTATCCATGACAAGTTTTGATAAAGCAGCTTTGGAAGCCAGATGGGGCTGTTTGTCTTAAGATTAAATTGTAGGATGAGCCTGTTTGGCTTTGAACTTCTCCCCTAGGCTGCATACGCCAAATTGGCAGGGCTCCGGGTAACTGAGACAAGGTTTGGCAAAACAGTTTTGACAGCTAGGCAAGACTGTATATTTTCAGATTAAGTAGTCGGGTGAGTCTGTTTGGCTTTGTCTTGCGCCCCTAGGATGCAAATGCTGGATTAACAGGGATCCTGGTATCTGAGACAAGTTTTGGTTACGCAATTTTGAGTTCCAGGTCAGGCTGAATGTTTTAAGACTTAATAGTCGGGTGAGGCTATTTGGCTTTGCCTTGCTCCCCTAGACGGCACATGCCAGATTGGTGGGGCTCCTGGAATCTAAAAAAAGTTTTGGTAAAACAGTTTTGACAGCTAGGTAAGGCTGTATGTCTTAAGATTAAATAGTCGGGTGAGCCTGTTTGACTATGACCTGCGCCCCCAGGATGCAAATACTGGATTAACAGGGTTCCTGGTATCTGAAACAAGTTTTGGTAAGGCAATTTTGAGTTACAGTTGAGGCTGAATGTGTTAAGAGTTAATAGTCAGGTGAGACTATTTTGCTTTGACTTGCTCCGCTAGGCTGCAAATGCTAGATTAACAGGGCTCCTGGTATCTAAGACAAGTTTTGGTAAAGCAGTTTTGGCAGCCAGATGGGGCTGTATGTTTTAAGATTAAATTGTCGGGTGAGCCTGTTTGGCTTTGAACTGCGCCCCTAGGATGCAAATGCTGGATTAACAGGGTTCCTGGTATCTGACACAAGTTTTGGTAAAGCAGTTTTGGCGGCCAGATGGGGCTGATGTTTTAAGATTTAATAGTCGGGTAAGCCTGTTTGGCTTTGTCTTGCGCCCCCAGGATGCAAATGCTGGATTAACAGGGTTCCTGGTATCTGAGACTAGTTTTGGTAAGGCAATGTTGAGTTCCAGGTCAGGCTGAATGTTTTAAGACTAACGAGTCGGGTGAGGCTATTTGGCTTTGACTTGCTCCCCTAGCCGGGACATGCCAGATTGGAGGGGATCCTGGAATCTAAGAAAAGTTTTGGTAAAACAGTTTTGACAACTAGATTAGGCTGAATGTTTTAAGATTAAATAGTCGGGTGAGCCTGTTTGGCTTTGAACTGCGGCCGCAGGATGCAAATGCTGGATTAACAGGGTTCCTGGTATCTGGAAATTTTGAGTTCCAGGTGAGGCTGAATGTGTTAAGACTTAATAGTCGGGTGAGACTATTTTGCTTTGACTTGCTTCTCTAGGCTGCAAATGCTAGATTAACAGGGCTCCTGGTATCTAAGACAAGTTTTGGTAAAGCAGTTTTGGCAGCCAGATGGGGCTGTATGTTTTAAGATTAAATTGTCGGGTGAGCCTGTTTGGCTTTGAACTGCGCCCCTAGGATGCAAAAGCTGGAATAACAAGGTTCCTGGCATCTGAGACAAGTTTCGGTAAAGCAATTTTGACTTCCAGGTGAGGCTGTATGTTTTAAGTCTTAATAGTCGGGTGAGACTATTTGGCTTTGACTTGCTCCCCTAGGCGGCACATGCCAGATTGGCAAGGCTCCTGGAATCTAAAAAAAGTTTTAGTAAAACAGTTTTGACAGCCAGATAGGGCTGTTTGTTTTAAGATTAAATTGTAGGGTGAGCCTGTATGACTTTGACTTGCGCCCTCAGGATGCAAATACTGGATTAACAGGGCTCCTGGTATCTGAGACAAGTTTTGGTAAAGCAGTTTTGTCGGCCAGGTGGGGTTGTATGTTTTAAGATTTAATAGTCGGGTGAGAGTAGGCTGCAAATGCTCGATTAACAGGGCTCCTGGAATCTAAAAAAAAGTTTTAGAAAAACAGTTTTGACAGCCAGATAGGGCTGTTTGTTTTAAGATTAAATTGTAGGGTGAGCCTGTATGACTTTGACTTGCGCCCTCAGGATGCAAATACTGGATTAACAGGGCTCCTGGTATCTGAGACAAGTGTTGGTAAAGCAGTTTTGTCAGCCAGATGGGGTTGTATGTTTTAAGATTTAATAGTCGGGTGAGACTAGGCTGCGAATGCTAGATTA
Source organism: Drosophila kanekoi (assembly GCA_037075305.1). Taxonomy (NCBI): domain Eukaryota; kingdom Metazoa; phylum Arthropoda; class Insecta; order Diptera; family Drosophilidae; genus Drosophila; species Drosophila kanekoi. Next base: position 24,043 of record JBAMCE010000428.1, on the reverse strand, counting down.
TCAGGGATCCTTGTATCTGAGACAAGTTTCGGTAAAGCAATTTTGACTTCCAGGTTTGCCTGTATGTTTAAAGATTTAATAGTCGGGTGAGACTATTTGGCATTGTCTTGCTCCCCTAGGCTGCAAATGCTAGATTAACAGGGTTCCTGGTATCTGAGACAAGTTTTGGTAAATCAGTTTTGGCGGCCAGATGGGGCTTTATGCTTAAAGGTTAAATAGTCGGGTAAGCCTGTTTGGCTTTGACTTGCTCCCCTAGGATGCAAAAGCTGGAATAATAGGGTTCCTGGCATCTGAGACATGTTTTGGTAAAGCAGCTTTGACTTCCAGGTGAGGCTGTATGTTTTAAGACTTAATAGTCGGTTGAGACTTTTTGGCTTTGACTTGCTCCCCTAGGCGGCACAAGCCAGATTGGCAAGGCTCATGGAATCTAAAAAAAGTTTTCGTAAAACGGTTTTGACAGCCAAATGGGGCGGTTTGTTTAAGGATTAAATTGTAGGGTGAGCCTGTATGACTTTGACTTGCGCCCTCAGGATGCAAATACTGGATTAACAGGGTTCCTGGTATCTGAGACAAGTTTTGGTAAAGCAGTTTTTTCGGCCAGATGGGGTTGTCTGTTTTAAGATTTAATAGTCGGGTGAGACTAGGCTGCAAATGCCAGATTAACAGGGCTCCTGGAATCTAAAAAAAAGTTTTAGTAAAACAGTTTTGACAGCTAGGTAAGGCTGTATGTTTTAAGATTAAATAGTCGGGTGAGCCTGTTTGGCTTTGAGTTGCGCCCCCAGGATGCAAATACTGGATTAACAGGGTTCCTGGTATCTGAGACAAGTTTTGGTAAAGCAGTTTTGGCGGCCAGATGGGCCTGTATGTTTTTAGATTTATTAGTCGGCTGAGGCTATTTGGCTTTGACTTGCTCCCCTACGCTGCAAATGCTAGATTAACAGGGCTCCTGGTATCCATAACAAGTTTTGATAAAGCAGCTTTGGCAGCCAGATGGGGCTGTGTGTTTTAAGATTAAATTGATTAACAGGGATCCTTGTATCTGAGACAAGTTTCGGTGAAGCAATTTTGACTTCCAGGGGAGGCTGTATGTTTTAGGATTAAATAGTCGGATGAGCCTGTTTGGCTTTGACTTGACAGGGTTCCTGGTATCTGAGACAAGTTTTGGTAAATCAGTTTTGGCGGCCAGATGGGGCTATATTTTTTAGGATTAAATAGTCGGATGAGCCTGTTTGGCTTTGACTTGGTCCCCTAGGCTGCACATGCCAGATTGGCGGGGTTCCTGGAATCTAAGACAAGTTTTGGTAAAACAGTTTTAACAGCTAGGTAAGGATGTATGTTTTAAGATTAAATAGTCGGGTGAGCGTGCTTGGCTTTGACTTGCGCCCCTAGGATGCAAATGCTGGAATAACAGGGTTCCTGGTATCTGAGACATGTTTTGGTTAATCAGTTTTGACGGCCAGATCGGGCTATATGCTTAAAGGTTAAATAGTCGGGTGAGCCTGTTTGGCTTTGACTTGCTCCCCTAGGATGCAAAAGCAGGAATAATAGGGTTCCTGGCATCTGAGACAAGTTTCGGTAAAGCAATTTTGACTTCCAGGTGAGGCTGTATGTTTTAAGACTTAATAGTCGGTTGAGATTATTTGGCTTTGACTTGCCCCCCTAGGCGGCACATGCCAGATTGGTAAGGCTCCTGGAATTTAAAAACCGTTTTAGTAAAACAGTTTTGACAGCCAAATGGGGCTGTTTGTTTTAAGATTAAATTGTAGGGTGAGCCTGTATGACTTTGACTTGCGCCCTCAGGATGCAAATACTGGTTTAACGGGGTTCCTGGTATCTGAGACAAGTTTTGGTAAAGCAGTTTTGTCGGCCAGATGGGGTTGTCTGTTTTAAGATTTAATAGTAGGGTGAGACTAGGCTGCAAATGCCAGATTAACAGGGCTCCTGGAATCTAAAAAAAGTTTTAGTAAAACAGTTTTGACAGCTAGGTAAGGCTGTATGTTTTAAGATTAAATAGTCGGGTGAGCCTGGTTGGCTTTGAGTTGCGCCCCCAGGATGCAAATACTGGATTAACAGGGTTCCTGGTATCTGAGACAAGTTTTGGTAAAGCAGCTTTGGCGGCCAGATGGGGCTGTATGTTTTAAGATTCATTAGTCGGCTGAGGCTATTTGGCTTTGACTTGCTCCCGTACGCTGCAAATGCTAGATTAACAGGGCTCCTGGTATCCATAACAAGTTTTGATAAAGCTGCTTTGGCAGCCAGATGGGGCTGTTTGTTTTAAGATTAAATTGTAGGGTGAGCCTGTATGGCATTGAACTTCTCCCCTAGGCTGCACACACCAGATTGGCAGGGCTCCTGGAAACTGAGACAAGGTTTGGTAAAACAGTTTTGACAGCTAGGCAAGACTGTATGTTCTCAGATTAAATAGTCGGATGAGCCTGTTTGGCTTTGTCTTGCGCCCCTAGAATGCAAATGCTGGATTAACAGGGTTCCTGGTATCTGAGAGAAGTTTTGGTAAGGCAATTTTGAGTTCCAGGTCAGGCTGAATGTTTTAAGACTTAAGAGTCGGGTGAGGCTATTTGGCTTTGACTTGCTCCCCTAGGCGGCACATGCCACATTGGTGGGGATCCTGGAATCTAAAAAAAGTTTTGGTAAAATAGTTTTGACAGCTAGGTAACATTGAATGTTTTAAGATTAAATAGTCAGGTGAGCCTGTTTGACTTTGACTTGCGCCCCTAGGATGCACATACTGCATTAACAGGTTTTCTGGTATCTGAGACAAGTTTTGGTAAGGCAATTTTGAGTTACAGGTGAGGCTGAATGTTTTAAGACGTAATAGTCGGGTGAGACTATTTGGCTTTGACTTGCTCCCCTAGCCGGCACATGCCAGATTGGCGGGGCTCCTGGAATCTGATAGATGTTTTGGTAAAGCAGTTTTGGCAACCAGATGGGACTGTGTGTTTTCAGATTGGATAATGATCTCAGACTAATTGGCTTTGACTTGATCCCCTAGGCTGCAAATGCCAGATTGGCAGGGTTTCGGTAGAGCAGTTTTGGCGGCCAGATGGGACTGTATGTTTTAGTATTGAATAGTCGGATGAGCCTGTTTTGCTTTGACTTGCTCCCTTAGGCTGCAAATGTCAGATTGGCAGGGCTCCTGGTATCTGAGACAAGTTTTGGTAAAGCAGTTTTGTCAGCCAGATGGGGTTGTATGTTTTAAGATTTAATAGTCGGGTGAGACTAGGCTGCAAATGCAAGATTATCAGGGATCCTTGTATCTGAGACAAGTTTCGGCAAAGCAATTTTGACTTCCAGGTGAGGCTGTATGTTTTAGGATTAAATAGTCGGATGAGCTTGTTTGGCTTTGACTTGGTCCCCTAGGCTCCACATGCCAGATTGGCGGTGCTCCTGGAATCTAAGACAAGGTTTCGTAAAACAGTTTTGACTGCTAGGCAAGACTGTATGTCTGAAGATTAAAGAGTCGGGTGAGCCTGTTTGGCTTTGACTTGCGCCCCTAGAATGCAAGTGATGGATTGGTTCCTGATATCTGAGACAAGTTTTGGTAAGGCAATTTTGAGTTCCAGGTGAGGCTGAATGTGTTAAGACTTAATAGTCGTGTGAGTCTATCTTGCTTTGACTTGCTCCCCCAAGCTGAAAATTCTAGGTTAACAGGGCTCCTGGAATCTAAAAAAAGTTTAAGTAAAACAGTTTTGACAGCTAGGTATGGCTGTATGTTTTAAGATTAAATAGTCGGGTGAGCCTGTTTGGCTTTGACTTGCGCCCCCAGGATGCAAATACTGGATTAACAGGGTTCCTGGTATCTGAGACAAGTATTTTTCAAGCAGTTTTGGCGGCCAGATGGGGCTGTATATTTTAAGACTTAATAGTCGGGTGAGACTATTTGGCTTTTACTTGCTCCCCTACGCTGCAAATGCTAGATTAACAGGGGTCCTGGTATCCATGGCAAGTTTTGATAAAGCAGATTTGGCAGCCAGATGGGGCTTTGTTGTTTGTTTTAAGATTAAATTGTAGGATGAGCCTGTTTGGCTTTGAACTTCTCCCCTTGGCTGCACACGACAGATTGGCAGGGCTCCTGGTATCTGAGACAAGGTTTGGTAAAACAGTTTTGACAGCTAGGTCAGGCTACATGTTTGAAGGTTAAATAGTCGGGTGAGCCTGTTTGGCTTTGACTTGCGGCCCTAGGATGCAAAAGCTGGAATAACAGGGTTCCTGGCATTTGAGACAAGTTTCGGTAAAGCAATTTTGGCGGCCAGGTGAGGCTGTATGTTTTAAGTCTTAATAGTCGGGTGAGACTATTTGGCTTTGCCTTGCTCCCCTAGGCGGCGCATGCCAGATTGGCAAGGCTCCTGGAATCTAAGAAAAGTTTTAGTAAAACAGTTTTGACAGCCAGATAGGGCTGTTTGTTTTAAGATTAAATTGTAGGGTGAGCCTGTATGACTTTGACTTGCGCCCTCAGAATGCAAATACTGGATTAACAGGGCTCCTGGTATATGAGACAAGTTTTGGTAAGGCAATTTTGAGTTATTATGAATGTCTTAAGACTTAATAGTCGGGTGAGACTATTTGGCTTTGACTTGCTCCCCTAGGCGGCACATGCCAGATTGGCGCGGCACCTGGAATCTGATAGATGTTTTGATAAAGCAGTTTTGGCAACCAGATGGGACTGTATGTTTGCAGATTGGATAATGAGCTCAGACTCATTGGCTTTGACCTGATCCCTTAGGCTGCAAATGCCAGATTGGCAGGGTTTTGGTAGAGCAGTTTTGGCGGCCAGATGGGGCTGCATTTATTTAAGTATTAAATAGTCGGGTGAGCCTGTTTTGCTTTGAGCTGCTCCCCTAGGCTGCACATGCCAGATTAGCAGGGCTCCTGGTATCTGAGACAAGTTTTGGTAAAGCAGTTTTGGCGGCCAGATAGGGTTGTATGTTTTAGGATTAAATAGTCGGGTGAGACTAGGCTGCAAATGCTAGACTATCAGGGATCCTTGTATCTGAGACAAGATTTGGTAAGGAAATTTTGAGTTCCAGTTCAGGCTGAATGTTTTACGACTTAAAAGTCGGGTGAGGCTATTTGGCTTTGACTTGCTCCCCTAGGCGGCACATGCCAGATTGGCGGGGCTCCTGGAATCAAAGACAAGGTTTGGTAAAACAGTTTTGAGAGCTAGGCAAGACTGTATGTTTTCAGATTGAAAAGTCGGGTGAGCCTGTTTGGCTTTGTCTTGCGCCCCCAGGATGCAAATGCTGGATTAACAGGGTTCCTGGTATCTGAGACTAGTTTTGGTAAGGCAATTTTGAGTTCCAGGTCAGGCTGAATGTTTTAAGACTAAAGAGTCGGGTGAGGCTATTTGGCTTTGACTTGCTCCCCTAGGCGGGACATGCCAGATTGGAGGGGATCCTGGAATCTTAAAAAAGTTTTGGTAATACAGCTTTGACAGCTAGATTAGGCTGAATGTTTTAAGATTAAATAGTCGGATGAGCCTGTTTGACTTTGACTTGCGCCCCCAGGATGGAAAAACTGGATTAACAGGGTTCCTGGTATCTGAGGAAAGTTCGGTTCAAGCAGTTTTGGCGGCCAGATGGGGGTGTATGTTTTACGATTTAATAGTCGGGTGAGACTATTTGGCTTTTACTTGCTCCCCTTCGCTGCAAATGCTAGATTAACAGGGCTCCTGGTATCCATGACAAGTTTTGATAAAGCAGCTTTGGAAGCCAGATGGGGCTGTTTGTTTTAAGATTAAATTGTAGGATGAGCCTGTTTGGCTTTGAACTTCTCCCCTAGGCTGCATACGCCAAATTGGCAGGGCTCCTGGTAACAGAGACAAGGTTTGGCAAAACAGTTTTGACAGCTAGGCAAGACTGTATATTTTCAGATTAAGATGTCGGGTGAGTCTGTTTGGCTTTGTCTTGCGCCCCTAGGATGCAAATGCTGGATTAACAGGGATCCTGGTATCTGAGACAAGTTTTGGTTACGCAATTTTGAGTTCCAGGTCAGGCTGAATGTTTTAAGACTTAATAGTCGGGTGAGGCTATTTGGCTTTGCCTTGCTCCCCTAGACGGCACATCCCAGATTGGTGGGGCTCCTGGAATCTAAAAAAAGTTTTGGTAAAACAGTTTTGACAGCTAGGTAAGGCTGTATGTCTTAAGATTAAATAGTCGGGTGAGCCTGTTTGACTATGACCTGCGCCCCCAGGATGCAAATACTGGATTAACAGGGTTCCTGGTATCTGAAACAAGTTTTGGTAAGGCAATTTTGAGTTACAGGTGAGGCTGAATGTGTTAAGACTTATTAGTCAGGTGAGACTATTTTGCTTTGACTTGCTCCCCTAGGCTGCAAATGCTAGATTAACAGGGCTCCTGGTATCTAAGACAAGTTTTGGTAAAGCAGTTTTGGCAGCCAGATGGGGCTGTATGTTTTAAGATTAAATTGTCGGGTGAGCCTGTTTGGCTTTGAACTGCGCCCCTAGGATGCAAATGCTGGATTAACAGGGTTCCTGGTATCTGACACAAGTTTTGGTAAAGCAGTTTTGGCGGCCAGATGGGGTTGTATGTTTTAAGATTTAATAGTCGGTTGAGCCTGTTTGGCTTTGTCTTGCGCCCCCAGGATGCAAATGCTGGATTAACAGGGTTCCTGGTATCTGAGACTAGTTTTGGTAAGGCAATTTTGAGTTCCAGGTCAGGCTGAATGTTTTAAGACTAAAGAGTCGGGTGAGGCTATTTGGCTTTGACTTGCTCCCCTAGGCGGGACATGCCAGATTGGAGGGGATCCTGGAATCTAAAAAAAGTTTTGGTAAAACAGTTTTGACAACTAGATTAGGCTGAATGTTTTAAGATTAAATAGTCGGGTGAGCCTGTTTGGCTTTGAACTGCGGCCCCAGGATGCAAATGCTGGATTAACAGGGTTCCTGGTATCTGAGTCAAGTTTTGGTAAGGGAATTTTGAGTTCCGGGTGAGGCTGAATGTGTTAAGACTTAATAGTCGGGTGAGACTATTTTGCTTTGACTTGCTTCTCTAGGCTGCAAATGCTAGATTAACAGGGCTCCTGGTATCTAAGACAAGTTTTGGTAAAGCAGTTTTGGCAGCCAGATGGGGCTGTATGTTTTAAGATTAAATTGTCGGGTGAGCCTGTTTGGCTTTGAACTGCGCCCCTAGAATGCAAAAGCTGGAATAACAAGGTTCCTGGCATCTGAGACAAGTTTCGGTAAAGCAATTTTGACTTCCAGGTGAGGCTGTATGTTTTAAGTCTTAATAGTCGGGTGAGACTATTTGGCTTTGACTTGCTCCCCTAGGCGGCACATGCCAGATTGGCAAGGCTCCTGGAATCTAAAAAAAGTTTTAGGAAAACAGTTTTGACAGCCAGATGGGGCTGTTTGTTTTAAGATTAAATTGTAGGGTGAGCCTGTATGACTTTGGCTTGCGCCCCCAGGATGCAAATACTGGATTAACAGGGCTCCTGGTATCTGAGGCAAGTTTTGGTAAAGCAGTTTTGTCGGCCAGATGGGGTTGTATGTTTTAAGATTTAATAGTCGGGTGAGACTAGGCTGCGAATGCTAGATTATCAGGGATCCTTGTATCTGAGACAAGTTTCGGTAAAGCAATTTTGACTTCCAGGTTTGGCTGTATGTTTAAAGATTTAATAGTCGGGTGAGACTATTTGGCATTGTCTTGCTCCCCTAGGCTGCAAATGCTAGATTAACAGGGTTCCTGGTATCTGAGACAAGTTTTGGTAAATCAGTTTTGGCGGCCAGATGGGGCTTTATGCTTAAAGGTTAAATAGTCGGGTGAGCCTGTTTGGCTTTGACTTGCTCCCCTAGGCTAAGACAAGTTTTGGTAAAACAGTTTTAACAGCTAGTTAATGCTGTATGTTTTAGGATTAAATAGTCGGGTGAGCGTGCTTGGCTTTGACTTGCGCCCCTAGGATGCAAATGCTGGAATAACAGGGTTCCTGGTATCTGAGACAAGTTTTGGTTAATCAGTTTTGACGGCCAGATCGGGCTATATGCTTAAAGGTTAAATAGTCGGGTGAGCCTGTTTGGCTTTGACTTGCTCCCCTAGGATGGAAAAGCTGGAATATTAGGGTTCCTGGCATCTGAGACATGTTTTGGTAAAGCAGCTTTGTCTTCCAGGTGAGGCTGTATGTTTTAAGACTTAATAGTCGGTTGAGACTTTTTGGCTTTGACTTGCTCCCCTAGGCGGCACAAGCCAGATTGGCAAGGCTCATGGAATCTAAAAAAAGTTTTAGTAAAACAGTTTTGACAGCCAAATGGGGCTGTTTGTTTAAGGATTAAATTGTAGGGTGAGCCTGTATGACTTTGACTTGCGCCCTCAGGATGCAAATACTGGATTAACAGGGTTCCTGGTATCTGAGACAAGTTTTGGTAAAGCAGTTTTTTCGGCCAGATGGGGTTGTCTGTTTTAAGATTTAATTGTCGGGTGAGACTAGGCTGCAAATGCCAGATTAACAGGGCTCCTGGAATCTAAAAAAAGTTTTAGTAAAACAGTTTTGACAGCTAGGTAAGGCTGTATGTTTTAAGATTAAATAGTCGGGTGAGCCTGTTTGGCTTTGAGTTGCGCCCCCAGGATGCAAATACTGGATTAACAGGGTTCCTGGTATCTGAGACAAGTTTTGGTAAAGCAATTTTGACTTCCAGGTGAGGCTGTATGTTTTTAGATTTATTAGTCGGCTGAGGCTATTTGGCTTTGACTTGCTCCCCTACGCTGCAAATGCTAGATTAACAGGGCTCCTGGTATCCATAACAAGTTTTGATAAAGCAGCTTTGGCAGCCAGATGGGGCTGTGTGTTTTAAGATTAAATTGATTAACAGGGATCCTTGTATCTGAGACAAGTTTCGGTAAAGCAATTTTGACTTCCAGGGGAGGCTGTATGTTTTAGGATTAAATAGTCGGATGAGCCTGTTTGGCTTTGACTTGACAGGGTTCCTGGTATCTGAGACAAGTTTTGGTAAATCAGTTTTGGCGGCCAGATGGGGCTATATTTTTTAGGATTAAATAGTCGGATGAGCCTGTTTGGCTTTGACTTGCTCCCCTAGGCTGCACATGCCAGATTGGCGGGGTTCCTGGAATCTAAGACAAGTTTTGGTAAAACAGTTTTAACAGCTAGGTAAGGATGTATGTTTTAAGATTAAATAGTCCGGTGAGCGTGCTTGGCTTTGACTTGCGCCCCTAGGATGCAAATGCTGGAATAACAGGGTTCCTGGTATCTGAGACATGTTTTGGTTAATCAGTTTTGACGGCCCGATCGGGCTATATGCTTAAAGGTTAAATAGTCGGGTGAGCCTGTTTGGCTTTGACTTGCTCCCCTAGGATGCAAAAGCAGGAATAATAGGGTTCCTGGCATCTGAGACAAGTTTCGGTAAAGCAATTTTGACTTCCAGGTGAGGCTGTATGTTTTAAGACTTAATAGTCGGTTGAGATTATTTGGCTTTGACTTGCCCCCCTAGGCGGCACATGCCAGATTGGCAAGGCTCCTGGAATCTAAAAACAGTTTTAGTAAAACAGTTTTGACAGCCAAATGGGGCTGTTTGTTTTAAGATTAAATTGTAGGGTGAGCCTGTATGACTTTGACTTGCGCCCTCAGGATGCAAATACTGGTTTAACAGGGTTCCTGGTATCTGAGACAAGTTTTGGTAAAGCAGTTTTGTCGGCCAGATGGGGTTGTCTGTTTTAAGATTTAATAGTAGGGTGAGACTAGGCTGCAAATGCCAGATTAACAGGGCTCCTGGAATCTAAAAAAGTTTTAGTAAAACAGTTTTGACAGCTAGGTAAGGCTGTATGTTTTAAGATTAAATAGTCGGGTGAGCCTGGTTGGCTTTGAGTTGCGCCCCCAGGATGCAAATACTGGATTAACAGGGTTCCTGGTATCTGAGACAAGTTTTGGTAAAGCAGTTTTGGCGGCCAGATGGGGCTGTATGTTTTAAGATTCATTAGTCGGCTGAGGCTATTTGGCTTTGACTTGCTCCCCTACGCTGCAAATGCTAGATTAACAGCGCTCCTGGTATCCATAACAAGTTTTGATAAAGCTGCTTTGGCAGCCAGATGGGGCTGTTTGTTTTAAGATTAAATTGTAGGGTGAGCCTGTTTGGCATTGAACTTCTGCCCTAGGCTGCACACACCAGATTGGCAGGGCTCCTGGAAACTGAGACAAGGTTTGGTAAAACAGTTTTGACAGCTAGGCAAGACTGTATGCTCTCAGATTAAATAGTCGGATGAGCCTGTTTGGCTTTGTCTTGCGGCCCTAGAATGCAAATGCTGGATTAACAGGGTTCCTGGTATCTGAGAGAAGTTTTGGTAAGGCAATTTTGAGTTCCAGGTCAGGCTGAATGTTTTAAGACTTAAGAGTCGGGTGAGGCTATTTGGCTTTGACTTGCTCCCCTAGGCGGCACATGCCAGATTGGTGGGGATCCTGGAATCTAAAAAAAGTTTTGGTAAAACAGTTTTGACAGCTAGGTAACATTGAATGTTTTAAGATTAAATAGTCAGGTGAGCCTGTTTGACTTTGAATTGCGCACCCAGGATGCACATACTGCATTAACAGGTTTTCTGGTATCTGAGACAAGTTTTGGTAAGGCAATTTTGAGTTACAGGTGAGGCTGAATGTTTTAAGACGTAATAGTCGGGTGAGGCTATTTGGCTTTGACTTGCTCCCCTAGCTGGCACATGCCAGATTGGCGGGGCTCCTGGAATCTGATAGATGTTTTGGTAAAGCAGTTTTGGCAACCAGATGGGACTGTGTGTTTTCAGATTGGATAATGATCTCAGACTAATTGGCTTTGACTTGATCCCCTAGGCTGCAAATGCCAGATTGGCAGGGTTTTGGTAGAGCAGTTTTGGCGGCCAGATGGGACTGTATGTTTTAGTATTGAATAGTCGGGTGAGCCTGTTTTGCTTTGACTTGCTCCCTTAGGCTGCAAATGTCAGATTGGCAGGGCTCCTGGTATCTGAGACAAGTTTTGGTAAAGCAGTTTTGTCAGCCAGATGGGGTTGTATGTTTTAAGATTTAATAGTCGGGTGAGACTAGGCTGCAAATGCAAGATTATCAGGGATCCTTGTATCTGAGACAAGTTTCGGTAAAGCAATTTTGACTTCCAGGTGAGGCTGTATGTTTTAGGATTAAATAGTCGGATGAGCTTGTTTGGCTTTGACTTGGTCTCCTAGGCTCCACATGCCAGATTGGCGGTGCTCCTGGAATCTAAGACAAGGTTTCGTTAAACAGTTTTGTCTGCTAGGCAAGACTGTATGTCTGAAGATTAAAGAGTCGGGAGAGCCTGTTTGGCTTTGACTTGCGCCCCTAGGATGCAAATGCTGGATTAACAGGGTTCCTGGTATCTGAGACAAGTTTTGGTAAGGCAATTTTGGCGGCCAGATGGGGCTGTATCTTTTAAGATTTAATAGTCGGGTGAGGCTATTTGGCTTTGACTTGCTCCCCTAGGCTGCAAATGCTAGATTAACAGGGCAACCAGATGGGACTGTGTGCTTTCAGATTGGATAATGAGGTCAGACTAATTGGCTTTGACTTGATCCCCTAGGCTGCAAATGCCAGATTGGCAGGGTTTGGTAGAGCAGTTTTGGCGGCCAGATGGGACTGTATGTTTTAGTATTAAATAGTCGGGTGAGCCTGTTTTACTTTGACCTGCTCCCCCAGGCTGCACATGCCAGATTGGCAAGGCTCCTGGTATCTGAGACAAGTTTTTTTAAAGCAGTTTTGGAGGCCAGATGGGGTTGTATGTTTTAAGATTAAATTGATTAACAGGGATCCTTGTATCTGAGACAAGTTTCGGTAAAGCAATTATTACTTCCAGGTGAGGCTGTATGTTTTAGGATTAAATAGTCGGATGAGCCTGTTTGTCTTTGACTTGCGCCCCTAGGATGCAAATGCTGGTTAAGAGGGTTCCTGGTATCTGAGACAAGTTTTGGTAAGGCAATTTTGAGTTCCAGGTGAGGCTGAATGTATTAAGACTTAATAGTCGGGTGAGACCATTTGGCTTTGACTTGCTCCCCTAGGCGGCACATGCCAGATTGGCGGGGCTCCTGGAATCTAAAAAAGTTTTAGTAAAACAGTTTTGACAGCCAGATGTGGCTGTTTGTTTTAAGATTAAAATGTAGGGTGAGCCTGTATGATTTTGACTTGCTCCCCTAGGCTGCAAATTCTAGATTAACAGGGCTTCTGGTATCTAAGACAAGTTTTGGTAAAGCAGTTTTGGCAGCCAGATGAGGCCGTTTGTTTTAAGATTAAATTGTAGGGTGAGCCCTGTTTGGCTTTGAACTTCTCCCCTAGGCTGCACACGCTAGATTGGCAGGGCTCCTGGTATCTGAGAGAAGGTTTGGTAAAACAGTTTTGACAGCTAGGTCAGGCTACATGTTTGAAGGTTAAATAGTCGGGTGAGCCGGTTTGGCTTTGACTTGCTCCCCAAGGATGCAAGTGCTGGAGTAACAGGGTTCTTGGCATCTGAGACAAGTTTCGGTAAAGAAATTTTGACTTCCAGGTGAGGCTGTATGTTTTAAGACTTAATAGTCGGGTGAGGATATTTGGCTTTGACTTGCTCCCCTAGGCGGCACATGCCAGATTGGCAAGGCTCCTGGAATCTTAAAAAAGTTTTAGTAAACGGTTTTGACAGCCAGATGGGGCTGTTTGTTTTAAGATTAAATTGTAGGGTGAGCCTGTATGACTTTGACTTGCGCCCCCAGGATGCAAATACTGGATTAACAGGGTGCCTGGTATCTGAGACAAGTTTTGGTAAATCAGTTTTAACGGCCAGATGGGGCTATATGTTTTAAGATTTAATAGTCGGGTGAGACTATTTGGCTTGCAAACAAATGCTAGATTAACAGGGTTGCTGGATTTGAGACAAGTTTTGGTAAATCAGTTTTGGCGGCTAGATGGGGCTATATTTTTTAGGATTAAATAGTTGGATGAGCCTGTTTGGCTTTGACTTGCTCCCCTAGGCTGCAAAAGCTGGATTAACAGGGTTTCTGGTATCTGAGACAAGTTTTGGTAAGGCAATTTTGAGTTCCAGCTGAGGCTGAATGTGTTAAGACTTAATAGTCGGGTGAGTCTATTTCGCTTTAACTAGCTCCCCTAGGCTGCAAATGCTATATTAACAGGGCTCCTAGTATCAAAGACAAGTTTTGGTAAAGCAGTTTTTGCAGCCATATGGGGCTGTGTGTTTTAAGATTAAATTGATTAACAGGGATCCTTGTATCTAAGACAAGTTTTGGTAAATCAGTTTTGGCGGCCAGATGAGTCTATATGTTTTAAGATTTAATAGTCGGGTGAGCCTGTTTGGCTTTGACTTGCGCCCCTAGGATGCAAATGCTGGAATAACAGGGTTCCTGGTATCTGAGACAAGTTTTGGTAAATCAGTTTTGGCGGCCAGATGAGTCTTTATGTTTTAAGATTTAATAGTCGGGTGAGCCTGTTTGGCTTTGACTTGCGCCCCTAGGATGCAAAAGCTGGATTAACAGGGTTTCTGGTATCTGAGACAAGTTTTGGTAAGGCAATTTTGAGTTCCAGCTGAGGCTGAATGTGTTAAGACTTAATAGTCGGGTGAGTCTATTTTGCTTTAACTAGCTCCCCTAGGCTGCAAATGCTAGATTAACAGGGCTCCTAGTATCAAAGACAAGTTTTGGTAAAGCAGTTTTTGCAGCCATATGGGGCTGTGTGTTTTAAGATTAAATTGATTAACAGGGATCCTTGTATCTAAGACAAGTTTTGGTAAAGCAGTTTTAGCGGCCAGATGGGGTTGTATGTTTTAAGATTTAATACTCGGGTGAGACTATTTGGCTTTGACTTGCTACCCTAGGCTGCAAAAGCTAGATTAACAGAGATCCTTGTATCTGAGGCAAGTTTCGGTAAAGCAATTTTGACTTCCAGCTGAGGCTGTATGTTTTAGGATTAAATAGTCGGATGAGCCTGTTTGGCTTTGACTTGCGCCCCTAGGCTGCATATGCCACATTGGCGGGGTTCGTGGAATCTAAGACAAGTTTTGTTTAAACAGTTTTGACATCTAGGTAAGGCTGAATGTATTAAGATTAAATAGTCAAATCAGTGTGTTTGGCTTTGACTTGCGCCCCTAAGATGCAAATGCTGGATTAAAGGGGTTCCTGGTATCTGACACAAGTTTTGGTAAAGCAGTTTTGGCGGCCAGATGGGGTTGTATGTATTAGGATTTAATAGTCGGGTGAGACTATTTGGCTTTGACTTGCTATCCTAGGCTGCAAATGCTAGATTAACAGAGATCCTTGTATCTGAGACAAGTTTTGATAAATCTGTTTTGGCGGCCAGATGGGTCTATATGTTTTACGATTTAATAGTCGGGTGAGCCTGTTTGGCTTTGACTTGCGCCCCTAGGATGCAAAAGCTGGATTAACCGGGTTCCTGGTATCTGAGACAAGTTTTGGTAAGGCAATTTTGAGTTCCAGCTGAGGCTGAATGTGTTAAGACTTAATAGTCGGGTGAGTCTATTTTGCTTTAACTCGCTCCCCTAGGCTGCAAATGCTAGATTAACAGGGCTCCTGGTATCAAAGACAAGTTTTGGTAAAGCAGTTTTTGCAGCCATATGGGGCTGTGTGTTTTAAGATTAAATTGATTAACAGGCATCCTTGTATCTGAGACAAGTTTCGGTAAAGCAATTTTGACTTCCAGGGGAGGCTGTATGTTTTAGGATTAAGCCTGTTTGGATGAGCCTGTTTGGCTTTGACTTACGCCCCTAGGATGCAAATGATGGATTAACAGGGTTCCTGGTATCTGAGACAAGTTTTGGTAAATCTGTTTTGGCGGCCAGATGGGGCTATATGTTTTAGGATTAAATAGTCGGATGATCCTGTTTGGCTTTGACTTGCTCCCCTAAGCTGCACATGCCAGATTGGCGGGGCTCCTGGAATCTAAGACACGTTTTGGTAAAACAGTTTTGACAGCTAGGTAAAGCTGTACAAATTTTGGTAAGGCAATTTTGAGTTCCAGGTAAGGCTGAATGTTTTAAGACTTAATAATCGTGTGAGCCTGTTTGGCTTTGACTTGCTCCCCTAGGCTGCAAATGCTAGATTTACGGGGTTCCTGGTATCTGAGACAAGTTTTGGTAAATCTGTTTTGGCGGCCAGATGGGGCTATATGTTTTAGGATTAAATAGTCGGATGATCCTGTTTGGCTTTGACTTGCTCCCCTAAGCTGCACATGCCAGATTGGCGGGGCTCCTGGAATCTAAAACACGTTTTGGTAAAACAGTTTTGACAGCTAGGTAAAGCTGTATGTTTTAAGATTGTAACGAAGACGACGGCTACGCTGGGCGCGTCTCGCCTGTATTGGGAGCGTACTCCGTCTACGGGTTCCGACCGTGCTCAGGGAAGGGGCTTGGGTTCTTTGCTCCCTAACACACTCGACGCGTCAAATATAATAAAGAAAAAAAGTAGACAGAGTTAAGGTATGACGGAATACCACGATATATAAAAAGAGACTACGATCTGCAAGCAGAATATATCATATAGAGCCGAGGAGCTAAGATGTTGGCTACCCCCGGTCTTTACCCGCCCTACCTGTAGCTGCATCTGTGATTGTGTTTGCAACTACCCTTTCATAAGCGATATTATTTACCTAAGGTGCCCAAAAAGGAATTAAGATTTCATTTTATCATATAATTGTATTCCTGGAAAATTTAAATTCATGATCGTACTTCATTATACATTACGTGAAAAGAACAAATCTTGTTACTTTCTATAAAACTAAACTCGATCTGGGCAAAAACACACATGAATGAGATCAGTTTTGGCGGCCAGATGGGGCTATATGTTTTAATATTTAAAAGTCGGGTGAGGCTATTTGGCTTTGACTTGCTCCCCTAGGCTGCAAATGCTAGATTAACAGGGCAACCAGATTGGACTATGTGCTTTTAGATTGGATAATGAGGTCAGACTAATTGGCTTTGACGTGATCCCCTAGGCTGCAACTGCCAGATTGGCAGAGTTTGGTAGAGCAGTTTTGGCGGCCAGATGGGAATGTATGTTTTAGTATTAAATAGTCGGGTGAGTCTGTTTTGCTTTGACCTGCTCCCCTAGGCTGCACATGCCAGATTGGTAGGGCTCCTGGTATCTGAGACAAGTTTTATTAACGCAGTTTTGGCGGCCAGATGGGGTTGTATGTTTTAAGATTAAATTGATTAACAGGGATCCTTGTATCTGAGACAAGTTTCGGTAAAGCAATTTTTACTTCCAGGTGAGGCTGTATGTTTTAGGATTAAATAGTCGGATGAGCCTGTTTGGCTTTGACTTGCGCCCCTAGGATGCAAATGCTGGTTAACAGGGTTCCTGGTATCTGAGACAAGATTTGGTAAGGCAATTTTGAGTTCCAGGTGAGGCTGAATGTATTAAGACTTAATAGTCGGGTGAGACTATTTGGCTTTGACTTGCTCCCCTAGGCGGCACATGCCAGATTGGCGGGGCTCGTGGAATCTAAGACAAGTTTTGGTAAAGCAGTTTTGACAGCCAGATGGGGCTGTTTGTTTTAAGATTAAATTGTAGGGTGAGCCTGTATGATTTTGACTTGCGCCCCCAGGATGCAAATACTGGATTAACAGGGTTCCTGGTATCTGAGACAAGTTTTGGTAAAGCAGTTTTGGCGGCCAGGTGGCGCTGTATGTTTTAAGATTTAATAGTCGGGCGAAACTATTTGGCTTTGACTTGCTCCCCTAGGCTGCAAATTCTAGATTAACAGGGCTCCTGGTATATAAGACAAGTTTTGGTAAAGCAGTTTTGGCAGCCAGATGAGGCCGTTTGTTTTAAGATTAAATAGTAGGGTGAGTCCTGTTTGGCTTTGAACTTCTCCCCTAGGCTGCATACGCCAGATTGGCAGGGCTCCTGGTATCTGAGACAAGGTTTGGTAAAACAGTTTTGACAGCTAGGTCAGGCTACATGTTTGAAGGTTAAATAGTCGTGTGAGCCGGTTTGGCTTTGACCTGCTACCCTAGGATGCAAGTGCTGGAGTAACAGGGTTCTTGGCATCTGAGACAAGTTTCGGTAAAGGAGTTTTGACTTCCAGGTGAGGCTGTATGTTTTAAGACTTAATAGTCGGGTGAGAATATTTGGCTTTGACTTGCTCCCCTAGGCGGCACATGCCAGATTGGCAAGGCTCCTGGAATCTAAAAAAAGTTTTAGTAAACGGTTTTGACAGCCAGATGGGGTTGTTTGTTTTAAGATTAAAATGTAGGGTGAGCCTGTATGACTTTGACTTGCGCCCCCAGGATGCAAACACTGGATTAACTGGGTTCCTGGTATCTGAGACAAGTTTTGGTAAATCAGTTTTAACGGCCAGATGGGGCTATATGTTTTAAGATTTAATAGTCGGGTGAGACTATTTGGCTTGCAAACAAATGCTAGATTAACAGGGGTCCTGGTATCTGAGACAAGTTTTGGTAAATCAATTTGGCGGCCAGATGGGGCTATATTTTTTAGGATTAAATAGTCGGATGAGCCTGTTTGGCTTTGACTTGCTCCCCTAGGCTGCACATGCCAGATTGGCGGGGCTCCTGGAATCTAAGACAAGTGTTGGTAAAACAGTTTTAAATGCTAGGTAAGGCTGACTTGCGCCCCCAGGATATCAGTTTTAACGGCCAGATGGGGCTATATGTTTTAAGATTAAATAGTCGGGTGAGCGTGCTTGGCTTTGACTTGCGCCCCTAGGATGCAAATGCTGGAATAACAGGGTTCCTGGTATCTGAGACAAGTTTTGGTAAATCAGTTTTGGCGGCCAGATGGGTCTATATGTTTTAAGATTTAATAGTCGGGTGAGCCTGTTTGGCTTTGACGTGCGCCCCTATAATGCAAAAGCTGGATTAACAGGGTTCCTGGTATCTGAGACAAGTTTTGGTAAGGCAATTTTGAGTTCCAGCTGAGGCTGAATGTGTTAAGACTTAATAGTCGGGTGAGTATTTTTTGCTTTAACTCGCTCCCCTAGGCTGCAAATGCTAGATTAACCGGGCTCCTGGTATCAAAGACAAGTTTTGGTAAAGCAGTTTTTGCAGCCATATGGGGCTGTATGTTTTAAGATTAAATTGATTAACAGGGATCCTTGTATCTGAGACAAGTTTCGGCAAAGCAATTTTGACTTCCAGGGGAGGCTGTATGCTTTAGGATTAAAAAGTCGGATGAGCCTGTTTGGCTTTGACTTGCGCCCCTAGGATGCAAATGCTGGATTAACAGGGTTCCTGGTATCTGAGACAAGTTTTGGTAAGGCAATTTTGAGTTCCAGGTGAGGCTAAATGTTTTAAGACTTAATAGTCGTGTGAGCCTTTTTGGATTTGACTTGCTCCCCTAGGCTGCACATGCCAGATTGGCGGGGCTCATGGAATCTAAGACAAGTTTTGGTAAAGCAGTTTTGGCAGCCAGATGGGGCTGTATGTTTTAAGATTAAATTGTCGGGTGGGCATTTTGGGCTTTGAACTGCGCCCCTACGATGCAAATGCTGGATTAACAGGATTCCTGGTATCGTAGACAAGTTTTGGGAAGGCAATTTTGAGTTCCAGGTGAGACTGAATGTGTTAAGACTTAATAGTCGGGTGAGGCTATTTTGCTTTGACTTGCTCCCCTTGGCTGCAAATGCTAGATTAACAGGGCTCCTGGTTGCTAAGACAAGTTTTGGTAAAGCAATTTTGACTTCCAGCTGAGGCTGTAAGTTTTAGGATTAAATAGTCGGATGAGCCTGTTTGGCTTTGACTTGGTCCTCTAGGATCCACATGCCAGATTGGCGGGGCTCCTGGAATCTCAGACAAGGTAAAGCCGTTTTGGCAGCCAGATGGGGCTGTATGTTTAAAGATTAAATTGTCGGATGAGCATTTTGGGCTTTGAACTGTGCCCCTACGATGCAAATGCTGGATTAACAGGGTTCCCGTTATCTGACACAAGTTTTGGTAAAGCAGTTTTGGCGGCCAGATGGGGCTGTATGTTATAAGATTTAATAGTCGGGTGAAACTATTTGGCTGTGACTTTCTACCCTAGGCTGCAAATGCTAGATTAACAGAGATCCTTGTATCTGAGACAAGTTTTGGTAAAGCAATTTTGACTTCCAGCTGAGGCTGTATGTTTTTGGATTAAATAGTCGGATGAGCCTGTTTGGCTTTGACTTGGTCCTCTAGGCTCCACATGCCAGATTGGCGGGGCTCCTGGAATCTAAGACAAGTTTTGTTTAAACAGTTTTGACAGCTAGGTAAGGCTGTATAATTTAAGATTAAATAGTCGGTTGAGCCTGTTTGGCTTTGACTTGTGCCCCTAGGATGCAAATGCTGGATTAATAGGGTTCCTGGTATCTGAGACAAGTTTTGGTAAAGCAGTTTTGGCGGCCAGATGGGGCTGTATGTTTTAAGATTTAATAGTCGGGTGAAACTATTAGGCTGTGACTTGCTCCCCTAGGCTGCAAATTCTAGATTAAAAGGGCTCCTGGTTTCTAAGATAAGTTTTGGTAAATCAGTTTTGGCGGCCAGATGGGGCTATATGTTTTAGGATTAAATAGTCGGTTGAGCCTGTTTGGCTTTGACTTGTGCCCCTACGATGCAAATGCTGGATTAACAGGGTTCCCGTTATCTGACACAAGTTTTGGTAAAGCAGTTTTGGCGGCCAGATGGGGCTGTATGTTATAAGATTTAATAGTCGGGTGAAACTATTTGGCTGTGACTTTCTACCCTAGGCTGCAAATGCTAGATTAACAGAGATCCTTGTATCTGAGACAAGTTTTGGTAAAGCAATTTTGACTTCCAGCTGAGGCTGTATGTTTTTGGATTAAATAGTCGGATGAGCCTGTTTGGCTTTGACTTGGTCCTCTAGGCTCCACATGCCAGATTGGCGGGGCTCCTGGAATCTAAGACAAGTTTTGTTTAAACAGTTTTGACAGCTAGGTAAGGCTGTATAATTTAAGATTAAATAGTCGGTTGAGCCTGTTTGGCTTTGACTTGTGCCCCTAGGATGCAAATGCTGGATTAATAGGGTTCCTGGTATCTGAGACAAGTTTTGGTAAAGCAGTTTTGGCGGCCAGATGGGGCTGTATGTTTTAAGATTTAATAGTCGGGTGAAACTATTTGGCTGTGACTTGCT
Source organism: Drosophila kanekoi (assembly GCA_037075305.1). Classification (NCBI taxonomy): domain Eukaryota; kingdom Metazoa; phylum Arthropoda; class Insecta; order Diptera; family Drosophilidae; genus Drosophila; species Drosophila kanekoi. Next base: position 3,938 of record JBAMCE010000428.1, on the reverse strand, counting down.
CCCCTAGGCTGCAAATTCTAGATTAAAAGGGCTCCTGGTATCTAAGATAAGTTTTGGTAAATCAGTTTTGGCGGCCAGATGGGGCTATATGTTTTAGGATTAAATAGTCGGATGAGCCTGTTTTGGCTTTGACTTGCTATCCTAGGCTGCAAATGCTAGATTAACAGAGATCTTTGTATCTGAGAAAAGTTTCGGTGAAGGAATTTTGACTTCCAGGTGAGGCTGTATGTTTTAGGATTAAATAGTCGGATGAGCCTGTTTTGGCTTTGACTTGCACTTTTAGGCTCCACTTGGCAGATTGGCGGGGCTCCTGGAATCTAAAACAAGTTTTAGTAAAAAAGTTTTGACAGCCAGATGGGGCTGTTTGTTTTAAGATTAACTTGTAGGGTGAGCCTGTATGACTTTGACTTGCGCCCCAGGATGCAAATACTGTATTAACAGGGTTCCTGGTATCTGAGACAAGTTTTGGTTAATCAGTTTTGACGGCTTGTTCGGGCTATATGTTTTAAGATTTAATAGTCGGGTGAGACTATTTGGCTTTATCTTGCTCCCCTAGGCTGCAAATGCCAGATTGGCGGGGCTCCTGGAATCTAAGACACGTTTTGGTAAAACAGTTTTGACAGCTAGGTAAAGCTGTATGTTTTAAGATTGTAACGAAGACGACGGCTACGCTGGGCGCGTCTCGCCTGTATTGGGAGCGTACTCCGTCTACGGGTTCCGACCGTGCTCAGGGAAGGGGCTTGGGTTCTTTGCTCCCTAACACACTCGACGCGTCAAATATAATAAAGAAAAAAAAGTAGACAGAGTTAAGGTATGACGGAATACCACGATATATAAGAAGAGACTACGATCTGCAAGCAGAATATATCATATAGAGCCGAGGAGCTAAGATGTTGGCTACCCCCGGTCTTTACCCGCCCTACCTGTAGCTGCATCTGTGATTGTCTTTGCAGCTACCCTTTCATAAGCGATATTATTTACCTAAGGTGCCCAAAAAGGAATTAAGATTTTATTTTATCATATTATTGTATTCCTGGATAATTTAAATTCATGATCGTACTTCATTATACATTACTTGAAAAGAACAAATCTTATTACTTTCTATAAAACTAAACTCGATCTGGGCAAAAACACACATGAATGAGATTACACTCCGAAAGTGATAGTAAGTTAAACCACTTCTGATCTGAATGATCCACCAAAAAATTATCTGTAATTACGAAGGCTGATTCGGAGTACACCCGCTGTCTATAACAACGATTCAAACAATACGTACAATTTGATAAGCTGGCTTATTACCTTATGTTTTTTTTTTTTTCACACAGTACTCACTACTTTAGTATAATCCAACGATGTCAGCAGGCCTGTTGACGACGATGATGGGCTGTGGAATCTTAATTGTACTGTGTAACGTAGGAATATAGTAGTCAGCGACATATACACGCTAAATCAGGATCAAAAGACAATGTCAGTGATATAAAACGGAAAAAATTGCAATTTAAATTTCATGTGTACGGCCAATTATATCAGATGTTGTAAATCCGAGTGTGGGTGCGCACTGGTTAGCTATCCACCAGATCTGCGCTCAAGAATGTCCGGGCATCGATGGGTCGAACACGTGGTCAAGTTGGCCGCCTGTGCGTGCAGCAAGAACTATTGGTTAGCGAGGTTCAAAGCTTATTTTCAGAAAATGAGACAATGCTGAAATCTTGGTTCGGCCTTAGGAAATTAGATCCCTGATACCAGTGTAGATTGTCGCTATTTGGTGCTTTGGGCTTTGGCTTTGGCTTCGACAAGGAATACGCGCTATGCGTAATTTTTATTTTTGGCTCGCAATAACGCGGCGCCGCAATTTAGCCTGCACTTTCCTACGACTTCCACACACAGGAATGGCAGATTTGTCAAAACGTCCGAATTCTGAAATTTTTTTTCCAGCTGAGGCTGTATGTTTTAGGATTAAATGGTCGGATGAGACTGTTTGGCTTTGACTTGGTCTTCTAGGCTCCACATGCCAGATTGGCGGGACTCCTGGAATCTCAGACAAGGTTTGGTAAAACAGTTTTGACAGCTAGGCAAGACTGGATGTTTTAAGATTAAATATTCGGTTGAGCCTGTTTGGTCCTGGTCCTGATCCTGGTATCTGAGACAAGTTTTGGTAAAGCAGTTTTGGCGGCCAGATGGGGCTGAATGTTTTAAGATTTAATAGTCGGGTGAAACTATTTGGCTGTGACTTGCTCCCCTAGGCTGCAAATTCTAGATTAAAAGGGCTCCTGGTATCTAAGATAAGTTTTGGTAAATCAGTTTTGGCGGCCAGATGGGGCTATATGTTTTAGGATTAAATAGTCGGATGAGCCTGTATTGGCTTTGACGTGCTCCTCTAGGCTCCACATGCCGGATTGACGGGGCTCCTGGAATCTATAAAAAGTTTTATTATAACAGTTTTGACAGCCAGATGGGGCTGTTCGTCGTAAGATTAAATTGTAGGATGAGCCCTGTTTGGCTTTGAACTTCTCCCCTAGGCTGCACACGCCAGATTGGCAGGGCTCCTGGTATCTGAGACAAGGTTTGGTAAAACAGTTTTTACAGCTAGGTCAGCCTACATGTATGAAGGTTAAATAGTCGGGTGAGCCGGTTTGGCTTTGACTTGCTCCACTAGGATGCAAATGCTGGAGGAACAGGGTTCCTGACATCTGAGACAAGTTTCCGTAAAGCAATTTTGACTTCCAGGTGAGGCTGCATGCTTTAAGAATTAATAGTCGGGTGAGACTATTTGGCTTTGACTTGCTCCCCTAGGCGGCACATGCCAGATTGGCAAGGCTCCTGGAATCTAAAAAAAGTTTTAGTAAAACAGTTTTGACAGCCAGATGGGGCTGTTTGTTTTAAGATTAAAGAGTCGGGTGAGCCTGTATGACTTTGACTTGCGCCCTCAGGATGCAAATACTGGATTAACAGGGTTCCTGGTATTTGAGACAAGTTTTGGTTAATCAGTTTTGGCGGCCAGGTGGCGCTGTATGTTTTAAGATTTAATAGTCGGGTGAGACTATTTGGCTTTGACTTGCTCCCCTAGGCTGCAAATGCTAGATTAACAGGATTCCTGGTATCAAAGACAAGTTTAGGTAAATCAGTTTTGGCGGCCAGATGGGGCTGTTTGTTTTAAGATTAAAGAGTCGGGTGAGCCTGTATGACTTTAACTTGCGCCCTCAGGATGCAAATACTGGATTAGCAGGGTTCCTGTTATCTGAGACTAGTTTTGGTAAAGCAGTTTTGACAGCTAGGTCAGGCTACATGTTTGAAGGTTAAATAGTCGGGTGAGCCTGTTTGGCTTTGACTTGCTCCCGTAGGATGCAAATGGTGGAGGAACAGGGTTCCTGGCATCTGAGACAAGTTTCGGTAAAGCAATTTTGACTTCCAGGGGAGGCTGTATGTTTTAGGATTAAATAGCCGGATGAGCCCGTTTGCCTTTGACTTGCGACCTTAGGATGCAAATGGTGGATTAACATGGTACCTGGTATCTGAGAGAAGTTTTGGTGAGGCAATTTTGAGTTCCAGGTGAGGCTGAATGTTTTAAGACTTAATAGTCGTGTGAGACTATTTGGCTTTGACTTGCTCCCCTAGGCGGCATATGCCAGATTGGCAAGGCTCCTGGAAACTAAAAAAAGTTTTAGTAAAACAGTTTTGACAGCCAGATGGGGCTGTTTGTTTTAAGATTAAATTGTAGGATGGGCCCTGTTTGGCTTTGAACTTCTCCCCTAGGCTGTACACGCCAGATTGGCAGGTATCTGAGACAAGGTTTGGTAAAACAGTTTTGACAGCTAGGTCAGGCTACATGTTTGAAGGTTAAATAGTCGGGTGAGCCTGTTTGCTCTGACTTGCTCCCCTAGGATGCAAATGCTGGAGGAACAGAGTTCCTGGCATCTGAGACAAGTTTCGGTAAAGCA
>JBAMCE010000426.1:0-34805 GCA_037075305.1 Drosophila kanekoi | reverse complement strand
GTGTGTGTGTGTGTGTGTGTGTGTGTGTGTGTGTGTGTGTGTGAGATGTAGTGTATATATATATATATATATATATATATATATATATATATATATATATATATATATATATATATATATATATATATATATATATATATATATATATATATATATATATATATATATATATATATATATATATATATATATATATATATATATATATATATATATATATATATATATATATATATATATATATATATATATATATATATATATATATATATATATATATATATATATATATATATATATATATATATATATAATATATATATATATATATATATATATATATATATATATATATATATATATATATATATATATATATATATATATATATATATATATATATATATATATATATATACAAACAGTTACAGAAAACTAATAATAAACTAACCAAGCACCAACAACAAGTCAAATATCAGTCAAACAACAACAATTAGCCCCCCCCCCCCCTCCAAAATTCACCCGTACTGCCATCCGTACTCCATCTCACCGTACCCTGGTACTCCAAATAATTCCAAAATTGCACTGTATCCGCATCATATCCATAATTCACCACCACCACTCCAAAATTCAGGACTATAATTCGCACTACAGTACCCCGCACCAGACCAGACCCGGCACTATAATTCGGCACTACAATTGGCACTGCACTCGCACCCGCACCCGCACTGGCACCGCACCGTACCCATCTGCACCAAAAATGCACCAAGTACCCGCACCGTATCCGGCACCGCACCGCACCCCCCTGCAACTGCACCTGCACCACCCGCACCACGCACCTACACCGCACCCGCACTAGACCGCACCCACGCACCAATACCGCACTCGCACCTCACTGCACCTCACTCCACCGCACCGTACTCCGCACCCGCACTACCCGTACCCGCACGCACCGCACCGTACTCCGCACCCGCACCACTGCACTAGTACCCGCACCGCACCGCACCTGGCACTGCACCAAGTACCTGCACCTGGCACCTGCACCTGCACCAGTACTCCGCACCAGGCACTGCACCGGCACCACACCGTACCCTACCCCGCACCTGCGCACTCCACTGCACCTCGTACCTGCACCCGCACCCGCACCAAGTACCCGCACCCTGCACCCCCCCCCCAAGTACCCACCCGCACCCGCACCCCCCCCCCCCCCTTAGCACTCCGCACCCGCACCTGCACTACACGCACTCCCACCGTACCCGCACCCGCAATCTGCACCACCCGCACCTAGCAACTGCACTGCACCTACTCCGCACCGCACTAAGTACCTCGCACCACACACAAGTAACCACCAGTACCTGTACTGCACCCTGCACTGGGTACTCCGCACCTACCCGCACTCTGCACCGCACCTGCATCTGCACTGCACTAAGCACCGCACCACGCACTCCGCACCTGCACTGTACCGCACCAGTACCTGCACCCACCACAGACAACCAACTCACCAATATCTGCACTCATCTTCTTGATTTATTTTATTTGTATTTGTATTTTATTTATTTGTATTTGTATTTGTATTTGTATTTGTATTTGTATTTATTTATTTGTATTTTATTTATTTATTTGTATTTTATTTTATTGTATTTTATTTGTATTTTATTTTATTTTATTTTATTTTATTTATTTATTATTTTATTTTATTTTATTTTATTTATTTTATTTTATTTATTTATTTTATTTTATTTTATTTGTATTTGTATTTTATTTTATTTTATTTGTATTTTATTTTATTTATTTATTTATTTTATTTGTATTTGTATTTGTATTTGTATTTGTATTTTATTTTATTTATTATTTTATTTTATTTATTTTATTTTATTATTTTATTTTATTTATTTTATTTTATTTTATTTGTATTTGTATTTTATTTTATTTTATTTTATTTTATTTTATTTTATTTTATTTATTTTATTTTATTTTATTTTATTTATTTTATTATTTATTTTATTTTATTTTATTTTATTTTATTTTATTTTATTTATTTTATTTGTATTTGTATTTGTATTTTATTTTATTTTATTTTATTTTTTTATTTTATTTTTTTTTATTTATTTTATTTTATTGTATTTTATTTGTATTTGCATTTGTATTTTATGATGCTTGCTTTTATTGTATTTGTATTGTATTTGTATTTGTATTTGTACTTGTATTGCTGCCTGTTGTTGCTTGTTGTTTGCGTTGTTTGCATGCCTGTCTGTTCATGTCTGTATGTTGCTCTGTTTGTTGCATTTGTCTGTTCTGCATTGCATTGTTCTTCTATGTTGACTACTGTCTGATTGATTGATCTGTTGTTGACTGATCTGATATCGATTGATCTGATCTGACTGATATTGATTTCTGACTACATATGATACATCATCTATCTCTACTGCACATCTGACTGACGCACATCTATCTGCACTACTTCTATCTCACACTGACTACTACACTGACTACACTGATCGACACTACATCTATCTGACTCCTGATCTACATCATCTACTATCTGATCTGATCGATTATATCTGCATCGATCGATCGTATCTGACTATCGATCTGATTGATCTATCACATCGACTGCACTAATATCTACTGATCTGATCTGATCTGATCTGATCTGACTGTACTCTGATCTATCTGCACTGTACTACTATCATCCTCACTGCACTATCTGCACTGATCTGCATCTGACCGATCTGCATCTGCATCTATCTACTTATCTGCACGCACTACGTATCTATCTGATCTATCTGATCTGACTGATCTACCTATCTGCACCTGATCTGCATTGCACCTACCTTACCTATCTGCTCTGCACCTGCACTGACCTGCACCTGATCGCATCTGACTATCTCACTATCTGATCTGTATCCACCTGCACTTATCTGCATCTGACGATCTGCATCTGCACTACATCTGCACTGTATCTGCATCTGCACCTGCATCTGCACTTACCTGCACCTGCATCTGTATCTGCATCTGCATCTGCACTGCATCTGCACTCATCTGATCTGCATCTGCATCTGCACTGTACTTGCATCTGCATATGTATCTGACTGCACTGCATCTGCATCTGCACTGACTCTGATCTGCATCTGCATCTGCATCTGAATACCTGCATCTGATTGCATCTGCATCTGCATCTGCATCTGCATCTGCATCTGCATCTGCATCTGCATCTGCATCTGCATCTGCATACTGCATCTGTATCTGCATCTTATCTGATCTGATCTGCATCTGATCTGCATCTGCATCTGATCTGTATCTGCATCTGTATTGCATCTTACTATCTGTATCTGCATCTGCATCTGCATCTGTATCTGTATCTGCACTGTATCTGCACCTGTATCTGCATCTGCATCTGTACTCTCATCACCTGCATCTGCACTGAGTATCTGCATCTGCATCTGCATCTGCACTGCACCATACTCACTGTAATCGCATCATCTCACTCGTATCTGCATCTGTATCTGCACTCTGCATCTGCACTCAGTATCTGCACTCTGTATCTGCATCTGCATTGCATTGTATCTGCATCTGCATCTGTACTTGTACCTGCATCTGCATCTGCATTGCATCTAGTATCTGCATCTGTACCTGCATCTGCATCTGTATCTGCATCTGCATCTGCATCTGCATCTGCATTCTGTATCTGCATCTGCACCTGCATCTGCATCTGCATCTGTACCTGCATCTGTATCTGCATCTGCATCTGCATCTGCATCTGTATCTGCATCTGCATCTGCATCTGCATCTGCATCTGCATCTGCATCTGCATCTGCATCTGCATCTGCATCTGCATCTGCATCTGCATCTGCATCTGCATCTGCATCTGCATCTGCATCTGCACCTGCATCTGCATCTGCATCTGCATCTGCATCTGCATCTGCATCTGCATCTGTATCTGCATCTGCATCTGCATCTGCATCTGCATCTGCATCTGCATCTGCATCTGCATCTGCATCTGCATCTGCATCTGCATCTGTATTGCATTGCATCTGTATCTGTATCTGCATCTGTATTGATTTGCATTGTATCTGCATCTGTATTGTATTTGTATCTGTATTTGCATTTGTATCTGTATCTGCATTGTATTTGCATTTGTATTTGTATTTGTATTTGTATTTGTATTTGTATTTGTATTTGTATTTGTATTTGTATCTGTATTTGTATTTGTATTTGTATTTGTATTTGTATTTGTATTTGTATTTGTATTTGTATTTGTATTTGTATTTGTATTTGTATTTGTATTTGTATTTGTATTTGTATTTGTATTTGTATTTGTATTTGTATTTGTATTTGTATTTGTATTTGTATTTGTATTTGTATTTGTATTTGTATTTGTATTTGTATTTGTATTTGTATTTGTATTTGTATTTGTATTTGTATTTGTATTTGTATTTGTATTTGTATTTGTATTTGTATTTGTATTTGTATTTGTATTTGTATTTGTATTTGTATTTGTATTTGTATTTGTATTTGTATTTGTATTTGTATTTGTATTTGTATTTGTATTTGTATTTGTATTTGTATTTGTATTTGTTTTAACTGTTTTGGCGGCCACATGGGGCTGTATGTTATATGATTAAATAGTCGGGTGAGCCTGTTTGACTTTGACTTGCTCGCCTAGGATGCATATGCTAAATTAACAGGGTTCCTGGTATCTGAAACAACTTTTGCTAAGGCAATTTTGACTTCCAGGTGAACAGAATGTTTTAAGAATTAAAAGTCGGGTGAGACTATTTGGCATTGACTATCTCCCTTAGGCAGCACATGCCAGATTGGCGGGGCTCCTGGAATCTGATAGAAGTTTTGGTAAAGCAGTTTTGCCAGCCAGATGGGGCTGTGTGTTCTCAGATTGGATAGTGAGGACAGACTAGTATGCTTTGACTTGTTCCCCTAGGCTGCAAATGCCAGAATGGCAGGGCTCCTGGTATCTAAAACAAGTTTTGGTGAAACAGTTTTAGCGGCCAGATGGAGATGTATGTTTGAAGATTAAATAGTCGGATGAGCCTGTTTGGCTTTGACTTTATCCCCTGAATGCGAATGCAGTATTATCAGGGTTCCTGGTATCTGAAACAAGTTTTTAAAAAGCAGTTTTGGCGGCCAGATGGGGCTGTATATTTTAAGATTTAATAGTCGGGTGAGACTTTTTTGCTTTGACTTGCTCCGCTAGGCTACAAATGCTAGATTAATAGGGAACCTTGTATCTGAGACAATTTTGGTAAAGCAGATGTGGGGGCCAGATGGGGCTGTATGTTTTAAGATTAAATAGTTGGGCGAGACTTTTTGGTTTTTGACTTGCTCACCTAGGCTGCTAATACTAGATTAACAGGGTTCCTTGTATCTGATCTATGTTTTGGTAAAGCAATTTTTTCTTCCAGGAAAGGCTGTATGTTTTAACAATTAAAACAGGGTTAAGACTATTTGGCTTTGAAACCTTACCCAAGGCTGCAAATGGCAGATTGGCAGGGCTCCTTGTATCTAAGGTAAGTTTTGATTAAACAGTTTTTGCTTCCAAGTGAGGTTGTAAGACTAAAAAGTCGGGTGAGACTATTTGGCTTTGGCTCCCCTATGCTGCACTTGCCAGATTGGTAGGGCTCCGGGAATCTGAGACAAGATTTGATAAAGCAGTTTTGACAGCCAGGTAAGGCTGTATGTTTTGAGATTAAATAGTTAGATGGGACTATATGGATTTGACTTGCTCCCCAACGCTTTAAGTGCTAGATTAACCGGGATCCTTGTATCTGAGACAAGATTTGGTAAAACAGTTTTTACTTCCAAGTGAAGCGTTATGTTGTAAGACTAAAAAGTCAGGTGAGATTATTTGGCTTTGACTTGCTCCCCTAGGCTGCAAATGCCAGATTGGTATTGCTCTTGGAATCTGATTCGAGGTTTGGTAAAGCAGTTTTGGTGGCCAGATTGGGCTGTATGTTTTAAGATAAAATAGTCGGGTGAGCCGGTTTGGCTTTGGCTCCCCTAGGCTGCAATTGCCAGATTGGTAGGGCTTCGGGAATCTGAGACAAGATTTGATAAAGCAGTTTTGACAGCCAGGTAGGGCTGTATATTTTGAGATTAAATAGCTAGGTGGGACTATATGGTTTTGACTTGCTCCTCCAGGCTTTAAATGCTAGATTAACAGGGTTCCTTGTATCTGAGACAAGTTTTGGTAAAACAGTTTTTACTTCCAAGTGAAGCTGTATGTTGTAAGACTAAAAAGTCGGGTGAGACTATTTGGCTTTGACTTGCTCCCCCAGGCTGCAAATGCCAGATTGGTAGGGCTCCGGGAATCTGAGACAAGATTTGATAAAGCAGTTTACACAGCCAGGTAAGGGTGTAAGTTTTGAGATTAAATAGTTAAGTGGGACTATATGGACTTGACTTGCTCCCCCAGGCTTTAAATGCTAGATTAACAGGGTTCCTTGTATCTGAGAGTAGTTTTGGTGAAACAGTTATTACTTCCACGTGAAGCTGTATGTTGTATGACTAAAAAGTCGGGTGAGACTATTTGGCTTTGACTTGCTCCCCTAGGCTGCAAATGCCAAATAAGTAGGGCTCCTGGTATCTGATTCAAGTTTGGTAAAGCAGTTTTGACGGTCAGGTAAGGTTCCGTGCTTACAGATTGGATAGTGATTTGGGACTAATTGTCTTTGACTTGTCCCCCTAGACTGCATATGCCAGATTGGTAGGGCTCCTGGTATCTGATTCAAGTTTTGTTAAAGCAGTTTTGATGGGCAGGTAAGGCTCCCTGCTTACAGATTGGATAGTGATGTGGGACTAATTGTTTTTGACTTGATAACCTAGGCTGCAAATGTCATATTGGCAGGGTTCCTGGTATCCAAGACAAGTTTTGGTACAGCAGTTTTGGAAGCCTGATGGGGCTGCTTGGCTTTAACTTGCTCCCCTAGGCTGCACATGCCACATTGGTAGGGCTCCTGGTATCTGATTAAAGTTTTGGAAAATAAGGTTTGACGGGCAGGTAAGGCAGTGTGCTTACAGGTTGGATAGTGATGTGGGACTAATTGTCTTTGACTTGTTCCAATAGGCTGCACATGCCAGATTGGTAGGGCTCCTGGAATCTGATTCAAGTTTTGGTACAGCAGTTTTGGTGGAAAGACGGGGCTGTATTTTTTAAGATTAAATAGTCGGGTGAGCCCGTTTGGCTTTGACCGGCTCCCCAAGGCTGCAAATGCCAGATTGGTAGGGCTCCGGGAATATAAAAAAAGTTTTGGTAAAACAGTTTTGACTGCTTGGTAAGGCTGTATGTTTTAAGATTAAATAGTCGGGTGAGCCTGTTTGGCTGTGACTTGCGCCCCTAGGATGCAAATGCTCGATTAACAGGGTTTCTGGTAACTAAGACAAGTTTTGGTAAAGCAGTTTTGGCAACCAGATGGGGCTGTATGTTTTAATATTTAATAGTCGGGTGAGACTATTTGGCTTAGAGTTGCTCCCCTAGGCGGCACATGCCAGATTGGCGGGGCTCCTGGTATCTAAAAAAATTTTATGAAAAAAAAACAGTTTTGACAGCTAGGTAAGGCTGTATGTTTTTAGATTTAATAGTCGGGTGAGCCTGTTTGGCTTCGACCTGTTCCCCTAGGCTGCAAATGCTAGATTGGTAGGGCTCCGGGAAGCTGAGACGAGATTTGATAAGGCAGTTTTGAGAGCCATTTAAGGCTGTATGTTTTAAGATTAAAAAGTTAGGTGAGACTATATGGATTTGACTTGCTTCCCCAGGTTTTAAATGCTAGATTAACAGGGTTCCTTGTACCTGAGACAATCTTCAGTAAAACAATTTTGACTTCCACGTGAGGCTGTATGTTTTAAATCTTAATAGTCGGGTTAGACTATTTGGCTTTGACTTGCACCCCTAGGCTGCACATGCCAGATTTATAGGGCTCCTGGAATCTGATTCACGTTTTGGTAAAGCAATTTTGACTTCCATGTGAAGCTGTATGTTTTATGACTAAATAGTCGGGTGAGACTATTTGGCTTTGTCTTGCTCCCATTGGCTGCATATGTTATATTGGAGGGGCTCCTGCTATCTGTTTCAAGTTTTGGTAAAGCAGTTTTGACGGGCAGGTAAGACTGTATGTTTAAAGATTGGAAAGTGAGGTTGGACTTATTGTATTTGACTTGTTCCCCAAGGCTGCACCTGTAAGATTGGTAGGGCTCCTGGTATCTGTTTCAAGTTTTGCTAAAGCATTTTTGACGGGCAGGTAAGGCTGTGTGCTTACTGATTGTATGGTGAGGTGAGACTAATTGGCTTTGACTTGTTCCCCTGGTATGCAAATGCCAGATGGGCAGGGCTCCTGGTATCTGAGACAAGTTTTGGCAAAGCACTCTTGACTTCAAGGAAAGGCTGTATGTTTTAAGGTTAAATAGTCGGGTGAAACTATTTGGCTCTGACTTGCTCCCCTAGGCTGCAAATGCTAGATTAACAGGGTTCGTTGCACCTGAGATAAGTTTTGGTAAGACAGTTTTGACTTCCAGGAAAGGCTGTATTTTTAAGACTTAATAATCGGGTAAGACTCTTTGGCTTCGACTTGCTCCCCTAGTCTGAAAATGCCAGATTGGAATTGCTCCTGCTATTTGAGACAAGTTTTGGTAAAGCTGTTGTATCGCTTAGATGGAGCTGTATGTTTTAAGATTACATAGTTGGGTGAGAACATTTGCTCGGTTGAACAGATTTGACAGCTAGGTAAGGCTGTATGTTTAACGAGTAAATAGTCGGGTGAGTCTGTTTGACTTTGACTTGCTCCCCTAGGATGCAAATGCTGCATTAACAGGGTTCCTGGTATCTGAAACAAGTTTTGGTAAGGCAATTTTGAGTTCCAGGTGAGGCTGAATGTTTTACGACTTAATAGTCGGGTGAGACTATTTGGCTGTGACTTGCTACCCTAGGCGGCACATGCCAGATTGGCTGGGCTCCTGGAATCTAAAAAACGTTTGATAAAACAGTTTTGACAGCTGGGGAAGACTGTATGTCTTAAAATTAAATAGTCTGGTGAGCCTGTTTGGCTTTGACTTGCTCCCCTAGGATGCAAATGCTGGATAAACAGGGTTCCTGGTATCTGAAACAAGTTTTGGTAAGGCAATTTTGAGTTCCAGGTGAGGCTGAATGTTTTAAGACTTAATAGTCGGGTGAGGCTATTTGACTGTGACTTGCTACCCTAGCCGGCACATGCCAGATTGGCGGGGCTCCTGGAATCTAAAACAAGTTTTGGTAAAACAGTTTTGACAGCTGGGAAAGGCTTTATGTCTTAAAATTAAATAGTCGGGTGAGCCTGTTGGGCCTTAACTTGCGCCCCTAGGATGCAAATGCTGGATTAACAGGGTTCCTTGTATCTGAGACATGTTTTGGTAAAGCAGCTTTGGCGGCCAGATGAGGCTGTATGTTTTAATATTTAATAGTCGGGTGAGACTATTTGGCTTTGACTTGCGCCCCTAGAATGCAAATGCTAGATTAACAGGGTTCCTTCCTAGGCTGCAAGTGCCAGATTGGCAGGGCTCCTGGTATCTAAAACAAGTTTTGGTAAAACAGTTTTGGCAGCCAGATGGGGCTGTATGTTTTAGTATAAAATAGTCGGCTGAGCCTGTTTGACTTTGACTTGCACCCCTAGGATGCAAATGCTTGATTAAGAGGGTGCCTGGTATCTGAAACAAGTTTTGGTAAGGCATTGTTGAGTTCCAGATGAGGCTGAATGCTTTAAGACTTAATAGTCGCGTGAGACTATTTTGCTTTGCCTTGCTCCCCTAGGCGGCACATGCCAGATTGGCGGGGCTCCTGGAATATAAAAAAAGTTTTGGTAAAACAGTTTTGACAGCTTGGTAAGGCTGTATGTTTTAAGATTAAATAGTCTGGTGAGTCTGTTTGGCTTTGACTTGCTATCCTAGAATGCAAGTGCTGGAATAATAGGGTTCCTGGTATCTGACACATGTTTTGGTAAAGCAGCTTTGGCGGCCAGATAAGGCTGTATGTTTTAATATTTAATAGTCGGGTGCGACTATTTGGCTTTGCCTTGCTCCCCTAGGATGCAAATGCTGGATTAACAGGGTTCCTGGTATCTGAGACATGTTTTGGTAAAGCAGCTTTGGCGGCCAGATGAGGCTGTATGTTTTACGATTAAATAGTCGGGTGAGCCTGTTTGACGTTGACTTGCGCCCCTAGGATGCAACTGCTGGATTAACAGGGTTCCTGGTATCTGAGACAAGTTTTGGTAAAGCAGTTTTGGCGGCCAGATGTATGTTTTAAGATTTAATAGACGGGTGAGACTTTTTGGATTTGACTTGCGCCCCTAGGATGCAAATGCTGGATTAACAGGGTTCCTGGTATCTGAAACAAGTTTTGGTAAGGCAATTTTGTGTTCCAGGTGAGGCTGAATGTTTTAAGACTTAATAGTCGGGTGAGACTATTTGGCTTTGACTTGCTCCCCTAGGCGGCACATGCCAGCAGGGGCTGTATGTATTAAGATTTAATAGTCGGGTGAGACTATTTGGCTTTGACTTGCTCCCCTAAGCTGCACATGCCAGATTGGCGGGGCTCCTGGAATCTAAAACAGGTTTTGGTAAAACAGTTTTGACAGCTGGGGAAGGCTGTATGTTTGAAGATTAAATAGACGGGTGAGCCTGTTTGGCTTTGACTTGCTATCCTAGGATGCAAGTGCTAGATTAACAGCGTTCCTTCCTAGGCTGCAAGTGCCAGATTGGCAGGGCTCCTGGTTTCTAAGACAAGTTTTGGTAAAGCAGTTTTGGCAGCCAGATGGGGCTGTAAGTTTTAGTATTAAATAGTCGGCTCAGCCTGTTTAGCTTTGAGCTGCTCCCCTAGGCTGCACATGCCAGATTGGCAGGGCTCCTGGTATCTGAGACAAATTTTGGTAAAACAGTTTTGACAGCTAGGTCAGGCTGCATGTTTTAAGATTAAATAGTCAGGTGAGCATGTTTGTCTTTGACTTGCTCCGCTAGGATGCAAATGCTGGATTAACAGGGTTCCTGGTATCTGAAACAAGTTTTGGTAAAACAATTTTGACTTCCAGGTGAGGCTGTATGTTTTCAGACTAAATAGTCGGGTAAGACTATTTGGCTATGACTTGCTCCCCTAGGCTGCACATGCCAGATTGGCAGGGCTCCTGGAATGTGATTCAAGTTTTGGTAAAGATTTGACGGGCAGGTTAGGCAGTGAGTTTCCAGATTGGATAGTGAGGTGAGTCTTATTGGCTTTGACTTGTTCCCCTAGGCTGCACATGCCAGATAAGCAGGGCTCTTAGTATCTGAGACAAGTGTTGGTAAAACATTTTTGGAGGCCAGGTAACTGTGTGTTTTAAGATTGGATAGTGAGGTGAGACGAATTGGCCTTAATGTGCTCCGCCCGGCTGCAAATCCCCGATTGGCAATAATCCTGGTATCTGATTCAAGGTTGCTTAAGCAGTTTTGACGGCCAGGTGAGGCTGTATGGTTAAGGATTTAATCGTCAGGTGAAACCATTACCCCTCGGCTGCACATTCCAGAGACAAATTTCTGTAATGCAGTTGTGGCGGCCAGAAGGGCTCTATATTTTAAGATTAAATAGTTGGGTGACACTATTAGCTCCCCTAGGCTGCAAATGCTCGATTAACAGGTTTCCTTGTATCTGAGACAAGTTTTGGTAATGCAATTATGACTTCCAGGAAAGCCTGTATGTTGTAAGACTAAATAACTAGGTAAGACTATTTGGCTTTGACTTGCTCCCATAGGCTGCACATGCCACATTGGTAGGGCTCCTGGTATCTGATTAAAGTTTTGGAAAAGAAGGTTTGACGGGCAGGTAAGGCAGTGTGTTTACAGGTTGGATAGTGATATGGGATTGCCTTTGACTTGTTCCCATAGGCTGCACATGCCAGATTGGTAGGGCTCCTGGTATCTGATTTAAGTTTTGGTAAAATGGTTTTGACGGGCAGGTAAGGCTGTGTGCTTACAGATTGGATAGGGAGGAGAGACTAATTGGCCTTGACTTGTTCCCCTAGGGCAGGGCTCCTGGTATATGAGGCAAGTATTGGTTAAACAGTTCTGACAGCTAGGTAAGGCTGTATGTTTTAAGATTAAATAGTCGGGTGAGCCTGTTTGGCTTTGACCTGCTCCCCTAGGATGCAAATGCTGGATTAACAGGGTTCCTGGTATCTGAGACAAGTTTTGGTAAATTAGTTTTGGCGGCCAGATGGGGCTATATGTTTTAAGATTTAATAGTCGGGTGAGACTATTTGGCTTTGGCCCGCTCCCCTAGGCTGCAAATGCTAGATGAACAGGGTTCCTGGTATCTGAGACAAGTTTTGGTAAATCAGTTATGGCGGCCAGATTGGGCTATATGTTATAGAATTAAATAGTCGGATGAGCCTGTTTGGCTTTGACTTGCTTCACTAGGCTGCACATGCCAGATTGGCGGGGCTCCTGGAATCTAAAAAAAAGTTTTGGTAAAACAGTATTGACAGCTACGTAAGTCTGTATGTTTTAAGGTTAAATAGTCGGGTGAGTCAGTTTGACTTTGACTTGCTCCCCTAGGATGCAAATGCTGGATTAACAGGGTTCCTGGTATCTGAGACAAGTTTTGGTAAATCAGTTTTGGCGGCCAGATGGGGCTCTATGTTTTAAGATTTAATAGTCGGGTGAGACTATTTGGCTTTGTCTTGCTCCCCTAGGCTGCAGATGCTAGATTAACTGGGTTCCTGGTAACTGAGATAAGTTTTGGTAAATTAGTTTTGGCGGCCAGATGGGGCTATATGTTGTCGGATTAAATAGTCAGATGACCCTGTTTGGCTTTGACTTGCTCCCCTAGGCTGCAAATGCTGGAATAAAAGGGTTCCTGGTATCTAAGACAAGTTTTGGTAAATTAGTTTTGGCGGCCAGATGGGGCTATATGTTTTAAGATTTAATAGTCGGGTGAGGCTATTTGGCATTGGCGTGCTCCCCTAGGCTGCAAGAGCTTGATTAACAGGGTTCCTGGTATCTGAAACAAGTTTTGGTAAATTAGTTTTGGCGGCCAGATGGGGCTATATGTTTTGAGATTTAATAGTCGGTTGAGGCTATTTGGCTTTGGCTTCCTGCCCTAGGCTGCACATGCCAGATTGGCGGGGCTCCTGGAATCTAAGACAAGTTTTGGGAAAACAGTTTTGACAGCTAGGTACGGCTGTATGTTTTAAGATTAAATAGTCGGGTGAGCCTGTTTGACTTTGACTTGCGCCCCTAGGATGCAAATGCTGGATTAACAGGGTTCCTGGTATCTGAAACAAGTTTAGACAAGGCAATTTTGAGTTCCAGGTGAGGCTAAATGTTTTAAGACTTAACAGTCGTGTGAGACTATTTGGCTTTGACTTTCTCCCCTAGGCGGCACATGCCGGATTGGCGGGGCTCCTGGAATCTAAAAAAAATTTGGTAAAACAGTTTTGACAGCTACTTAAGTCTGTATGTTTTAAGGTTAAATAGTCGGGTGAGTCTGTTTGACTTTGACTTGCTCCTGTAGGATGCAAATTCTGGAATAACAGGGTTCCTGGTATCTAAGACATGTTTTTGTAAGTCAGTTTTGGCGGCCAGATGGGGCTACATGTTTTAAGATTTAATAGTCGGGTGAGCCTGTTTATCTTTGACTTGCACCCCTAGGATGCAGATGCTGGATTAACAGGGTTCCTGGTATCTGAAACAAGTTTTTCTAAATCAGTTTTGGCGGCCAGATGGGGCTATATGTTTTAGGATTAAATAGTCGGATGAGCCTGTTTGGCTTTGACTTGCTCCCCTAGGCTGCACATGCCAGATTGGCGGGGCTCCTGGAATCTAAGACAAGTTTTGGTAAAACAATTTTGACAGCTAGGTAAGGCTGTATGCTTTAAGATTAAATAGTCGGGTGAGTGTGTTTGGCTTTGACTTGCGCCCCTAGGATGCAAATGCTGGAATAACAGGGTTCCTGGTATCTAAGACAAGTTTTTGTAAATCAGTTTTGGCGGCCAGATGGGGCTATATGTTTTTAGATTTAATAGTCGGGTGAGCCTGTTTGACTTTGACTTGCGCCCCTAGGATGCAAATGCTGGATTAATAGGGTTCCTGGTATCTGAGACAAGTTTTGCTAAGGCAATTTTGGGTTCCAGGTGAGGCTGAATGTGTTAAGATTTAATAGTCGGGTGAGACTATATTACTTTGACCTGCTCCCCTAGGCTGCAAGTGCTAGATTAACAGGGCTCCTGGTATCTGAAACAAGTTTTGGTAAGGCGATTTTGAGTTCCACGTGAGGCTGAATGTTTTAAGACTTAATAGTCGTGTGAGACTATTTGGCTTTGACTTTCTCCCCTAGGCGGCACATGCTAGATTGGCGGAACTCCTGGAATCTATAAAAAGTTTTGGTAAAACAGTTTTGACAGCTTGGTAAGGCTGTATGCTTTTAGATTAAATAGCCGGGTGAGTGTGTTTGGCTTTGACTTGCGCCCCTAGGATGCAAATGCTGGAATAACAGGGCTCCTGGTATCTGAGACAAGTTTTGCTAAAACAGTTTTGACAGCTAGGTCAGGCTGCATGTTTTAAGATTAAATAGTCAGGTGAGCATGTTTGTCTTTGACTTGCTCCGCTAGGATGCAAATGCTGGATTTACAGGGTTTCTGGTATCTGAGACAAGTTTGGTAAGGCAATTTTGAGTTCCAGGTGAGGCTGAATGTGTTAAGATTTAATAGTCGGGTGAGACTATTTTACTTTGACCTGCTCCCCTAGGCTGCAAGTGCTAGATTAACAGGGCTCCTGGTATCTGAAACCAGTTTTAGTAAGTCAATTTGGAGTTACAGGTGAGGCTGAATGTGTTAAGACTTAATAGTCGTGTGAGACTATTTGGCTTTGACTTTCTCCCCTAGGCGGCACATGCTAGATTGGCGGGGCTCCTGGAATCTATAAAAAGTTTTGGTTAAACTGTTTTGACAGCTAGGTAAGGCTGTATGCTTTAAGATTAAATAGTCGGGTGAGTGTGTTTCGCTTTGACTTGCGCCCCTAGGATGCAAATGCTGGAATAACAGGGTTCCTGGTATCTAAGACAAGTTTTGGTAAATCAGTTTTGGCGGCCAGATGGGGCTATATGTTTTGAGATTTAATAGTCGGGTGAGGCTTTTTGGCTTTGGCTTCCTCCCCTAGGCTGCACATGCCAGATTGGCGGGGCTCCTGGAATCTAAGACAAGTTTTGGTAAAACCGTTTTGACAGCTAGGTACGGCTGTATGTTTTAAGATTAAATAGTCGGGTGAGCCTGTTTGGCCTTGACTTGCGCCCTAGGATGCAAATGCTGGATTAACAGGGTTCCTGGTATCTGAGACAAGTTTTGGTAAATCAGTTTTGGCGGACAGATGGGGCTATATGTTTTAAGATTTAATAGTCGGGTGAGGCTATTTGGCTTTGCCTTGCACCCCTAGGCTGCAAAAGCTAGATTAACAGGGCTCCTGGTATCTGAGACAAGTTTTGGTAAATCAGTCTTGGCGGCCAGATGGGGCTATATGTTATAAGATTAAATAGCCAGTGTTTGGCTCCTGGAATCTGATGCAAGTTTTGGTATAGCTTTGCCGGGTAGGTAAGGCAGTGTGTTTCCAGATTGGATAGTGAGGTAAGTCAAATTGACTTTGACTTCTTCCCATAGGCTGCAAATGCTAGATTGGCAGGGCAACTGGTATCGGAGACAAGTTTTGGTAAATCAGATATGTCCTGTATTTTTAAAGACTCAATAATCAGGCGAGACTATTTGTCATTGACACTCTCCCTTAGGCTGCAAATGCCAGATTGGCAAAGTTCCTGGTATCTGAGACAAGTGTTGGTAAAACAGTTTTTACTTCCAAGTTAGGCTGTATGTTGTAAGACTAAATAATCAGGTAAGACCATTTGGCTTTGACATGCTCCCCTATGCTGCACATTTCAGATTGGCAGGGCTCCTGATATTTGATTCAAGTTTGGGTAGAGCAGTTTTGACGGGCAGGTAAGGCTGTGTGATTACAGATGGGATAGTGAGGTGAGACTAATTGGCCTTGACTTGTTGGCCTAGGCTGCAAATGCCAGATTGGCCGGGTTTTGGTAGATCAGTTTCGGCGGCCAGATGGGGCTGTATGTTTAGTATTAAATAGTCGGGTGAGCCTGTTTTGCTTTGACCTGCTCCCCTAGGCTGCACATGCCAGATTGGCAGGGCTCCTGGTATCTGAGACAAGTTTTGGTAAAACTGTTTTGACAGCTAGGCAAGACTGTATGTTTTATGATTAAAAAGTCAGGGAGCCTGTTTGGCTTTCACGTGCTCCGCAAGGCTGCAAATGCCACATTGGTAGGGCTCCGGGAATCTGAGACAAGTTTTGGTTAAGCAATTTTGACAGCCAGGTAAGGCTTTATGTTTTAAGACGAAGTAGTCGGGTGGGACTATTTGGCTTTGACTTGCTTCCCTAGGCTGCACATGCCAGATTGCCAGGGTTCCTGATATCTGAGACAAGTTTTGGTAAAGCAGTTTTGATGGCAGGGTAAGGCTGTGTATTTCAAGATTAAATAGTCGGGTGCGACTCTTTCACTTTGACGTGCTCCCCCAGGCTACACATGCTAGATTGCCAGGGCTCGTGGTATCTGAGACAAGTTTTGGTAAAGCAGTTTTGGCGGCCAGATAATGCAGTATGTTTTTAGTGATCGGGTGAGACCTTATGGCTTTGACTTGCTCCCCTAGACTGCGCATGCCAGATAAGCAGGGCTCTTAGTATAGTAAAACAGTTTTGGAGGACAGGTAAGGCTGTGTGTTTTAAGATTGGATAGTGAGGTGAGACGAATTGGCCTTAGTTTGCTCCGCCAGGCTGCAAATCCCCGATTGGCAATAATCCTGGTATCTGATTCAATGTTGCTAAAGCAGTTTTGACGGCCAGGTGAGGCTGTATGGTTAAGGATTTTATCGTCGGGTGAAACCATTACCCCTCGGCTGCACATTCCTGAGACAAGTTTCTGTAAAGCAGTTTTGGCGGCCAGAAGGGCTGTATGTTTTAAGATTAAATAGTTGGTTGATACTATTACCTCCCCTAGACTGCAAATGCTAGATTAACAGGGATCCTTGTATCTGAGACAAGTTTTGGTAATGCAATTATGACTTCCAGGAAGGATGTATGTTGTAAGACTAAATACCCAGGTGAGACTATATGACTTTGACATTCTCCCCTAGTTTGCACATGCAAGACTGTTAGGGCTCCTGGTATCTGATTCAAGTTTTGGTAAGGCAGTTTTGGCGGGCAGGTAAGGCTGTGTGTTTATAGATTGGATAGTGAGGTGAGACTAATTGGCCTTGACTTGTTTCCCTAGGCTGCAAATGCCAGATTGGCGGTTGAGCCTGTTTGGCTTTTACCTGCTCCGCAAGGCTGCAAATGCCAGATTGGTAGGGCTCCGGGAATCTGAGCCAAGATTTAATAAGACAATTTTGACAGCCAGGTAAGCCTGTATGATTTAAGACTAAATATTCGGTTTATGACTTGCTCCCATAGGCTGAACACGCCACATTGGTAAGGTTCCGGGAATCTGATTCAAGTTTTGGTAAAACAATTTTGACGGGCACGTAAGGCTGTATGTTTTAAGACTAAATATTCGGGTTGTGACTTGTTCCCATAGGCTGCACACGCCACATTGGTAAGGCACCGGGAATCTGACACAAGTTTTGGTAAAGCAATTTTGGCAGCCAGGTAAGGCTGTAGGTTTTGAGATTAAATAGTCAGTTGAGACTATATGGATTTGACATGCTCCCCCAGGATTTAAATGCTAAATTAAAAGTGTTTCTTGTATCTGAGACAAGTTTTGGCAAATCAGATTTTACTTCCACGTGAAGCTGTTTGTGGTAAGACTAAATAGTCGGGTGAGACTTTTTGGCTTCGACTTGCTCCCATAGTCTGCACATGCCACATTGGTAGGGCTCCAGGTATCTGATTCAATTTTTGGTAAAGAAGGTTTGACGGGCAGGTAAGGCTGTGTGCTTACAGATTGGATAGTGATGTGGGACTAATTGTCTTTGACTTGCTCCCATAGGCTGCACATGCCAGATTGACAGGGCTCCTGGTATCTGATTCAAGTTTTGGTAAAGCAATATTGACGGGCAGGTAAGGCTGTGTGCTTACAGGTTAGATAGTGATATGGGACTAATTGTCTTTGATTTGTTCCCATAGGCTGCACATGCCAGATTGGTAGGGCTCCTGGTATCTGATTTAAATTGGTAAAACAGTTTTGACGGGCAGGTAAGGCTGTGTGTTCACAGATTGGATAGTAAGGAGAGACTAATTGGCCTTGACTTGTTCCCCTAGGCTGCACATGCCAGATTGGCAGGTCTCCGACAGCTCTCTGACAGCTAGGTGAGGCTGTATGTCTTAAGATTAAATAGTCGGGTGAGCCTGTTTGACTTTGACTTGCGCCCCTAGGATGCAAATGCTGGATTTACAGGGTTCCTGGTATCTGAAACCAGTTTTGGTAAGGCAATTTTGAGTTCCAGGTGAGGCTGAATGTTTTAAGACTTAATAGTCGAGTGAGGCTATTTGGCTTTGTCTTGCTCCCCTAGGCTGCAAATGCTAGATTAACAGGGTTCCTGGTATCTGAGACAAGTTTTGGTAAATCAGTTTTGGCGGCCAGATGGGGCTATATGTTTTAGGATTAAATAGTCGGGTGAGTCTGTTTGACTTTGACTTGCTTCCCTAGGCTGCACATGCAAGATTGGCGGGGCTCCTGGAATCTAAAAAAAGTTTTGGTAAAACAGTTTTGACAGCTACGTAAGTCTGTATGTTTTAAGGTTAAATAGTCGGGTTAGTCTGTTTGACTTTGACTTGCTCCCCTAGGATGCAAATGCTGGATTAACAGGGTTCCTGGTATCTGAGACAAGTTTTGGTAAATCAATTTTTGGCGGCCAGATGAGGCTATATGTTTTAAGATTTAATAGTCGGGTGAGTCTGTTTGGCTTTGACATGCGCCCCTAGGATGCAAATGCTGGATTAACAGGGTTCCTGGTATCTAAGACATGTTTTGGTAAGTCAGTTTTGGCGGCCAGATGGGGCTATATGTTTTAAGATTTAATAGTCGGGTCAGCCTGTTTGGCTTTGACATGCGCCCCTAGGATGCAAATGCTGGATTAACAGGGTTCCTGGTATCTGAGACAAGTTTTGGTAAGGCAATTTTGAGTTCCAGGTGAGGCTGAATGTGTTAAGATTTACTAGTCGGGTGAGGCTATTTGGCTTTGTCTTGCTCCCCTAGGCTGCAAATGCTAGATTAACAGGGTTCCTGGTATCTGAGACAAGTTTTGGTAAATCAGTTTTGGCGGCCAGATGGGGCTATATGTTTTAGGATTAAATAGTCGGGTGAGTCTGTTTGACTTTGACTTGCTCCCCTAAGATGCAAATGCTGGATTAACAGGGTTCCTGGTATCTGAGACAAGTTTTGGTAAATCAGTTTTGGCGGCCAGATGGGTCTATACGTTTTAAAATTTAATAGTCGGGTGAGACTATTTTGCTTTGTCTTGCTCCCCTAGGCTGCAAATGCTAGATTAACAGGGTTCCTGGTAACTGAGATAAGTTTTGGTAAATCAGTTTTGCCGGCAAGATGGGGATATATGTTTTAAAATTTAATAGTCGGGTGAGACTATTTTGCTTTGTCTTGCTCCCCTAGGCTGCACATGCCAGATTGGCGGTGCTCCTGGAATCTAAGACAAGTTTTGGTAAAACAGTTTTGACAGCTAGGTAAGGCTGTATGCTTTAAGATTTAATAGTCGGGTGAGCCTGTTTGGCTTTGACATGCGCCCCTAGGATGCAAATGCTGGATTAACAGGGTTCCTGGTATCTTAGACATGTTTTAGTAAGTCAGTTTTGGCGGCCAGATGGGGCTATATGTTTTAAGATTAAATTGTCGGGTGAGCCTGTTTGGCTTTGACTTGCTCCCCTAGGCTCCACATGCCAGATTGGCGGCTCTCCTGGAATCTAAGACAAGTTTTGGTAAAACAGTTTTGACAGCTAGGTAAGGCTGTATGCCTTAAGATTAAATAGTCGGGTGAGCGTGTTTGGCTTTGACTTGCGCCCCTAGGATGCAAATGCTGGAATAACAGGGTTCCTGGTATCTAAGACAAGTTTTGGGAAATCAGTTTTGGCGGCCAAATGGGGCTATATGTTTTAAGATTTAATAGTCGGGTGAGGCTATTTGGCTTTGCCTTGCTCCCCTAGGATGCAAATGCTGGAATAACAGGGTTCCTGGTATCTAAGACAAGTTTTGGTAAATCAGTTCCGGCGGCCAGATGAGGTTGTATGTTTTAAGATTTAATAGTCGGGTGAGGCTATTTGGCTTTGACTTGCTCCCCTAGGCTCCACATGCCAGATTGGCGGGGCTTCTGGAATCGAAGACAAGTTTTGGTAAAACAGTTTTGACACCTAGGTAAGGCTGTATGCTTTAAGATTAAATAGTCGGGTGAGCGTGTTTGGCTTTGACTTGCGCCCCTAGGATGCAAATGATGGAATAACAGGGTTCCTGGTTTCTAAGGCAAGTTTTTGGTAAAGCTGTTTTGGCAGCTACGTAAGTCTGTATGTTTTAAGATTAAATTGTCGGGTGAGCCTGTTTGGCTTTGACTTGCTCCCCTAGGCTCCACATGCCAGATTGGCGGGGCTCCTGGAATCTAAGACAAGTTATGGTAAAACAGTTTTGACAGCTAGGTAATGCTGTATGCTTTAAGATTAAATAGTCGGGTGAGCGTGTTTGGTTTTGACCTGCGCCCCTAGGATGCAAATGCTGGAATAACAGGGTTCCTGGTATCTAAGACAAGTTTAGGTAAATCAGTTTTGGCGGCCAAATGGGGCTATATGTTTTAAGATTTAATAGTCGGGTGAGGCTATTTGACTTTGCCTTGCTCCCCTAGGATGCAAATGCTGGAATAACAGGGTTCCTGATATCTAAGACAAGTTTTGGTAAATCAGTTTTGGCGGCCAGATGGGGTTGTATGTTTTAAGATTTAATAGTCGGGTGAGGCTATTTGGCTTTGACTTGCTCCCCTAGGCTGCACATGCCAGATTGGCGAGGCTCCTGGAATCTAAGACAAGTTTTGGTAAAACAGTTTTGACAGCTAGGTAAGGCTGTATGCTTTAAGATTAAATTGTCGGGTGAGCCTGTTTGGCTTTGAGTTGCGCCCCTAGGATGCAAATGCTGGATTAACAGGGTTCCTGGTATCTGAAACAAGTTTTGGTAAGGCAATTTTGAGTTCCAGGTGAGGCTGAATGTGTTAAGACTTAATAGTCGGGTGAGACTATTTGGCTTTGACTTGCTCCCCTAGGCTGCACATGCCAGATTGGCGGGGCTCCTGGAATCTAAGACCAGTTTTGGTAAAACAGTTTTGACAGCTAGGTAAGGGTGTATGCTTCACGATTAAATAGTCGGGAGAGCGTGTTTGGCTTTGACATGCGCCCCTAGGATGCAAATGCTGGAATAACAGGGTTCCTGGTATCTAAGACAAGTTTTGGGAAATCAGTTTTGGCGGCCAGATGGGGCTATATGTTTTAAGATTTAATAGTCGGGTGAGGCTATTTGGCTTTGCCTTGCTCCCCTAGGCTGCACATGCCAGATTGGCGAGGCTCCTGGAATCTAAGACAAGTTTTGGTAAAACAGTTTTGACAGCTAGGTAATGCTGTATGCTTTAAGATTAAATAGTCGGGTGAGCGTGTTTGGTTTTGACTTGCGCCCCTAGGATGCAAATGATGGAATAACAGGGTTCCTGGTTTCTAAGGCAAGATTTGGTAAAGCTGTTTTGGCAGCTACGTAAGTCTGTATGTTTTAAGATTAAATTGTCGGGTGAGCCTGTTTGGCTTTGACTTGCTACCCTAGGCTCCACATGCCAGATTGGCGGGGCTCCTGGAATCTAAGACCAGTTTTGGTAAAACAGTTTTGACAGCTAGGTAATGCTGTATGCTTTAAGATTAAATAGTCGGGTGATCGTGTTTGGTTTTGACTTGCGCCCCTAGGATGCAAATGATGGAATAACAGGGTTCCTGGTATCTAAGACATGTTTTGGTAAATCAGTTTTGGCGGCCAGATGGGGTTGTATGTTTTAAGATTTAATAGTCGGGTGAGGCTATTTGGCTTTGACTTGCTCCCCTAGGCTGCACATGCCAGATTGGCGAGGCTTCTGGAATCTAAGACAAGTTTTGGTAAAACAGTTTTGACAGCTAGGTAATGCTGTATGCTTTAAGATTAAATAGTCGGGTGATCGTGTTTGGTTTTGACTTGCGCCCCTAGGATGCAAATGATGGAATAACAGGGTTCCTGGCTTCTAAGGCAAGATTTGGTAAAGCTGTTTTGGCAGCTACGTAAGTCTGTATGTTTTAAGATTAAATTGTCGGGTGAGCCTGTTTGGCTTTGACTTGCTACCCTAGGCTCCACATGCCAGATTGGCGGGGCTCCTGGAATCTAAGACCAGTTTTGGTAAAACAGTTTTGACAGCTAGGTAAGGGTGTATGCTTCACGATTAAATAGTCGGGTGAGCGTGTTTGGCTTTGACTTGCGCCCCTAGGATGCAAATGCTGGAATAACAGGGTTCCTGGTATCTAAGACAAGTTTTGGGAAATCAGTTTTGGCGGCCAGATGGGGCTATATGTTTTAAGATTTAATAGTCGGGTGAGGCTATTTGGCTTTGCCTTGCTCCACTAGGATGCAAATGCTGGAATAACAGGTTCCTGGTATCTAAGACAAGTTTTGGTAAATCAGTTCCGGCGGCCAGTTGGGGTTGTATGTTTTAAGATTTAATAGTCGGGTGAGGCTATTTGGCTTTGACTTGCTCCCCTAGGCTTCACATGCCAGATTGGCGGCTCTCCTGGAATCTAAGACAAGTTTTGGTAAAACAGTTTTGACAGCTAGGTAAGGCTGTATGCCTTAAGATTAAATAGTCGGGTGAGCGTGTTTGGCTTTGACTTGCGCCCCTAGGATGCAAATGCTGGAATAACAGGGTTCCTGGTATCTAAGACAAGTTTTGGGAAATCAGTTTTGGCGGCCAAATGGGGCTATATGTTTTAAGATTTAATAGTCGGGTGAGGCTATTTGGCTTTGCCTTGCTCCCCTAGGATGCAAATGCTGGAATAACAGGGTTCCTGGTATCTAAGACAAGTTTTGGTAAATCAGTTCCGGCGGCCAGATGAGGTTGTATGTTTTAAGATTTAATAGTCGGGTGAGGCTATTTGGCTTTGACTTGCTCCCCTAGGCTCCACATGCCAGATTGGCGGGGCTTCTGGAATCGAAGACAAGTTTTGGTAAAACAGTTTTGACACCTAGGTAAGGCTGAATGCTTTAAGATTAAATAGTCGGGTGAGCAAGTTTGGCTTTGACTTGCGCCCCTATGATGCAAATGATGGAATAACAGGGTTCCTGGTTTCTAAGGCAAGTTTTTGGTAAAGCTGTTTTGGCAGCTACGTAAGTCTGTATGTTTTAAGATTAAATTGTCGGGTGAGCCTGTTTGGCTTTGACTTGCTCCCCTAGGCTCCACATGCCAGATTGGCGGGGCTCCTGGAATCTAAGACAAGTTATGGTAAAACAGTTTTGACAGCTAGGTAATGCTGTATGCTTTAAGATTAAATAGTCGGGTGAGCGTGTTTGGCTTTGACTTGCGCCCCTATGATGCAAATGATGGAATAACAGGGTTCCTGGTTTCTAAGGCAAGTTTTTGGTAAAGCTGTTTTGGCAGCTACGTAAGTCTGTATGTTTTAAGATTAAATTGTCGGGTGAGCCTGTTTGGCTTTGACTTGCTACCCTAGGCTCCACATGCCAGATTGGCGGGGCTCCTGGAATCTAAGACAAGTTTTGGTAAAACAGTTTTGACAGCTAGGTAAGGCTGTATGCCTTAAGATTAAATAGTCGGGTGAGCGTGTTTGGCTTTGACTTGCGCCCCTAGGATGCAAATGCTGGAATAACAGGGTTCCTGGTATCTAAGACAAGTTTTGGGAAATCAGTTTTGGCGGCCAAATGGGGCTATATGTTTTAAGATTTAATAGTCGGGTGAGGCTATTTGGCTTTGCCTTGCTCCCCTAGGATGCAAATGCTGGAATAACAGGGTTCCTGGTATCTAAGACAAGTTTTGGTAAATCAGTTCCGGCGGCCAGATGAGGTTGTATGTTTTAAGATTTAATAGTCGGGTGAGGCTATTTGGCTTTGACTTGCTCCCCTAGGCTCCACATGCCAGATTGGCGGGGCTTCTGGAATCGAAGACAAGTTTTGGTAAAACAGTTTTGACACCTAGGTAAGGCTGAATGCTTTAAGATTAAATAGTCGGGTGAGCAAGTTTGGCTTTGACTTGCGCCCCTATGATGCAAATGATGGAATAACAGGGTTCCTGGTTTCTAAGGCAAGTTTTTGGTAAAGCTGTTTTGGCAGCTACGTAAGTCTGTATGTTTTAAGATTAAATTGTCGGGTGAGCCTGTTTGGCTTTGACTTGCTCCCCTAGGCTCCACATGCCAGATTGGCGGGGCTCCTGGAATCTAAGACAAGTTATGGTAAAACAGTTTTGACAGCTAGGTAATGCTGTATGCTTTAAGATTAAATAGTCGGGTGAGCGTGTTTGGCTTTGACTTGCGCCCCTATGATGCAAATGATGGAATAACAGGGTTCCTGGTTTCTAAGGCAAGTTTTTGGTAAAGCTGTTTTGGCAGCTACGTAAGTCTGTATGTTTTAAGATTAAATTGTCGGGTGAGCCTGTTTGGCTTTGACTTGCTACCCTAGGCTCCACATGCCAGATTGGCGGGGCTCCTGGAATCTAAGACCAGTTTTGGTAAAACAGTTTTGACAGCTAGGTAAGGGTGTATGCTTCACGATTAAATAGTCGGGTGAGCGTGTTTGGCTTTGACTTGCGCCCCTAGGATGCAAATGCTGGAATAACAGGGTTCCTGGTATCTAAGACAAGTTTTGGGAAATCAGTTTTGGCGGCCAGATGGGGCTATATGTTTTAAGATTTAATAGTCGGGTGAGGCTATTTGGCTTTGCCTTGCTCCACTAGGATGCAAATGCTGGAATAACAGGTTCCTGGTATCTAAGACAAGTTTTGGTAAATCAGTTCCGGCGGCCAGTTGGGGTTGTATGTTTTAAGATTTAATAGTCGGGTGAGGCTATTTGGCTTTGACTTGCTCCCCTAGGCTTCACATGCCAGATTGGCGGCTCTCCTGGAATCTAAGACAAGTTTTGGTAAAACAGTTTTGACAGCTAGGTAAGGCTGTATGCCTTAAGATTAAATAGTCGGGTGAGCGTGTTTGGCTTTGACTTGCGCCCCTAGGATGCAAATGCTGGAATAACAGGGTTCCTGGTATCTAAGACAAGTTTTGGGAAATCAGTTTTGGCGGCCAAATGGGGCTATATGTTTTAAGATTTAATAGTCGGGTGAGGCTATTTGGCTTTGCCTTGCTCCCCTAGGATGCAAATGCTGGAATAACAGGGTTCCTGGTATCTAAGACAAGTTTTGGTAAATCAGTTCCGGCGGCCAGATGAGGTTGTATGTTTTAAGATTTAATAGTCGGGTGAGGCTATTTGGCTTTGACTTGCTCCCCTAGGCTCCACATGCCAGATTGGCGGGGCTTCTGGAATCGAAGACAAGTTTTGGTAAAACAGTTTTGACACCTAGGTAAGGCTGAATGCTTTAAGATTAAATAGTCGGGTGAGCAAGTTTGGCTTTGACTTGCGCCCCTATGATGCAAATGATGGAATAACAGGGTTCCTGGTTTCTAAGGCAAGTTTTTGGTAAAGCTGTTTTGGCAGCTACGTAAGTCTGTATGTTTTAAGATTAAATTGTCGGGTGAGCCTGTTTGGCTTTGACTTGCTCCCCTAGGCTCCACATGCCAGATTGGCGGGGCTCCTGGAATCTAAGACAAGTTATGGTAAAACAGTTTTGACAGCTAGGTAATGCTGTATGCTTTAAGATTAAATAGTCGGGTGAGCGTGTTTGGCTTTGACTTGCGCCCCTATGATGCAAATGATGGAATAACAGGGTTCCTGGTTTCTAAGGCAAGTTTTTGGTAAAGCTGTTTTGGCAGCTACGTAAGTCTGTATGTTTTAAGATTAAATTGTCGGGTGAGCCTGTTTGGCTTTGACTTGCTCCCCTAGGCTTCACATGCCAGATTGGCGGGGCTCCTGGAATATAAGACAAGTTATGGTAAAACTGTTTTGACAGCTAGGTAATGCTGTATGCTTTAAGATTAAATAGTCGGGTGAGCGTGTTTGGTTTTGACCTGCGCCCCTAGGATGCAAATGCTGGAATAACAGGGTTCCTGGTATCTAAGACAAGTTTAGGTAAATCAGTTTTGGCGGCCAAATGGGGCTATATGTTTTAAGATTTAATAGTCGGGTGAGGCTATTTGACTTTGCCTTGCTCCCCTAGGATGCAAATCCTGGAATAACAGGGTTCCTGGTATCTAAGACAAGTTTTGGTAAATCAGTTTTGGCGGCCAGATGGGGTTGTATGTTTTAAGATTTAATAGTCGGGTGAGGCTATTTGGCTTTGACTTGCTCCCCTAGGCTGCACATGCCAGATTGGCGAGGCTCCTGGAATCTAAGACAAGTTTTGGTAAAACAGTTTTGACAGCTAGGTAAGGCTGTATGCTTTAAGATTAAATAGTCGGATGAGCGTGTTTGGCTTTGACTTGCGCCCCTATGATGCAAATGATGGAATAACAGGGTTCCTGGTTTCTAAGGCCAGTTTTGGTAAAGCTGTTTTGGCAGCTACGTAAGTCAGTATGTTTTAAGATTAAATTGTCGGGTGAGCCTGTTTGGCTTTGACTTGCTACCCTAGGCTCCACATGCCAAATTGGCGGGGCTGCTGGAATCTAAGACCAGTTTTGGTAAAACAGTTTTGACAGCTAGGTAAGGGTGTGTGCTTCACGATTAAAAAGTCGGGTGAGCGTGTTTGGCTTTGACTTGCGCCCCTAGGATGCAAATGCTGGAATAACAGGGTTCCTGGTATCTAAGACAAGTTTTGGGAAATCAGTTTTGGCGGCCAGATGGGGCTATATGTTTTAAGATTTAATAGTCGGGTGAGGCTATTTGGCTTTGCCTTGCTCCCCTAGGATGCAAATGCTGGAATAACAGGGTTCCTGGTATCTAAGACAAGTTTTGGTAAATCAGTTCCGGCGGCCAGTTGGGGTTGTATGTTTTAAGATTTAATAGTCGGGTGAGGCTATTTGGCTTTGACTTGCTCCCCTAGGCTCCACATGCCAGATTCTCGAAGCTCCTTGAATATAAGACAAGTTGTGGTAAAACAGTTTTGACAGCTAGGTAAGGCTGTATGGTTTAAGATTAAATAGTCTGGTGAGCGTGTTTGGCTTTGACTTGCGCCCCTAGGATGCAAATGATGGAATAACAGGGTTCCTGGTTTCTAAGGCAAGATTTGGTAAAGCTGTTTTGGCAGCTACGTAAGTCTGTATGTTTTAAGATTAAATTGTCGGGTGAGCCTGTTTGGCTTTGACTTGCTCCCCTAGGCTGCACATGCCAGATTGGCGAGGCTCCTGGAATCTAAGACAAGTTTTGGTAAAACAGTTTTGACAGCTAGGTAAGGCTGTATGTTTTAAGATTAAATTGTCGGGTGAGCCTGTTTGGCTTTGAGTTGCGCCCCTAGGATGCAAATGCTGGATTAACAGGGTTCCTGGTATCTAAGACAAGTTTAGGTAAATCAGTTTTGGCGGCCAAATGGGGCTATATGTTTTAAGATTTAATAGTCGGGTGAGGCTATTTGACTTTGCCTTGATCCCCTAGGATGCAAATGCTGGAATAACAAGGTTCCTGGTATCTAAGACAAGTTTTGGTAAATCAGTTTTGGCGGCCAGATGGGGTTGTATGTTTTAAGATTTAATAGTCGGGTGAGGCTATTTGGCTTTGACTTGCTCCCCTAAGCTGCACATGCCAGATTGGCGAGGCTCCTGGAATCTAAGACAAGTTTTGGTAAAACAGTTTTGACAGCTAGGTGAGGCTGTATGCTTTAAGATTAAATTGTCGGGTGAGCGTGTTTGGCTTTGACTTACGCCCCTAGGATGCAAATGCTGGATTAACAGGGTTCCTGGTATCTGAAACAAGTTTTGGTAAGGCAATTTTGAGTTCCAGGTGAGGCTGAATCTGTTAAGACTTAATAGTCGGGTGAGACTATTTGGCTTTGACTTGCTCCCCTAGGCTGCAAATGCTAGATTAACAGGGCTCCTGGTTTCTAAGGCAAGATTTGGTAAAGCAGTTTTGGCAGCTACGTAAGTCTGTATGTTTTAAGATTAAATTGTCGGGTGAGCCTGTTTGGCTTTGACTTGCTCCCCTAGGCTCCACATGCCAGATTGGCGGGGCTCCTGGAATCTAAGACCAGTTTTGGTAAAACAGTTTTGACAGCTGGGCAAGACTGTATGTTTTAAGATTAAATAGTCGGTTGAGGCTGTTTGGCTTTGAGTTGCGCCCCTAGGATGCAAATGCTGGATTAAAAGGGTTCCTGGTATCTGAAACAAGTTTTGGTAAGGCAATTTTGAGTTCCAGGTGAGGCTGAATGTGTTAAGACTTAATAGTCGGGTGAGACTATTTTGCTTTGACTTGCTCCCCTAGGCAGCAGATGCTAGATTAACAGGGCTCCTGGTTTGTAAGGCAAGTTTTGGTAAACCAGTTTTGGCAGCTACGTATGTCTGTATGTTTTAAGATTAAATTGTCGGGAGAGCCTGTTTGGCTTTAACTTGCTCCCCTAGGCTCCACATGCCAGATTGGCGGGGCTCCTGGAATCTATGACAAGTTTCGGTAAAACAGTTTTGACAGCTAGGTAAGGCTGTATGCTTTAAGATTAAATAGTCGGGTGAGCGTGTTTGGCTTTGACTTGCTCCCCTAGGCTCCACATGCCAGATTGGCGGGGCTCCTGGAATCTTAGACCAGTTTTGGTAAAACAGTTTTGACAGCTGGGCAAGACTGTATGTTTTAAGATTAAATAGTCGGTTGAGGCTGTTTGGCTTTGAGTTGCGCCCCTAGGATGCAAATGATGGATTAAAAGGGTTTCTGGTATCTGAAACAAGTTTTGGTAAGGCAATTTTGAGTTCCAGGTGAGGCTGAATGTGTTAAGACTTAATAGTCGGGTGAGACTATTTTGCTTTGACTTGCTCCCCTAGGCAGCAAATGCTAGATTAACAGGGCTCCTGGTTTGTAAGGAAAGTTTTGGTAAAGCAGTTTTGGCAGCTACGTATGTCTGTATGTTTTAAGATTAAATTGTCGGGTGAGCCTGTTTGGCTTTGACTTGCTCCCCTAGGCTCCACATGCCAGATTGGCGGGGCTCCTGGAATCTATGACAAGTTTCGGTAAAACAGTTTTGACAGCTAGGTAAGGCTGTATGCTTTAAGATTAAATAGTCGGGTGAGCGTGTTTGGCTTTGACTTGCGCCCCTAGGATGGAAATGATGGAATAACAGGGTTCCTGGTATCTAAGACAAGTTTAGGTAAATCAGTTTTGGCGGCCAGATGGGGTTGTATGTTTTAAGATTTAATAGTCGGGTGAGGCTATTTGGCTTTGACTTGCTCCCCTAGGCTGCACATGCCAGATTGGCGAGGCTCCTGGAATCTAAGACAAGTTTTGGTAAAACAGTTTTGACAGCTAGGTAAGGCTGTATGTTTTAAGATTAAATTGTCGGGTGAGCCTGTTTGGCTTTGAGTTGCGCCCCTAGGATGCAAATGCTGGATTAACAGGGTTCCTGGTATCTAAGACAAGTTTAGGTAAATCAGTTTTGGCGGCCAAATGGGGCTATATGTTTTAAGATTTAATAGTCGGGTGAGGCTATTTGACTTTGCCTTGCTCCCCTAGGATGCAAATGCTGGAATAACAGGGTTCCTGGTATCTAAGACAAGTTTTGGTAAATCAGTTTTGGCGGCCAGATGGGGTTGTATGTTTTAAGATTTAATAGTCGGGTGAGGCTATTTGGCTTTGACTTGCTCCCCTAGGCTCCACATGCCAGATTGGCGGGGCTTCTGGAATCGAAGACAAGTTTTGGTAAAACAGTTTTGACAGCTAGGTGAGGCTGTATGCTTTAAGATTAAATTGTCGGGTGAGCGTGTTTGGCTTTGACTTACGCCCCTAGGATGCAAATGCTGGATTAACAGGGTTCCTGGTATCTGAAACAAGTTTTGGTAAGGCAATTTTGGAGTTCCAGGTGAGGCTGAATGTGTTAAGACTTAATAGTCGGGTGAGACTATTTGGCTTTGACTTGCTCCCCTAGGCTGCAAATGCTAGATTAACAGGGCTCCTGGTTTCTAAGGCAAGATTTGGTAAAGCAGTTTTGGCAGCTACGTAAGTCTG
The DNA here is from genome assembly GCA_037075305.1 of Drosophila kanekoi. NCBI lineage: Eukaryota > Metazoa > Arthropoda > Insecta > Diptera > Drosophilidae > Drosophila > Drosophila kanekoi. The sequence goes on along the minus strand of JBAMCE010000426.1, from coordinate 4,498 downwards.
TATGTTTTAAGATTAAATTGTCGGGTGAGCCTGTTTGGCTTTGACTTGCTCCCCTAGGCTCCACATGCCAGATTGGCGGGGCTCCTGGAATCTAAGACCAGTTTTGGTAAAACAGTTTTGACAGCTGGGCAAGACTGTATGTTTTAAGATTAAATAGTCGGTTGAGGCTGTTTGGCTTTGAGTTGCGCCCCTAGGATGCAAATGCTGGGTTAAAAGGGTTCCTGGTATCTGAAACAAGTTTTGGTAAGGCAATTTTGAGTTCCAGGTGAGGCTGAATGTGTTAAGACTTAATAGTCGGGTGAGACTATTTTGCTTTGACTTGCTCCCCTAGGCAGCAGATGCTAGATTAACAGGGCTCCTGGTTTCTAAGGCAAGATTTGGTAAAGCTGTTTTGGCAGCTACGTAAGTCTGTATGTTTTAAGATTAAATTGTCGGGTGAGCCTGTTTGGCTTTGACTTGCTACCCTAGGCTCCACATGCCAGATTGGCGGGGCTCCTGGAATCTAAGACCAGTTTTGGTAAAACAGTTTTGACAGCTAGGTAATGCTGTATGCTTTAAGATTAAATAGTCGGGTGATCGTGTTTGGTTTTGACTTGCGCCCCTAGGATGCAAATGCTGGAATAACAGGGTTCCTGGTATCTAAGACAAGTTTTGGGAAATCAGTTTTGGCGGCCAGATGCGGCTATATGTTTTAAGATTTAATAGTCGGGTGAGGCTATTTGGCATTGCCTTGATCCCCTAGGCTGCACATGCCAGATTGGCGAGGCTCCTGGAATCTAAGACAAGTTTTGGTAAAACAGTTTTGACAGCTAGGTAATGCTGTATGCTTTAAGATTAAATAGTCGGGTGAGCGTGTTTGGTTTTGACTTGCGCCCCTAGGATGCAAATGATGGAATAACAGGGTTCCTGGTTTCTAAGGCAAGATTTGGAAAAGCTGTTTTGGCAGCTACGTAAGTCTGTATGTTTTAAGATTAAATTGTCGGGTGAGCCTGTTTGGCTTTGACTTGCTACCCTAGGCTCCACATGCCAGATTGGCGGGGCTCCTGGAATCTAAGACCAGTTTTGGTAAAACAGTTTTGACAGCTAGGTAATGCTGTATGCTTTAAGATTAAATAGTCGGGTGATCGTGTTTCTTTTTGACTTGCGCCCCTAGGATGCAAATGATGGAATAACAGGGTTCCTGGTATCTAAGACAAGTTTTGGTAAATCAGTTTTGGCGGCCAGATGGGGTTGTATGTTTTAAGATTTAATAGTCGGGTGAGGCTATTTGGCTTTGACTTGCTCCCCTAGGCTGCACATGCCAGATTGGCGAGGCTTCTGGAATCTAAGACAAGTTTTGGTAAAACAGTTTTGACAGCTAGGTAATGCTGTATGCTTTAAGATTAAATAGTCGGGTGATCGTGTTTGGTTTTGACTTGCGCCCCTAGGATGCAAATGATGGAATAACAGGGTTCCTGGTTTCTAAGGCAAGATTTGGTAAAGCTGTTTTGGCAGCTACGTAAGTCTGTATGTTTTAAGATTAAATTGTCGGGTGAGCCTGTTTGGCTTTGACTTGCTACCCTAGGCTCCACATGCCAGATTGGCGGGGCTCCTGGAATCTAACACCAGTTTTGGTAAAACAGTTTTGACAGCTAGGTAAGGGTGTATGCTTCACGATTAAATAGTCGGGTGAGCGTGTTTGGCTTTGACTTGCGCCCCTAGGATGCAAATGCTGGAATAACAGGGTTCCTGGTATCTAAGACAAGATTTGGGAAATCAGTTTTGGCGGCCAGATGGGGCTATATGTTTTAAGATTTAATAGTCGGGTGAGGCTATTTGGCTTTGCCTTGCTCCCCTAGGATGCAAATGCTGGAATAACAGGTTCCTGGTATCTAAGACAAGTTTTGGTAAATCAGTTCCGGCGGCCAGTTGGGGTTGTATGTTTTAAGATTTAATAGTCGGGTGAGGCTATTTGGCTTTGACTTGCTCCCCTAGGCTTCACATGCCAGATTGGCGGCTCTCCTGGAATCTAAGACAAGTTTTGGTAAAACAGTTTTGACAGCTAGGTAAGGCTGTATGCCTTAAGATTAAATAGTCGGGTGAGCGTGTTTGGCTTTGACTTGCGCCCCTAGGATGCAAATGCTGGAATAACAGGGTTCCTGGTATCTAAGACAAGTTTTGGGAAATCAGTTTTGGCGGCCAAATGGGGCTATATGTTTTAAGATTTAATAGTCGGGTGAGGCTATTTGGCTTTGCCTTGCTCCCCTAGGATGCAAATGCTGGAATAACAGGGTTCCTGGTATCTAAGACAAGTTTTGGTAAATCAGTTCCGGCGGCCAGATGAGGTTGTATGTTTTAAGATTTAATAGTCGGGTGAGGGTATTTGGCTTTGACTTGCTCCCCTAGGCTCCACATGCCAGATTGGCGGGGCTTCTGGAATCGAAGACAAGTTTTGGTAAAACAGTTTTGACACCTAGGTAAGGCTGAATGCTTTAAGATTAAATAGTCGGGTGAGCGTGTTTGGCTTTGACTTGCGCCCCTATGATGCAAATGATGGAATAACAGGGTTCCTGGTTTCTAAGGCAAGTTTTTGGTAAAGCTGTTTTGGCAGCTACGTAAGTCTGTATGTTTTAAGATTAAATTGTCGGGTGAGCCTGTTTGGCTTTGACTTGCTCCCCTAGGCTCCACATGCCAGATTGGCGGGGCTCCTGGAATCTAAGACAAGTTATGGTAAAACAGTTTTGACAGCTAGGTAATGCTGTATGCTTTAAGATTAAATAGTCGGGTGAGCGTGTTTGGCTTTGACTTGCGCCCCTATGATGCAAATGATGGAATAACAGGGTTCCTGGTTTCTAAGGCAAGTTTTTGGTAAAGCTGTTTTGGCAGCTACGTAAGTCTGTATGTTTTAAGATTAAATTGTCGGGTGAGCCTGTTTGGCTTTGACTTGCTCCCCTAGGCTTCACATGCCAGATTGGCGGGGCTCCTGGAATATAAGACAAGTTATGGTAAAACTGTTTTGACAGCTAGGTAATGCTGTATGCTTTAAGATTAAATAGTCGGGTGAGCGTGTTTGGTTTTGACCTGCGCCCCTAGGATGCAAATGCTGGAATAACAGGGTTCCTGGTATCTAAGACAAGTTTAGGTAAATCAGTTTTGGCGGCCAAATGGGGCTATATGTTTTAAGATTTAATAGTCGGGTGAGGCTATTTGACTTTGCCTTGCTCCCCTAGGATGCAAATCCTGGAATAACAGGGTTCCTGGTATCTAAGACAAGTTTTGGTAAATCAGTTTTGGCGGCCAGATGGGGTTGTATGTTTTAAGATTTAATAGTCGGGTGAGGCTATTTGGCTTTGACTTGCTCCCCTAGGCTGCACATGCCAGATTGGCGAGGCTCCTGGAATCTTAGACAAGTTTTGGTAAAACAGTTTTGACAGCTAGGTAAGGCTGTATGCTTTAAGATTAAATAGTCGGATGAGCGTGTTTGGCTTTGACTTGCGCCCCTAGGATGCAAATGATGGAATAACAGGGTTCCTGGTTTCTAAGGCCAGTTTTGGTAAAGCTGTTTTGGCAGCTACGTAAGTCAGTATGTTTTAAGATTAAATTGTCGGGTGAGCCTGTTTGGCTTTGACTTGCTACCCTAGGCTCCACATGCCAAATTGGCGGGGCTGCTGGAATCTAAGACCAGTTTTGGTAAAACAGTTTTGACAGCTAGGTAAGGGTGTGTGCTTCACGATTAAAAAGTCGGGTGAGCGTGTTTGGCTTTGACTTGCGCCCCTAGGATGCAAATGCTGGAATAACAGGGTTCCTGGTATCTAAGACAAGTTTTGGGAAATCAGTTTTGGCGGCCAGATGGGGCTATATGTTTTAAAATTTAATAGTCGGGTGAGGCTATTTGGCTTTGCCTTGCTCCCCTAGGATGCAAATGCTGGAATAACAGGGTTCCTGGTATCTAAGACAAGTTTTGGTAAATCAGTTCCGGCGGCCAGTTGGGGTTGTATGTTTTAAGATTTAATAGTCGGGTGAGGCTATTTGGCTTTGACTTGCTCCCCTAGGCTCCACATGCCAGATTCTCGAAGCTCCTTGAATCTAAGACAAGTTGTGGTAAAACAGTTTTGACAGCTAGGTAAGGCTGTATGGTTTAAGATTAAATAGTCTGGTGAGCGTGTTTGGCTTTGACTTGCGCCCCTAGGATGCAAATGATGGAATAACAGGGTTCCTGGTATCTAAGACAAGTTTTGGTAAATCAGTTCCGGCGGCCAGTTGGGGTTGTATGTTTCAAGATTTAATAGTCGGGTGAGGCTATTTGGCTTTGACTTGCTCCCCTAGGCTCCACATGCCAGATTCTCGAAGCTCCTTGAATCTAAGACAAGTTGTGGTAAAACAGTTTTGACAGCTAGGTAAGGCTGTATGGTTTAAGATTAAATAGTCTGGTGAGCGTGTTTGGCTTTGACTTGCGCCCCTAGGATGCAAATGATGGAATAACAGGGTTCCTGGTTTCTAAGGCAAGATCTGGTAAAGC
>JBAMCE010000425.1:0-40893 GCA_037075305.1 Drosophila kanekoi | reverse complement strand
GGTATCTGAAACAAGTTTTGGTAAGGCAATTTTGAGTTGCAGGTGATGCTGAATGTTTTCAGATTTAATAGTCGTGTGGGACTATTTGGCTTTGACTTTCTCCCCTAGGCGGCAGATGCCAGATTGGCGGGGCTCCTGGAATCTAAAAAAAGCTTTGGTAAAACAGTTTTGACAGCTACGTAAGTCTGTATGTTTTAAGGTTAAATAGTCGGGTGAGTGTGTCTGACTTTGACTTGCTCCCCTAGGATGCAAATGCTGGATTAACAGGGTTCCTGGTATCTGAGACAAGTTTTGGTAAATCAGTTTTGGCGGCCAGGTGGGGCTATATGATTTAAAATTTAATAGTCGGGTGAGACTATTTGGCGTTGTCTTGCTCCCCTAGGCTGCAAATGCTAGTTTAACAGGGCTCCTGGAATCTAAAAAAAGTTTTAGTAAAACAGTTTTGACAGCTAGGTAAGGCTGTATGTTTGAAGATTAAATAGTCGGGTGAGACCATCTGGCTTTGACTTGGGCCCCCAGGATGCAAATGCTAGATTATCTGGGATCCTTGTATCTGAGACAAGTTTCGGTAAAGCAATTTTGACTTCCAGGTGAGGCTGTATGTTTTAGGATTAAATAGGCGGATGAGCCTGTTTGGCTTTGACTTGCTCCCCTAGGCTTCACATGCCAGATAGGCGGGGCTCCTGGAATCTAAGAGTAGGTTTGGTAAAACAGTTTTGACAGCTAGGCAAGACTGTATGTTTTAAGATTAAAAAGTCGGTTGAGCATGTTTGGCTTTGACTTGCGCCCCTAGGCGGCACATGCCAGATTGGCGGGGCTCCTGGAATCTGATAGATGTTTTGGTAAAGCAGTTTTGGCAACCAGATGGGAGTGTGTGTTTTCAGATTGGATAATGAGGTCCGACTAATTGGCTTTGACTTGTTCCCCTAGGCTGCAAATGCCAGATTGGCCGGCTTTTGGCAGAGCAGTTTCGGCGGCCAGATGGGGCTGTATGATTTAAAATTTAATAGTCGGGTGGGACAATTTGGCTTTGTCTTGCTCCTCTAGGCTGCAAATGCTAGATTAACAGGGTTCCTGGTAACTGAGATAGGTTTTGGTAAATCAGTTTTGGCGGCCAGATGGGGCTATATGTTTTAGGATTAAATAGTCGGATGAGCCTGTTTGGCTTTGACTTGCTCCCCTAGGCTGCACATGCCAGATTGGCGGGGCTCCTGGAATCTAAGACAAGTTTTGGTAAAACAGTTTTGACAGCTAGGTAAGGCTGTATGTTTTAAGATTTAATAGTCGGGTGAGACTATTTGGCTTTGACTTGCTACCATAGGCTGCAAATGCTCGATTAACAGAGATCCTTGTATCCAAGACAAGTTCCGCTAAAGCAATTTTGACTTCCAGGTGAGGCTGTATGTTTTAGGATTAAATAGTCGGATGAGCCTGTTTGGCTTTGACTTGCTCCCCTAGGCTATTTATGCCAGATAGGCGGGGCTCCTGGAATCTAAGAGTAGGTTTGGTAAAACAGTTTTGACAGCTAGGTAAAGCTATATGTTTTAGGATTAAATAGTCGGATGAGCCTGTTCGGCTTTGAGTTGGTCCCCTAGGCTGCACATGCCAGATTGGCGGGGCTCCTGGAATCTAAAAAAAGCTTTGCTAAAACAGTTTTGACAGCTGCGTAAGTCTGTATGTTTTAAGGTTAAATAGTCGGGTGAGTCTGTTTGACTTTGACTTGCTCCCCTAGGATGCAAATGCTGGATTAACAGGTTTCCTGCTATCTGAGACAAGTTTTGGTAAATCAGTTTAAGCGGCCAGGTGGGGCTATATGATTTAAAATTTAATAGTCGGGTGAGGCAATTTGGCTTTGTCTTGCTCCCCTAGGCTGCAAATGCTAGATTAACAGGGTTCCTGGTAACTGAGATAGGTTTTGGTAAATCAGTTTTGGCGGCCAGATGGGGCTATATGTTTTAGGATTAAATAGTCGGATGAGCCTGTTTGGCTTTGACTTGCTCCCCTAGGCTGCACATGCCAGATTGGCGGGGCTCCTGGAATCTAAGACAAGTTTTGGTAAAACAGTTTTGACAGCTAGGTAAGGCTGTATGCTTTAAGATTAAATAGTCGGGTGAGCGTGTTTGGCTTTGACTTGCGCCCCTAGGATGCAAATGCTGGAATAACAGGGTTCCTGGTATCTAAGAAATGTTTTGGTAAGGCAATTTTGAGTTCCAGGTGAGGCTGAATGTATTCAGACTTAATAGTCGTGTGAGACTATTTGGCTTTGACTTTCTCCCCTAGGCGGCAGATGCCAGATTGGCGGGGCTCTTGGAATCTAAAAAAAGTTTTGGTATAACAGTTTTGACAGCTACGTACGTCTGTATGTTTTAAGGTTAAATAGTCGGGTGAGTCTGTTTGACTTCGACTTGCTCCCCTAGGATGCAAATGCTGGATTAACAGGGTTGTGGTATCTGAGACAAGTTTTCCTTCCTGGTATCTGAAACAAGTTTTGGTAAGGCAATTTTGAGTTGCAGGTGATGCTGAATGTTTTCAGATTTAATAGTCGTGTGGGACTATTTGGCTTTGACTTTCTCCCCTAGGCGGCAGATGCCAGATTGGCGGGGCTCCTGGAATCTAAAAAAAGCTTTGGTAAAACAGTTTTGACAGCTACGTAAGTCTGTATGTTTTAAGGTTAAATAGTCGGGTGAGTGTGTCTGACTTTGACTTGCTCCCCTAGGATGCAAATGCTGGATTAACAGGGTTCCTGGTATCTGAGACAAGTTTTGGTAAATCAGTTTTGGCGGCCAGGTGGGGCTATATGATTTAAAATTTAATAGTCGGGTGAGACTATTTGGCGTTGTCTTGCTCCCCTAGGCTGCAAATGCTAGTTTAACAGGGCTCCTGGAATCTAAAAAAAGTTTTAGTAAAACAGTTTTGACAGCTAGGTAAGGCTGTATGTTTGAAGATTAAATAGTCGGGTGAGACCATCTGGCTTTGACTTGGGCCCCCAGGATGCAAATGCTAGATTATCTGGGATCCTTGTATCTGAGACAAGTTTCGGTAAAGCAATTTTGACTTCCAGGTGAGGCTGTATGTTTTAGGATTAAATAGGCGGATGAGCCTGTTTGGCTTTGACTTGCTCCCCTAGGCTTCACATGCCAGATAGGCGGGGCTCCTGGAATCTAAGAGTAGGTTTGGTAAAACAGTTTTGACAGCTAGGCAAGACTGTATGTTTTAAGATTAAAAAGTCGGTTGAGCATGTTTGGCTTTGACTTGCGCCCCTAGGCGGCACATGCCAGATTGGCGGGGCTCCTGGAATCTGATAGATGTTTTGGTAAAGCAGTTTTGGCAACCAGATGGGAGTGTGTGTTTTCAGATTGGATAATGAGGTCCGACTAATTGGCTTTGACTTGTTCCCCTAGGCTGCAAATGCCAGATTGGCCGGCTTTTGGCAGAGCAGTTTCGGCGGCCAGATGGGGCTGTATGATTTAAAATTTAATAGTCGGGTGGGACAATTTGGCTTTGTCTTGCTCCTCTAGGCTGCAAATGCTAGATTAACAGGGTTCCTGGTAACTGAGATAGGTTTTGGTAAATCAGTTTTGGCGGCCAGATGGGGCTATATGTTTTAGGATTAAATAGTCGGATGAGCCTGTTTGGCTTTGACTTGCTCCCCTAGGCTGCACATGCCAGATTGGCGGGGCTCCTGGAATCTAAGACAAGTTTTGGTAAAACAGTTTTGACAGCTAGGTAAGGCTGTATGTTTTAAGATTTAATAGTCGGGTGAGACTATTTGGCTTTGACTTGCTACCATAGGCTGCAAATGCTCGATTAACAGAGATCCTTGTATCCAAGACAAGTTCCGCTAAAGCAATTTTGACTTCCAGGTGAGGCTGTATGTTTTAGGATTAAATAGTCGGATGAGCCTGTTTGGCTTTGACTTGCTCCCCTAGGCTTCACATGCCAGATAGGCGGGGCTCCTGGAATCTAATAGTAGGTTTGGTAAAACAGTTTTGACAGCTAGGTAAAGCTATATGTTTTAGGATTAAATAGTCGGATGAGCCTGTTCGGCTTTGAGTTGGTCCCCTAGGCTGCACATGCCAGATTGGCGGGGCTCCTGGAATCTAAAAAAAGCTTTGCTAAAACAGTTTTGACAGCTGCGTAAGTCTATATGTTTTAAGGTCAAATAGTCAGGTGAGTCTGTTTGACTTCGACTTGCTCCCCTAGGATGCAAATGCTGGATTAACAGGGTTCTGGTATCTGAGACAAGTTTTGGTAAATCAGTTTAAGCGGCCAGGTGGGGCTATATGATTTAAAATTTAATAGTCGGGTGAGGCAATTTGGCTTTGTCTTGCTCCCCTAGGCTGCAAATGCTAGATTAACAGGGTTCCTGGTAACTGAGATAGGTTTTGGTAAATCAGTTTTGGCGGCCAGATGGGGCTATATGTTTTAGGATTAAATAGTCGGATGAGCCTGTTTGGCTTTGACTTGCTCCCCTAGGCTGCACATGCCAGATTGGCGGGGCTCCTGGAATCTAAGACAAGTTTTGGTAAAACAGTTTTGACAGCTAGGTAAGGCTGTATGCTTTAAGATTAAATAGTCGGGTGAGCGTGTTTGGCTTTGACTTGCGCCCCTAGGATGCAAATGCTGGAATAACAGGGTTCCTGGTATCTAAGAAAAGTTTTGGTAAGGCAATTTAGAGTTCCAGGTGAGGCTGAATGTATTCAGAGTTAATAGTCGTGTGAGACTATTTGGCTTTGACTTTCTCCCCTAGGCGGCCCATCCAGATTGGCGGGGCTCCTGGAATCTAAAAAAAGTTTTGGTATAACAGTTTTGACAGCTTCGTAAGTCTATATGTTTTAAGGTTAAATAGTCGGGTGAGTCTGTTTGACTTCGACTTGCTCCCCTAGGATGCAAATGCTGGATTAACAGGGTTCTGGTATCTGAGACAAGTTTTGCTAAATCAGTTTTGGCGGCCAGATGAACTATATGTTTTGAGATTTAATAGTCGGGTGAGGCTATTTGGCTTTGTCTTCCTCCCCTAGGCTGCACATGCCAGATTGGCGGGACTCCTGGAATCTAAGACAAGTTTTGGTAAATCAGTTTTGACAGCTAGGTAAGGCTGTATGTCTTAAGATTATATAGTCAAGTGAGTGTGTTTGGCTATGACTTGCGCCCCTAGGATGCAAATGCTGGATTAACAGGGTTCCTGGTATCTGAGACAAGTTTTGGTAAGACAATTTTGAGTTCTAGTTGAGGCTGAATGTGTTAAGACTTAATAGGCAGGTGAGACTATTTTGCTTTGACCTGCTCCCCTAGGCTGCACACGCCAGATTGCCAGGGCTGCTGGTATCTGAGACAAGTTTCGGTAAAGCAATTTTGACTTCCAGGTGAGGCTGTATGTTTTAGGATTAAATAGTCGGATGAGCCTGTTTGGCTTTGACTTGCTCCCCTAGGCTTCACATGCCAGATAGGCGGGTCTCCTGGAATCTAAGACAAGTTTTGGTAAAACAGTTTTGACAGCTAGGCAAGACTGTATGTTTTAAGATTAAGAAGTCGGTTGAGCATGTTTGGCTTTGACTTGCGCCCCTAGGCGGCACATGCCAGATTGGCGGGGCTTATGGAATCTGATAGATGTTTTGGTAAAGCAGTTTAGGCAACCAGATGGGACTGTGTGTTTTCAGATTGGATAATGAGGTCCGACTAATTGGCTTTGACTTGTTCCCCTAGGCTGCAAATGCCAGATTGGCCGGATTTTGGCAGAGCAGTTTCGGCGGCCAGATGGGGCTGTATGTTTAGTATTTCATAGTCGGGTTAGCTTGTTTTGCTTTGACCTGCTCCCCTAGGCTGCACATGCCAGATTGGCAGGGCTCCTGGTATCTGAGACAAGTTTTGGTAAAACTGTTTTGACAGCTCGGCAAGACTGTATGTTTTAAGATTAAAGAGTCGGGTAAGCCAGTTTGGCTTTGACTTGCGCCCCTAGAATGCAAATGCTGGATTAACAGGGTTCCTTGTATCTGAGACAAGTTTTGGTAAGGCAATTTTGAGTTCTAGTTGAGGCTGAATGTGTTAAGACTTAATAAGCAGGTGGGACTATTTTGCTTTGACCTGCTCCCCTAGGCTGCACACGCCAGATTGGCAGGGCTCCTGGTAACTGAGACAAGGTTTGGTAAAACAGTTTTGACAGCTAGGCAAGACTGTATGTTTTAAGATTAAAAAGTCGGTTGAGCATGTTTGGCTTTGACTTGCGCCCCTAGGCGGCACATGCCAGATTGGCGGGGCTCCTGGAATCTGATAGATGTTTTGGTAAAGCAGTTTTGGCAACCAGATGGGAGTGTGTGTTTTCAGATTGGATAATGAGGTCCGACTAATTGGCTTTGACTTGTTTCCCTAGGCTGCAAATGCCAGATTGGCCGGGTTTTGGCAGAGCAGTTTCGGCGGCCAGATGGGGCTGTATGTTTAGTCTTAAATAGTCGGGTGAGCCTGTTTTGCTTTGACTTGCTCCCCTAGGCTGCATATGCCAGATTGGCAGGGCTTCTGGTATCTGAGACAAGTTTTGGTAAAACTGTTTTGACAGCTCGGCAAGACTGTATGTTTTAAGATTAAAGGTTCGGGTAAGCCAGTTTGGCTTTGACTTGCGCGCCTAGAATGCAAATGCTGGATTAACAGGGTTCTGGTATCTGATACAAGTTTTGGTAAATCAGTTTTGGCGGCCAGATGAGGCTATATGTTTTAAGATTTAATAGTCGTGTGAGACTATTTGGCTTTGTCTTCCTCCCCTAGGCTGCACATGCCAGATTGGCGGGACTCCTGGAATCTAAGATAAGTTTTGGTTAATCAGTTTTGACAGCTAGGTAAGGCTGAATGCTTAAAGATTAAATAGTCGGGTGAGCGTGTTTGGCTTTGACTTGCGCCCCTAATATGCAAATTCTGGAATAACAGGGTTCCTGCTATCTGAGACAAGTTTTGGTAAATCAGTTTAAGCGGCCAGGTGGGGCTATATGATTTAAAATTTAATAGTCGGGTGAGGCAATTTGGCTTTGTCTTGCTCCCCTAGGCTGCAAATGCTAGATTAACAGGGTTCCTGGTAACTGAGATAGGTTTTGGTAAATCAGTTTTGGCGGCCAGATGGGGCTATATGTTTTAGGATTAAATAGTCGGATGAGCCTGTTTGGCTTTGACTTGCTCCCCTAGGCTGCACATGCCAGATTGGCGGGGCTCCTGGAATCTAAGACAAGTTTTGGTAAAACAGTTTTGACAGCTAGGTAAGGCTGTATGCTTTAAAATTGGCGGCCAGATGAACTATATGTTTTGAGATTTAATAGTCGGGTGAGGCTATTTGGCTTTGTCTTCCTCCCCTAGGCTGCACATGCCAGATTGGCGGGACTCCTGGAATCTAAGACAAGTTTTGGTAAATCAGTTTTGACAGCTAGGTAAGGCTGTATGTCTTAAGATTATATAGTCAAGTGAGTGTGTTTGGCTATGACTTGCGCCCCTAGGATGCAAATGCTGGATTAACAGGGTTCCTGGTATCTGAGACAAGTTTTGGTAAGACAATTTTGAGTTCTAGTTGAGGCTGAATGTGTTAAGACTTAATAGGCAGGTGAGACTATTTTGCTTTGACCTGCTCCCCTAGGCTGCACACGCCAGATTGCCAGGGCTGCTGGTATCTGAGACAAGTTTCGGTAAAGCAATTTTGACTTCCAGGTGAGGCTGTATGTTTTAGGATTAAATAGTCGGATGAGCCTGTTTGGCTTTGACTTGCTCCCCTAGGCTTCACATGCCAGATAGGCGGGTCTCCTGGAATCTAAGACAAGTTTTGGTAAAACAGTTTTGACAGCTAGGCAAGACTGTATGTTTTAAGATTAAGAAGTCGGTTGAGCATGTTTGGCTTTGACTTGCGCCCCTAGGCGGCACATGCCAGATTGGCGGGGCTTATGGAATCTGATAGATGTTTTGGTAAAGCAGTTTAGGCAACCAGATGGGACTGTGTGTTTTCAGATTGGATAATGAGGTCCGACTAATTGGCTTTGACTTGTTCCCCTAGGCTGCAAATGCCAGATTGGCCGGGTTTTGGCAGAGCAGTTTCGGCGGCCAGATGGGGCTGTATGTTTAGTATTTCATAGTCGGGTTAGCTTGTTTTGCTTTGACCTGCTCCCCTAGGCTGCACATGCCAGATTGGCAGGGCTCCTGGTATCTGAGACAAGTTTTGGTAAAACTGTTTTGACAGCTCGACAAGACTGTATGTTTTAAGATTAAAGAGTCGGGTAAGCCAGTTTGGCTTTGACTTGCGCCCCTAGAATGCAAATGCTGGATTAACAGGGTTCCTTGTATCTGAGACAAGTTTTGGTAAGGCAATTTTGAGTTCTAGTTGAGGCTGAATGTGTTAAGACTTAATAAGCAGGTGGGACTATTTTGCTTTGACCTGCTCCCCTAGGCTGCACACGCCAGATTGGCGGGGCTCCTGGAATCTGATAGATGTTTTGGTAAAGCAGTTTTGGCAACCAGATGGGAGTGTGTGTTTTCAGATTGGATAATGAGGTCCGACTAATTGGCTTTGACTTGTTTCCCTAGGCTGCAAATGCCAGATTGGCCGGGTTTTGGCAGAGCAGTTTCGGCGGCCAGATGGGGCTGTATGTTTAGTCTTAAATAGTCGGGTGAGCCTGTTTTGCTTTGACTTGCTCCCCTAGGCTGCATATGCCAGATTGCCAGGGCTTCTGGTATCTGAGACAAGTTTTGGTAAAACTGTTTTGACAGCTCGGCAAGACTGTATGTTTTAAGATTAAAGGTTCGGGTAAGCCAGTTTGGCTTTGACTTGCGCCCCTAGAATGCAAATGCTGGATTAACAGGGTTCTGGTATCTGATACAAGTTTTGGTAAATCAGTTTTGGCGGCCAGATGAGGCTATATGTTTTAAGATTTAATAGTCGTGTGAGACTATTTGGCTTTGTCTTCCTCCCCTAGGCTGCACATGCCAGATTGGCGGGACTCCTGGAATCTAAGATAAGTTTTGGTTAATCAGTTTTGACAGCTAGGTAAGGCTGAATGCTTAAAGATTAAATAGTCGGGTGAGCGTGTTTGGCTTTGACTTGCGCCCCTAATATGCAAATTCTGGAATAACAGGGTTCCTGGTATCTAAGACATGTTTTGGTAAATCAGTTTTGGCGGTCAGATGGGGCTTTATGTTTTAAGTTTTAACAGTCGGGTGAGCCTGTTTGGGTTTCACTTGCGCCCCTACGATGCAAATGCTGGATTAACAGGGTTCCTGGTATCTGAGACAAGTTTTGGTAAGGCAATTTTGAGTTCCAGGTGAGGCTGAATGTGTTAAGACTTAATAGTCGGCTGAGACTATTTTGCTTTGACTTGCTCCCCTAGGCTGCAAATGCTAGATTAACAGGGCTCCTGGTATCTTAGAAAAGTTTTGGTAAAGCAGTTTTGGCAGCCAGATGGGGCTGGATGTTTTAAGATTAAATTGTCGGGTGAGCCTGTTTGGCTTCGAACTGCGCACCTAGGTATCTGACACAAGTTTTGATAAAGCAGTTTTGGCGGCCAGATGGGGTTGTATGTTTTAAGATTTAATAGTCGGGTGAGACTATTTGGCTTTGACTTGCTCCCCTAGGCTCCACATGCCAGGTTGGCGGGGCTCCTGGAACCTAAGACAAGGTTTGGTAAAACAGTTTTGAGAGCTAGGCAAGACTGTATGTTTTAAGATTAAAGAGTCGGGTGAGCCTGTTTGAATTTGACTTGCGCCCCTACGATGCAAATGCTGGATTAACAGGGTTCCTTGTATCTGAGACAAGTTTTGGTAAGGCAATTTTGAGTTCTAGGTGAGGCTGAATGTGTTAAGACTTAATAAGCAGGTGGGACTATTTTGCTTTGACCTGCTCCCCTAGGCTGCACACGCCAGATTGGCAGGGCTCCTGGTAACTGAGACAAGGTTTGGTAAAACAGTTTTGACAGCTAGGCAAGACTGTATATTTTCAGATTAAATAGTCGGGTAAGCCTGTTTGCCTTTGTCTTGCGCCCCTAGGATGCAAATGCTGGATAAACAGGGTTCCTGGTATCTGAGACAAGTTTTGGTAAGGCAATTTTGAGTTCCAGGTGAGGCTGAATGTGTTCAGACTTAATAGGCAGGTGAGACTATTTTGCTATGACCTGCTCCCCTAGGCTGCACACGCCAGATTGGCAGGGCTCCTGGTATCTGAGACAAGGTTTGGTAAAACAGTTTTGACAGCTAGGTCAGGATACATGTTTGAAGGTTAAATAGTCGGGTGAGCCTGTTTGGCTTTGACTTGCTCCCCTAGGATGCAAATGCTGGAATAACAGGGTTCCTGGCATCTAAGAAGAGTTTCGATAAAGCAATTTTGACTTTCAGGTGAGGCTGTATGTTTTAGGATTAAATAGTCGGATGAGCCAGTTTGGCTTTGACTTGCTCCCCTAGGCTGCACATGCCACATTGGCGGGGCTCCTGGAATCTAAGACAAGTTTTGGTAAAACAGTTTTGACAGCTAGGTAAGGCTGTTTGCTTTAAGATTAAATAGTCGGGTAAGCTTGTTTGGCTTTGACTTGCGCCCCTAGGATGCAAATGCTGGAAGAACAGGGTTCCTGGTATCTAAGAAAAATTTTGGTAAGGCAATTTTGAGTTCCAGGTGAGGCTGAATGTATTCAGGCTTAATAGTCGTGTGAGACTATTTGGCTTTGACTTTCTCCCCTAGGCGGTACATGCCAGATTGGCGGGGCTCCTGGAATCTAAAAAAAGTTTTGGTAAAACAGTTTTGACAGCTTCGTTAGTCTGTATGTTTTAAGGTTAAATAGTCGGGTGAGTCAGTTTGACTTTGACTTGCTCCCCTAGGATGCAAATGCTGGATTAACAGGGTGCTGGTATCTGAGTCAAGTTTTGGTAAATCAGTTTTGGCGGCCAAATGAGGCAATACGTTTTAAGATTTATTAGTCGGGTGAGGCTTATTGGCTTTGTCTTCCTCCCCTAGGCTGCACAGTTTTGTTAAGTCAGTTTTGACAGCTAGGTAAGGCTGTATGCTTTAAGATTAAAAAGTCGGGTGAGCGTGTTTGGCTTTGATTTGCGCCCCTAAAATGCAAATGCTGGAATAACAGGGTTCCTGGTATCTAAGACAAGTTTTCGTAAATCAATTTTGGCGGCCAGATGGGGCTATATGTTTTAAGATTTAATAGTCGTGTGAGCCTGTTTGGCCTTGACTTGCGCCCCTAGGATGCAAATGCTGGATTAAGAGGGTTCCTGGTATCTGAAACAAGTTTTGGTAAGGCAATTTTGAGTTCCAGGTGGTGCTGAATTTTTTCAGATTTAATAGTCGTGTGAGACTATTTGGCTTTGACTTTCTAACCTAGGCGGCAGATGCCAGATTGGCGGGGCTCCTGGAATCTAAAAAAAGCTTTGGTAAAACAGTTTTGACAGCTACGTAAGTCTGTATGTTTTAAGGTTAAATAGTCGGGTGAGTGTGTCTGACTTTGACTTGCTCCCCTAGGATGCAAATGCTGGATTAACAGGGTTCCTGGTATCTGAGACAAGTTTTGGTAAATCAGTTTTGGCGGCCAGGTGGGGCTATATGATTTAAAATTTAATAGTCGGGTGAGACTATTTGGCGTTGTCTTGCTCCCCTAGGCTGCAAATGCTAGTTTAACAGGGCTCCTGGAATCTAAAAAAAGTTTTAGTAAAACAGTTTTGACAGCTAGGTAAGGCTGTATGTTTTAAGATTAAATAGTCGGGTGACACCATCTGGCTTTGACTTGGGCCCCCAGGATGCAAATGCTAGATTATCTGGGATCCTTGTATCTGAGACCAGTTTCGGTAAAGCAATTTTGACTTCCAGGTGAGGCTGTATGTTTTAGGATTAAATAGTCGGATGAGCCTGTTTGGCTTTGACTTGCTCCCCTAGGCTCCATATGCCAGATAGGCGGGGTTCCTGGAATCTAAGAGTAGGTTTGGTAAAACAGTTTTGACAGCTAGGCAAGACTGTATGTTTTAAGATTAAAAAGTCGGTTGAGCATGTTTGGCTTTGACTTGCGCCCCTAGGCGGCACATGCCAGATTGGCGGGGCTCCTGGAATCTGATAGATGTTTTGGTAAAGCAGTTTTGGCAACCAGATGGGACTGTGTGTTTTCAGATTGGATAATGAGGTCCGACTAATTGGCTTTGACTTGTTCCCCTAGGCTGCAAATGCCAGATTGGCCGGGTTTTGGCAGAGCAGTTTCGGCGGCCAGATGGGGCTGTATGTTTAGTCTTAAATAGTCGGGTGAGCCTGTTTTGCTTTGACTTGCTCCCCTAGGCTGCATATGCCAGATTGGCAGGGCTTCTGGTATCTGAGACAAGTTTTGGTAAAACTGTTTTGACAGCTCGGCAAGACTGTATGTTTTAAGATTAAAGGTTCGGGTAAGCCAGTTTGGCTTTGACTTGCGCCCCTAGAATGCAAATGCTGGATTAACAGGGTTCTGGTATCTGATACAAGTTTTGGTAAATCAGTTTTGGCGGCCAGATGAGGCTATATGTTTTAAGATTTAATAGTCGTGTGAGACTATTTGGCTTTGACTTTCTCCCCTAGGCGGCCCATCCAGATTGGCGGGGCTCCTGGAATCTAAAAAAAGTTTTGGTATAACAGTTTTGACAGCTTCGTAAGTCTATATGTTTTAAGGTTAAATAGTCGGGTGAGTCTGTTTGACTTCGACTTGCTCCCTTAGGATGCAAATGCTGGATTAACAGGGTTCTGGTATCTGAGACAAGTTTTGCTAAATCAGTTTTGGCGGCCAGATGAACTATATGTTTTGAGATTTAATAGTCGGGTGAGGCTATTTGGCTTTGTCTTCCTCCCCTAGGCTGCACATGCCAGATTGGCGGGACTCCTGGAATCTAAGACAAGTTTTGGTAAATCAGTTTTGACAGCTAGGTAAGGCTGTATGTCTTAAGATTATATAGTCAAGTGAGTGTGTTTGGCTATGACTTGCGCCCCTAGGATGCAAATGCTGGATTAACAGGGTTCCTGGTATCTGAGACAAGTTTTGGTAAGACAATTTTGAGTTCTAGTTGAGGCTGAATGTGTTAAGACTTAATAGGCAGGTGAGACTATTTTGCTTTGACCTGCTCCCCTAGGCTGCACACGCCAGATTGCCAGGGCTGCTGGTATCTGAGACAAGTTTCGGTAAAGCAATTTTGACTTCCAGGTGAGGCTGTATGTTTTAGGATTAAATAGTCGGATGAGCCTGTTTGGCTTTGACTTGCTCCCCTAGGCTTCACATGCCAGATAGGCGGGTCTCCTGGAATCTAAGACAAGTTTTGGTAAAACAGTTTTGACAGCTAGGCAAGACTGTATGTTTTAAGATTAAGAAGTCGGTTGAGCATGTTTGGCTTTGACTTGCGCCCCTAGGCGGCACATGCCAGATTGGCGGGGCTTATGGAATCTGATAGATGTTTTGGTAAAGCAGTTTAGGCAACCAGATGGGACTGTGTGTTTTCAGATTGGATAATGAGGTCCGACTAATTGGCTTTGACTTGTTCCCCTAGGCTGCAAATGCCAGATTGGCCGGGTTTTGGCAGAGCAGTTTCGGCGGCCAGATGGGGCTGTATGTTTAGTACTAAATAGTCGGGTTAGCTTGTTTTGCTTTGACCTGCTCCCCTAGGCTGCACATGCCAGATTGGCAGGGCTCCTGGTATCTGAGACAAGTTTTGGTAAAACTGTTTTGACAGCTCGGAAAGACTGTATGTTTTAAGATTAAAGAGTCGGGTAAGCCAGTTTGGCTTTGACTTGCGCCCCTAGAATGCAAATGCTGGATTAACAGGGTTCCTGGTATCTGAGACAAGTTTTGGTAAGGCAATTTTGAGTTCTAGTTGAGGCTGAATGTGTTAAGACTTAATAAGCAGGTGGGACTATTTTGCTTTGACCTGCTCCCCTAGGCTGCACACGCCAGATTGGCAGGGCTCCTGGTAACTGAGACAAGGTTTGGTAAAACAGTTTTGACAGCTAGGCAAGACTGTATATTTTCAGATTAAATAGTCGGGTAAGCCTGTTTGCCTTTGTCTTGCGCCCCTAGGATGCAAATGCTGGATAAACAGGGTTTCTGGTATCTGAGACAAGTTTTGGTAAGGCAATTTTGAGATCCAGGTGAGGCTGAATGTGTTCAGACTTAATAGGCAGGTGAGACTATTTTGCTTTGACCTGCTCCCCTAGGCTGCACACGCCAGATTGCCAGGGCTGCTGGTATCTGAGACAAGTTTCGGTAAAGCAATTTTGACTTCCAGGTGAGGCTGTATGTTTTAGGATTAAATAGTCGGATGAGCCTGTTTGGCTTTGACCTGCTCCCCTAGGCTGCACATGCCAGATTGGCAGGGCTCCTGGTATCTGAGACAAGTTTTGGTAAAACTGTTTTGACAGCTCGGAAAGACTGTATGTTTTAAGATTAAAGAGTCGGGTAAGCCAGTTTGGCTTTGACTTGCGCCCCTAGAATGCAAATGCTGGATTAACAGGGTTCCTGGTATCTGAGACAAGTTTTGGTAAGGCAATTTTGAGTTCTAGTTGAGGCTGAATGTGTTAAGACTTAATAAGCAGGTGGGACTATTTTGCTATGACCTGCTCCCCTAGGCTGCACACGCCAGATTGGCAGGGCTCCTGGTAACTGAGACAAGGTTTGGTAAAACAGTTTTGACAGCTAGGCAAGACTGTATATTTTCAGATTAAATAGTCGGGTAAGCCTGTTTGCCTTTGTCTTGCGCCCCTAGGATGCAAATGCTGGATAAACAGGGTTCCTGGTATCTGAGACAAGTTTTGGTAAGGCAATTTTGAGATCCAGGTGAGGCTGAATGTGTTCAGACTTAATAGGCAGGTGAGACTATTTTGCTTTGACCTGCTCCCCTAGGCTGCACACGCCAGATTGGCAGGGCTCCTGGTATCTGAGACAAGGTTTGGTAAAACAGTTTTGACAGCTAGGTCAGGATACATGTTTGAAGGTTAAATAGTCGGGTGAGCCTGTTTGGCTTTGACTTGCTCCCCTAGGATGCAAATGCTGGAATAACAGGGTTCCTGGCATCTGAGAAGAGTTTCGATAAAGCAATTTTGACTTTCAGGTGAGGCTGTATGTTTTAGGATTAAATAGTCGGATGAGCCTGTTTGGCTTTGACTTGCTCCCCTAGGCTGCACATGCCAGATTGGCGGGGTTCCTGGAATCTAAGACAAGTTTTGGTAAAACAGTTTTGACAGCTAGGTAAGGCTGTTTGCTTTAAGATTAAATAGTCGGGTAAGCTTGTTTGGCTTTGGCTTGCGCCCCTAGGATGCAAATGCTGGAAGAACAGGGTTCCTGGTATCTAAGAAAAATTTTGGTAAGGCAATTTTGAGTTCCAGGTGAGGCTGAATGTATTCAGGCTTAATAGTCGTGTGAGACTATTTGGCTTTGACTTTCTCCCCTAGGCGGTACATGCCAGATTGGCGGGGCTCCTGGAATCTAAAAAAAGTTTTGGTAAAACAGTTTTGACAGCTTCGTAAGTCTGTATGTTTTAAGGTTAAATAGTCGGGTGAGTCAGTTTGACTTTGACTTGCTCCCCTAGGATGCAAATGCTGGATTAACAGGGTGCTGGTATCTGAGTCAAGTTTTGGTAAATCAGTTTTGGCGGCCAAATGAGGCAATACGTTTTAAGATTTATTGGTCGGGTGAGGCTTATTGGCTTTGTCTTCCTCCCCTAGGCTGCACAGTTTTGTTAAGTCAGTTTTGACAGCTAGGTAAGGCTGTATGCTTTAAGATTAAAAAGTCGGGTGAGCGTGTTTGGCTTTGATTTGCGCCCCTAAAATGCAAATGCTGGAATAACAGGGTTCCTGGTATCTAAGACAAGTTTTCGTAAATCAGTTTTGGCGGCCAGATGGGGCTATATGTTTTAAGATTTAATAGTCGTGTGAGCCTGTTTGGCCTTGACTTGCGCCCCTAGGATGCAAATGCTGGATTAAGAGGGTTCCTGGTATCTGAAACAAGTTTTGGTAAGGCAATTTTGAGTTCCAGGTGGTGCTGAATTTTTTCAGATTTAATAGTCGTGTGAGACTATTTGGCTTTGACTTTCTCCCCTAGGCGGCAGATGCCAGATTGGCGGGGCTCCTGGAATCTAAAAAAAGCTTTGGTAAAACAGTTTTGACAGCTACGTAAGTCTGTATGTTTTAAGGTTAAATAGTCGGGTGAGTGTGTCTGACTTTGACTTGCTCCCCTAGGATGCAAATGCTGGATTAACAGGGTTCCTGGTATCTGAGACAAGTTTTGGTAAATCAGTTTTGGCGGCCAGGTGGGGCTATATGATTAAAAATTTAATAGTCGGGTGAGACTATTTGGCGTTGTCTTGCTCCCCTTGGCTGCATATGCTAGTTTAACAGGGCTCCTGGAATCTAAAAAAAGTTTAAGTAAAACAGTTTTGACAGCTAGGTAAGGCTGTATGTTTTAAGATTAAATAGTCGGGTGAGACCATCTGGCTTTGACTTGGGCCCCCAGGATGCAAATGCTAGATTATCTGGGATCCTTGTATCTGAGACAAGTTTCGGTAAAGCAATTTTGACTTCCAGGTGAGGCTGTATGTTTTAGGATTAAATAGTCGGATGAGCCTGTTTGGCTTTGACTTGCTCCCCTAGGCTCCATATGCCAGATAGGCGGGGTTCCTGGAATCTAAGAGTAGGTTTGGTAAAACAGTTTTGACAGCTAGGCAAGACTGTATGTTTTAAGATTAAAAAGTCGGTTGAGCATGTTTGGCTTTGACTTGCGCCCCTAGGCGGCACATGCCAGATTGGCGGGGCTCCTGGAATCTGATAGATGTTTTGGTAAAGCAGTTTTGGCAACCAGATGGGACTGTGTGTTTTCAGATTGGATAATGAGGTCCGACTAATTGGCTTTGACTTGTTCCCCTAGGCTGCAAATGCCAGATTGGCCGGGTTTTGGCAGAGCAGTTTCGGCGGCCAGATGGGGCTGTATGTTTAGTCTTAAATAGTCGGGTGAGCCTGTTTTGCTTTGACTTGCTCCCCTAGGCTGCATAAGCCAGATTGGCAGGGCTTCTGGTATCTGAGACAAGTTTTGGTAAAACTGTTTTGACAGCTCGGCAAGACTGTATGTTTTAAGATTAAAGGTTCGGGTAAGCCAGTTTGGCTTTGACTTGCGCCCCTAGAATGCAAATGCTGGATTAACAGGGTTCCTGGTATCTGATACAAGTTTTGGTAAATCAGTTTTGGCGGCCAGATGAGGCTATATGTTTTAAGATTTAATAGTCGTGTGAGACTATTTGGCTTTGTCTTCCTCCCCTAGGCTGCACATGCCAGATTGACGGGACTCCTGGAATCTAAGATAAGTTTTGGTAAATCAGTTTTGACAGCTAGGTAAGGCTGTATGCTTAAAGATTAAATAGTCGGGTGAGAGTGTTTGGCTTTGACTTGCGCCCCTAATATGCAAATTCTGGAATAACAGGGTTCCTGGTATCTTAGACATGTTTTGGTAAATCAGTTTTGGCGGTCAGATGGGGCTTTATGTTTTAAGTTTTAACAGTCGGGTGAGCCTGTTTGGCTTTCACTTGCGCCCCTACGATGCAAATGCTGGATTAACAGGGTTCCTGGTATCTGAGACAAGTTTTGGTAAGGCAATTTTGAGTTCCAGGTGAGGCTGAATGTGTTAAGACTTAATAGTCGGCTGAGACTATTTTGCTTTGACTTGCTCCCCTAGGCTGCAAATGCTAGATTAACAGGGCTCCTGGTATCTTAGAAAAGTTTTGGTAAAGCAGTTTTGGCAGCCAGATGGGGCTGTATGTTTTAAGATTAAATTGTCGGGTGAGCCTGTTTGGCTTTGAACTGCGCACCTAGGATGCAAATGCAGGATTAACAGGGTTCCTGGTATCTGAGACAAGTTTTGGTAAGGCAATTTTGAGTTCCAGGTGAGGCTGAATGTGTTAAGACTTAATAGTCGGCTGAGACTATTTTGCTTTGACTTGCTCCCCTAGGCTGCAAATGCTAGATTAACAGGGCTCCTGGTATCTTAGAAAAGTTTTGATAAAGCAGTTTTGGCGGCCAGATGGGGTTGTATGTTTTAAGATTTAATAGTCGGGTGAGACTATTTGGCTTTGACTTGCTACCATAGGCTGCAAATGCTAGATTAACAGAGATCCTTGTATCCAAGACAAGTTCCGCTAAGGCAATTTTGACTTCCAGGTGAGGCTGTATGTTTTAGGATTAAATAGTCGGATGAGCCTGTTTGGCTTTGACTTGCGCCCCTAGGCTGCACATGCCAGATTGGCGGGAATCTAAGACAAGTTTTGGTAAAACAGTTTTGACAGCTAGGTAAGGCTGTATGCTTTAAGATTAAATAGTCGGGTGAGCGTGTTTGGCTTTGACTTGCGCCCCTAGGATGCAAATGCTGGAATAACAGGGTTCTGGTATCTAAGACAAGTTTTGGTAAATCAGTTTTGGCGGCCAGATGGGGCTATATGTTTAAAGATTTAAAAGTCGGGTGAGCCTGTTTGGCCTTGACTTGCCCCCGTAGGATGCAAATGCTGGATTAACAGGGTTCCTGGTATCTGAAACAAGTTTTGGTAAGGCAATTTTGAGTTCCAGGTGATGCTGAATGTTTTCAGATTTAATAGTCGTGTGAGACTATTTGGCTTTGACTTTCTCCCCCAGGCGGCAGATGCCAGATTGGCGGGGCTCCTGGAATCTAAAAAAAGCTTTGCTAAAACAGTTTTGACAGCTACGTAAGTCTGTATGTTTTAAGGTTAAATAGTCGGGTGAGTCTGTTTGACTTTGACTTGCTCCCCTAGGATGCAAATGCTGGATAAACAGGGTTCCGGCTATCTGAGACAAGTTTTGGTAAATCAGTTTAAGCGGCCAGGTGGGGCTATATGATTTAAAATTTAATAGTCGGGTGAGACAATTTGGCTTTGTCTTGCTCCTCTAGGCTGCAAATGCTAGATTAACAGGGTTCCTGGTAACTGAGATAGGTTTTGGTAAATCAGTTTTGGCGGCCAGATGGGGCTATATGTTTTAGGATTAAATAGTCGGATGAGCCTGTTTGGCTTTGACTTGCTCCCCTAGGCTGCACATGCCAGATTGGCGGGGCTCCTGGAATCTAAGACAAGTTTTGGTAAAACAGTTTTGACAGCTAGGTAAGGCTGTATGCTTTAAGATTAAATAGTTGGGTGAGCGTGTTTGGCTTTGACTTGCGCCCCTAGGATGCAAATGCTGGAATAACAGGGTTCCTGGTATCTAAGAAATGTTTTGGTAAGGCAATTTTGAGTTCCAGGTGAGGCTGAATGTATTCAGACTTAATAGTCGTGTGAGACTATTTGCCTTTGACTTTCTCCCCAAGGCGGCCCATCCAGATTGGCGGGGCTCTTGGAATCTAAAAAAAGTTTTGGTATAACAGTTTTGACAGCTACGTACGTCTGTATGTTTTAAGGTTAAATAGTCGGGTGAGTCTGTTTGACTTCGACTTGCTCCCCTAGGATGCAAATGCTGGATTAACAGGGTTCTGGTATCTGAGACAAGTTTTCCTTCCTGGTATCTGAGACAAGTTTTGGTAAGGCAATTTTGAGTTGCAGGTGATGCTGAATGTTTTCAGATTTAATAGTCGTGTGGGACTATTTGGCTTTGACTTTCTCCCCTAGTCGGCAGATGCCAGATTGGCGGGGCTCCTGGAATCTAAAAAAAGCTTTGCTAAAACAGTTTTGACAGCTACGTAAGTCTGTATGTTTTAAGGTTAAATAGACGGGTGAGTCTGTTTGACTTTGACTTGCTCCCCTAGGATGCAAATGCTGGATTAACAGGGTTCCTGCTATCTGAGACAAGTTTTGGTAAATCAGTTTAAGCGGCCAGGTGGGGCTATATGATTTAAAATTTAATAGTCGGGTGGGACAATTTGGCTTTGTCTTGCTCCTCTAGGCTGCAAATGCTAGATTAACAGGGTTCCTGGTAACTGAGATAGGTTTTGGTAAATCAGTTTTGGCGGCCAGATGGGGCTATATGTTTTAGGATTAAATAGTCGGATGAGCCTGTTTGGCTTTGACTTGCTCCCCTAGGCTGCACATGCCAGATTGGCAGGGCTCCTGGAATCTAAGACAAGTTTTGGTAAAACAGTTTTGACAGCTAGGTAAGGCTGTATGTTTTAAGATTTAATAGTCGGGTGAGACTATTTGGCTTTGACTTGCTACCATAGGCTGCAAATGCTCGATTAACAGAGATCCTTGTATCCAAGACAAGTTCCGCTAAAGCAATTTTGACTTCCAGGTGAGGCTGTATGTTTTAGGATTAAATAGTCGGATGAGCCTGTTTGGCTTTGACTTGCTCCCCTAGGCTGCACATGCCAGATTGGCGGGGCTCCTGGAATCTAAGACAAGTTTTGGTAAAACAGTTTTGACAGCTAGGTAAAGCTGTATGCTTTAAGATTAAATAGTCGGGTGAGCGTGTTTGGCTTTGACTTGCGCCCCTAGGATGCAAATGCTGGAATAACAGGGTTCTGGTAACTGAGATAGGTTTTGGTAAATCAGTTTTGACGGCCAGATGGGGCTATATGTTTTAGGATTAAATAGTCGGATGAGCCTGTTCGGCTTTGACTTGCGCCCCTAGGCTGCACATGCCAGATTGGCGGGAATCTAAGACAAGTTTTGGTAAAACAGTTTTGACAGCTAGGTAAGGCTGTATGCTTTAAGATTAAATAGTCGGGTGAGCGTGTTTGGCTTTGACTTGCGCCCCTAGGATGCAAATGCTGGAATAACAGGGTTCTGGTATCTAAGACAAGTTTTGGTAAATCAGTTTTGGCGGCCAGATGGGGCTATATGTTTAAAGATTTAAAAGTCGGGTGAGCCTGTTTGGCCTTGACTTGCCCCCGTAGGATGCAAATGCTGGATTAACAGGGTTCCTGGTATCTGAAACAAGTTTTGGTAAGGCAATTTTGAGTTCCAGGTGATGCTGAATGTTTTCAGATTTAATAGTCGTGTGAGACTATTTGGCTTTGACTTTCTCCCCCAGGCGGCAGATGCCAGATTGGCGGGGCTCCTGGAATCTAAAAAAAGCTTTGCTAAAACAGTTTTGACAGCTACGTAAGTCTGTATGTTTTAAGGTTAAATAGTCGGGTGAGTCTGTTTGACTTTGACTTGCTCCCCTAGGATGCAAATGCTGGATAAACAGGGTTCCTGCTATCTGAGACAAGTTTTGGTAAATCAGTTTAAGCGGCCAGGTGGGGCTATATGATTTAAAATTTAATAGTCGGGTGAGACAATTTGGCTTTGTCTTGCTCCTCTAGGCTGCAAATGCTAGATTAACAGGGTTCCTGGTAACTGAGATAGGTTTTGGTAAATCAGTTTTGGCGGCCAGATGGGGCTATATGTTTTAGGATTAAATAGTCGGATGAGCCTGTTTGGCTTTGACTTGCTCCCCTAGGCTGCACATGCCAGATTGGCGGGGCTCCTGGAATCTAAGACAAGTTTTGGTAAAACAGTTTTGACAGCTACGTAAGGCTGTATGCTTTAAGATTAAATAGTTGGGTGAGCGTGTTTGGCTTTGACTTGCGCCCCTAGGATGCAAATGCTGGAATAACAGGGTTCCTGGTATCTAAGAAATGTTTTGGTAAGGCAATTTTGAGTTCCAGGTGAGGCTGAATGTATTCAGACTTAATAGTCGTGTGAGACTATTTGGCTTTGACTTTCTCCCCAAGGCGGCCCATCCAGATTGGCGGGGCTCTTGGAATCTAAAAAAAGTTTTGGTATAACAGTTTTGACAGCTACGTACGTCTGTATGTTTTAAGGTTAAATAGTCGGGTGAGTCTGTTTGACTTCGACTTGCTCCCCTAGGATGCAAATGCTGGATTAACAGGGTTCTGGTATCTGAGACAAGTTTTCCTTCCTGGTATCTGAAACAAGTTTTGGTAAGGCAATTTTGAGTTGCAGGTGATGCTTAATGTTTTCAGATTTAATAGTCGTGTGGGACTATTTGGCTTTGACTTTCTCCCCTAGGCGGCAGATGCCAGATTGGCGGGGCTCCTGGAATCTAAAAAAAGCTTTGCTAAAACAGTTTTGACAGCTACGTAAGTCTGTATGTTTTAAGGTTAAATAGACGGGTGAGTCTGTTTGACTTTGACTTGCTCCCCTAGGATGCAAATGCTGGATTAACAGGGTTCCTGCTATCTGAGACAAGTTTTGGTAAATCAGTTTAAGCGGCCAGGTGGGGCTATATGATTTAAAATTTAATAGTCGGGTGGGACAATTTGGCTTTGTCTTGCTCCTCTAGGCTGCAAATGCTAGATTAACAGGGTTCCTGGTAACTGAGATAGGTTTTGGTAAATCAGTTTTGGCGGCCAGATGGGGCTATATGTTTTAGGATTAAATAGTCGGATGAGCCTGTTTGGCTTTGACTTGCTCCCCTAGGCTGCACATGCCAGATTGGCGGGGCTCCTGGAATCTAAGACAAGTTTTGGTAAAACAGTTTTGACAGCTAGGTAAGGCTGTATGTTTTAAGATTTAATAGTCGGGTGAGACTATTTGGCTTTGACTTGCTACCATAGGATGCAAATGCTGGAATAACAGGGTTCCTGGTATCTAAGAAATGTTTTGGAAAGGCAATTTTGAGTTCCAGGTGAGGCTGAATGTATTCAGACTTAATAGTCGTGTGAGACTATTTGGCTTTGACTTTCTCCCCTAGGCGGCCCATCCAGATTGGTGGGGCTCTTGGAATCTAAAAAAAGTTTTGGTATAACAGTTTTGACAGCTACGTACGTCTGTATGTTTTAAGGTTAAATAGTCGGGTGAGTCTGTTTGACTTCGACTTGCTCCCCTAGGATGCAAATGCTGGATTAACAGGGTTCTGGTATCTGAGACAAGTTTTCCTTCCTGGTATCTGAAACAAGTTTTGGTAAGGCAATTTTGAGTTGCAGGTGATGCTGAATGTTTTCAGATTTAATAGTCGTGTGGGACTATTTGGCTTTGACTTTCTCCCCTAGGCGGCAGATGCCAGATTGGCGGGGCTCCTGGAATCTAAGACAAGTTTTGGTAAAACAGTTTTGACAGCTAGGTAAGGCTGTATGTTTTAAGATTTAATAGTCGGGTGAGACTATTTGGCTTTGACTTGCTCCCCTAGGCTGCACATGCCAGATTGGCGGGAATCTAAGACAAGTTTTGGTAAAACAGTTTTGACAGCTAGGTAAAGCTGTATGCTTTAAGATTAAATAGTTGGGTGAGTCTGTTTGACTTTGACTTGCTCCCCTAGGATGCAAATGCTGGATTAACAGGGTTCCTGCTATCTGAGACAAGTTTTGGTAAATCAGTTTAAGCGGCCAGGTGGGGCTATATGATTTAAAATTTAATAGTCGGGTGGGACAATTTGGCTTTGTCTTGCTCCTCTAGGCTGCAAATGCTAGATTAACAGGGTTCCTGGTAACTGAGATAGGTTTTGGTAAATCAGTTTTGGCGGCCAGATGGGGCTATATGTTTTAGGATTAAATAGTCGGATGAGCCTGTTTGGCTTTGACATGCTCCCCTAGGCTGCACATGCCAGATTGGCGGGGCTCCTGGAATCTAAGACAAGTTTTGGTAAAACAGTTTTGACAGCTAGGTAAGGCTGTGTGTTTTAAGATTTAATAGTCGGGTGAGACTATTTGGCTTTGACTTGCGCCCCTAGGATGCAAATGCTCGATTAACAGAGATCCTTGTATCCAAGACAAGTTCCGCTAAAGCAATTTTGACTTCCAGGTGAGGCTGTATGTTTTAGGATTAAATAGTCGGATGAGCCTGTTTGGCTTTGACTTGCTCCCCTAGGCTGCACATGCCAGATTGGCGGGAATCTAAGACAAGTTTTGGTAAAACAGTTTTGACAGCTAGGTAAAGCTGTATGCTTTAAGATTAAATAGTTGGGTGAGCGTGTTTGGCTTTGACTTGCGCCCCTAGGATGCAAATGCTGGAATAACAGGGTTCTGGTAACTGAGATAGGTTTTGGTAAATCAGTTTTGGCGGCCAGATGGGGCTATATGTTTTAGGATTAAATAGTCGGATGAGCCTGTTCGGCTTTGACTTGGTCCCCTAGGCTGCACATGCCAGATTGTCGGGGCTCCTGGAATCTAAAAAAAGCTTTGCTAAAACAGTTTTGACAGCTGCGTAAGTCTGTATGTTTTAAGGTTAAATAGTCGGGTGAGTCTGTTTGACTTTGACTTGCTCCCCTAGGATGCAAATGCTGGATTAACAGGGTTCCTGCTATCTGAGACAAGTTTTGGTAAATCAGTTTAAGCGGCCAGGTGGGGCTATATGATTTAAAATTTAATAGTCGGGTGAGGCAATTTGGCTTTGTCTTGCTCCCCTAGGCTGCAAATGCTAGATTAACAGGGTTCCTGGTAACTGAGATAGGTTTTGGTAAATCAGTTTTGGCGGCCAGATGGGGCTATATGTTTTAGGATTAAATAGTCGGATGAGCCTGTTTGGCTTTGACTTGCTCCCCTAGGCTGCACATGCCAGATTGGCGGGGCTCCTGGAATCTAAGACAAGTTTTGGTAAAACAGTTTTGACAGCTAGGTAAGGCTGTATGCTTTAAGATTAAATAGTCGGGTGAGCGTGTTTGGCTTTGACTTGCGCCCCTAGGATGCAAATGCTGGAATAACAGGGTTCCTGGTATCTAAGAAAAGTTTTGGTAAGGCAATTTAGAGTTCCAGGTGAGGCTGAATGTATTCAGAGTTAATAGTCGTGTGAGACTATTTGGCTTTGACTTTCTCCCCTAGGCGGCCCATCCAGATTGGCGGGGCTCCTGGAATCTAAAAAAAGTTTTGGTATAACAGTTTTGACAGCTTCGTAAGTCTATATGTTTTAAGGTTAAATAGTCGGGTGAGTCTGTTTGACTTCGACTTGCTCCCCTAGGATGCAAATGCTGGATTAACAGGGTTCTGGTATCTGAGACAAGTTTTCCTTCCTGGTATCTGAAACAAGTTTTGGTAAGGCAATTTTGAGTTGCAGGTGATGCTTAATGTTTTCAGATTTAATAGTCGTGTGGGACTATTTGGCTTTGACTTTCTCCCCTAGGCGGCAGATGCCAGATTGGCGGGGCTCCTGGAATCTAAAAAAAGCTTTGCTAAAACAGTTTTGACAGCTACGTAAGTCTGTATGTTTTAAGGTTAAATAGACGGGTGAGTCTGTTTGACTTTGACTTGCTCCCCTAGGATGCAAATGCTGGATTAACAGGGTTCCTGCTATCTGAGACAAGTTTTGGTAAATCAGTTTAAGCGGCCAGGTGGGGCTATATGATTTAAAATTTAATAGTCGGGTGGGACAATTTGGCTTTGTCTTGCTCCTCTAGGCTGCAAATGCTAGATTAACAGGGTTCCTGGTAACTGAGATAGGTTTTGGTAAATCAGTTTTGGCGGCCAGATGGGGCTATATGTTTTAGGATTAAATAGTCGGATGAGCCTGTTTGGCTTTGACTTGCTCCCCTAGGCTGCACATGCCAGATTGGCGGGGCTCCTGGAATCTAAGACAAGTTTTGGTAAAACAGTTTTGACAGCTAGGTAAGGCTGTATGTTTTAAGATTTAATAGTCGGGTGAGACTATTTGGCTTTGACTTGCTACCATAGGATGCAAATGCTGGAATAACAGGGTTCCTGGTATCTAAGAAATGTTTTGGAAAGGCAATTTTGAGTTCCAGGTGAGGCTGAATGTATTCAGACTTAATAGTCGTGTGAGACTATTTGGCTTTGACTTTCTCCCCTAGGCGGCCCATCCAGATTGGTGGGGCTCTTGGAATCTAAAAAAAGTTTTGGTATAACAGTTTTGACAGCTACGTACGTCTGTATGTTTTAAGGTTAAATAGTCGGGTGAGTCTGTTTGACTTCGACTTGCTCCCCTAGGATGCAAATGCTGGATTAACAGGGTTCTGGTATCTGAGACAAGTTTTCCTTCCTGGTATCTGAAACAAGTTTTGGTAAGGCAATTTTGAGTTGCAGGTGATGCTGAATGTTTTCAGATTTAATAGTCGTGTGGGACTATTTGGCTTTGACTTTCTCCCCTAGGCGGCAGATGCCAGATTGGCGGGGCTCCTGGAATCTAAGACAAGTTTTGGTAAAACAGTTTTGACAGCTAGGTAAGGCTGTATGTTTTAAGATTTAATAGTCGGGTGAGACTATTTGGCTTTGACTTGCTCCCCTAGGCTGCACATGCCAGATTGGCGGGAATCTAAGACAAGTTTTGGTAAAACAGTTTTGACAGCTAGGTAAAGCTGTATGCTTTAAGATTAAATAGTTGGGTGAGTCTGTTTGACTTTGACTTGCTCCCCTAGGATGCAAATGCTGGATTAACAGGGTTCCTGCTATCTGAGACAAGTTTTGGTAAATCAGTTTAAGCGGCCAGGTGGGGCTATATGATTTAAAATTTAATAGTCGGGTGGGACAATTTGGCTTTGTCTTGCTCCTCTAGGCTGCAAATGCTAGATTAACAGGGTTCCTGGTAACTGAGATAGGTTTTGGTAAATCAGTTTTGGCGGCCAGATGGGGCTATATGTTTTAGGATTAAATAGTCGGATGAGCCTGTTTGGCTTTGACATGCTCCCCTAGGCTGCACATGCCAGATTGGCGGGGCTCCTGGAATCTAAGACAAGTTTTGGTAAAACAGTTTTGACAGCTAGGTAAGGCTGTGTGTTTTAAGATTTAATAGTCGGGTGAGACTATTTGGCTTTGACTTGCGCCCCTAGGATGCAAATGCTCGATTAACAGAGATCCTTGTATCCAAGACAAGTTCCGCTAAAGCAATTTTGACTTCCAGGTGAGGCTGTATGTTTTAGGATTAAATAGTCGGATGAGCCTGTTTGGCTTTGACTTGCTCCCCTAGGCTGCACATGCCAGATTGGCGGGAATCTAAGACAAGTTTTGGTAAAACAGTTTTGACAGCTAGGTAAAGCTGTATGCTTTAAGATTAAATAGTTGGGTGAGCGTGTTTGGCTTTGACTTGCGCCCCTAGGATGCAAATGCTGGAATAACAGGGTTCTGGTAACTGAGATAGGTTTTGGTAAATCAGTTTTGGCGGCCAGATGGGGCTATATGTTTTAGGATTAAATAGTCGGATGAGCCTGTTCGGCTTTGACTTGGTCCCCTAGGCTGCACATGCCAGATTGTCGGGGCTCCTGGAATCTAAAAAAGCTTTGCTAAAACAGTTTTGACAGCTGCGTAAGTCTGTATGTTTTAAGGTTAAATAGTCGGGTGAGTCTGTTTGACTTTGACTTGCTCCCCTAGGATGCAAATGCTGGATTAACAGGGTTCCTGCTATCTGAGACAAGTTTTGGTAAATCAGTTTAAGCGGCCAGGTGGGGCTATATGATTTAAAATTTAATAGTCGGGTGAGGCAATTTGGCTTTGTCTTGCTCCCCTAGGCTGCAAATGCTAGATTAACAGGGTTCCTGGTAACTGAGATAGGTTTTGGTAAATCAGTTTTGGCGGCCAGATGGGGCTATATGTTTTAGGATTAAATAGTCGGATGAGCCTGTTTGGCTTTGACTTGCTCCCCTAGGCTGCACATGCCAGATTGGCGGGGCTCCTGGAATCTAAGACAAGTTTTGGTAAAACAGTTTTGACAGCTAGGTAAGGCTGTATGCTTTAAGATTAAATAGTCGGGTGAGCGTGTTTGGCTTTGACTTGCGCCCCTAGGATGCAAATGCTGGAATAACAGGGTTCCTGGTATCTAAGAAAAGTTTTGGTAAGGCAATTTAGAGTTCCAGGTGAGGCTGAATGTATTCAGAGTTAATAGTCGTGTGAGACTATTTGGCTTTGACTTTCTCCCCTAGGCGGCCCATCCAGATTGGCGGGGCTCCTGGAATCTAAAAAAAGTTTTGGTATAACAGTTTTGACAGCTTCGTAAGTCTATATGTTTTAAGGTTAAATAGTCGGGTGAGTCTGTTTGACTTCGACTTGCTCCCCTAGGATGCAAATGCTGGATTAACAGGGTTCTGGTATCTGAGACAAGTTTTGCTAAATCAGTTTTGGCGGCCAGATGAACTATATGTTTTGAGATTTAATAGTCGGGTGAGGCAATTTGGCTTTGTCTTGCTCCCCTAGGCTGCAAATGCTAGATTAACAGGGTTCCTGGTAACTGAGATAGGTTTTGGTAAATCAGTTTTGGCGGCCAGATGGGGCTATATGTTTTAGGATTAAATAGTCGGATGAGCCTGTTTGGCTTTGACTTGCTCCCCTAGGCTGCACATGCCAGATTGGCGGGACTCCTGGAATCTAAGACAAGTTTTGGTAAATCAGTTTTGACAGCTAGGTAAGGCTGTATGTCTTAAGATTATATAGTCAAGTGAGTGTGTTTGGCTATGACTTGCGCCCCTAGGATGCAAATGCTGGATTAACAGGGTTCCTGGTATCTGAGACAAGTTTTGGTAAGACAATTTTGAGTTCTAGTTGAGGCTGAATGTGTTAAGACTTAATAGGCAGGTGAGACTATTTTGCTTTGACCTGCTCCCCTAGGCTGCACACGCCAGATTGCCAGGGCTGCTGGTATCTGAGACAAGTTTCGGTAAAGCAATTTTGACTTCCAGGTGAGGCTGTATGTTTTAGGATTAAATAGTCGGATGAGCCTGTTTGGCTTTGACTTGCTCCCCTAGGCTTCACATGCCAGATAGGCGGGTCTCCTGGAATCTAAGACAAGTTTTGGTAAAACAGTTTTGACAGCTAGGCAAGACTGTATGTTTTAAGATTAAGAAGTCGGTTGAGCATGTTTGGCTTTGACTTGCGCCCCTAGGCGGCACATGCCAGATTGGCGGGGCTTATGGAATCTGATAGATGTTTTGGTAAAGCAGTTTAGGCAACCAGATGGGACTGTGTGTTTTCAGATTGGATAATGAGGTCCGACTAATTGGCTTTGACTTGTTCCCCTAGGCTGCAAATGCCAGATTGGCCGGGTTTTGGCAGAGCAGTTTCGGCGGCCAGATGGGGCTGTATGTTTAGTATTTAATAGTCGGGTTAGCTTGTTTTGCTTTGACCTGCTCCCCTAGGCTGCACATGCCAGATTGGCAGGGCTCCTGGTATCTGCGACAAGTTTTGGTAAAACTGTTTTGACAGCTCGGCAAGACTGTATGTTTTAAGATTAAAGAGTCGGGTAAGCCAGTTTGGCTTTGACTTGCGCCCCTAGAATGCAAATGCTGGATTAACAGGGTTCCTTGTATCTGAGACAAGTTTTGGTAAGGCAATTTTGAGTTCTAGTTGAGGCTGAATGTGTTAAGACTTAATAAGCAGGTGGGACTATTTTGCTTTGACCTGCTCCCCTAGGCTGCACACGCCAGATTGGCAGGGCTCCTGGTAACTGAGACAAGGATTGGTAAAACAGTTTTGACAGCTAGGCAAGACTGTATGTTTTAAGATTAAAAAGTCGGTTGAGCATGTTTGGCTTTGACTTGCGCCCCTAGGCGGCACATGCCAGATTGGCGGGGCTCCTGGAATCTGATAGATGTTTTGGTAAAGCAGTTTTGGCAACCAGATGGGAGTGTGTGTTTTCAGATTGGATAATGAGGTCCGACTAATTGGCTTTGACTTGTTCCCCTAGGCTGCAAATGCCAGATTGGCCGGGTTTTGGCAGAGCAGTTTCGGCGGCCAGATGGGGCTGTATGTTTAGTCTTAAATAGTCGGGTGAGCCTGTTTTGCTTTGACTTGCTCCCCTAGGCTGCATATGCCAGATTGGCAGGGCTTCTGGTATCTGAGACAAGTTTTGGTAAAACTGTTTTGACAGCTCGGCAAGACTGTATGTTTTAAGATTAAAGGTTCGGGTAAGCCAGTTTGGCTTTGACTTGCGCCCCTAGAATGCAAATGCTGGATTAACAGGGTTCTGGTATCTGATACAAGTTTTGGTAAATCAGTTTTGGCGGCCAGATGAGGCTATATGTTTTAAGATTTAATAGTCGTGTGAGACTATTTGGCTTTGTCTTCCTCCCCTAGGCTGCACATGCCAGATTGGCCGGACTCCTGGAATCTAAGATAAGTTTTGGTTAATCAGTTTTGACAGCTAGGTAAGGCTGAATGCTTAAAGATTAAATAGTCGGGTGAGCGTGTTTGGCTTTGACTTGCGCCCCTAATATGCAAATTCTGGAATAACAGGGTTCCTGGTATCTAAGACATGTTTTGGTAAATCAGTTTTGGCGGTCAGATGGGGCTTTATGTTTTAAGTTTTAACAGTCGGGTGAGCCTGTTTGGCTTTCACTTGCGCCCCTACGATGCAAATGCTGGATTAACAGGGTTCCTGGTATCTGAGACAAGTTTTGGTAAGGCAATTTTGAGTTCCAGGTGAGGCTGAATGTGTTAAGACTTAATAGTCGGCTGAGACTATTTTGCTTTGACTTGCTCCCCTAGGCTGCAAATGCTAGATTAACAGGGCTCCTGGTATCTTAGAAAAGTTTTGGTAAAGCAGTTTTGGCAGCCAGATGGGGCTGGATGTTTTAAGATTAAATTGTCGGGTGAGCCTGTTTGGCTTCGAACTGCGCACCTAGGTATCTGACACAAGTTTTGATAAAGCAGTTATGGCGGCCAGATGGGGCTGTATGTTTTAAGATTTAATAGTCGGGTGAGACTATTTGGCTTTGACTTGCTACCATAGGCTGCAAATGCTAGATTAACAGAGATCCTCGTATCCAAGACAAATTCCGCTAAGGCAATATTGACTTCCAGGTGAGGCTGTATGTTTTAGGATTAAATAGTCGGATGAGCCTGTTTTGCTTTGACTTGCGCCCCTAGGCTGCACATGCCAGATTGGCGGGAATCTAAGACAAGTTTTGGTAAAACAGTTTTGACAGCTACGTAAGTCTGTATGTTTTAAGATTAAATAGTCGGGTGAGCGTGTTTGGCTTTGACTTGCGCCCCTAGGATGCAAATGCTGGAATAACAGGGTTCTGGTATCTGAAACAAGTTTTGGTAAGGCAATTTTGAGTTCCAGGTGATGCTGAATGTTTTCAGATTTAATAGTCGTGTGAGACTATTTGGCTTTGACTTTCTCCCCCAGGCGGCAGATGCCAGATTGGCGGGGCTCCTGGAATCTAAAAAAAGCTTTGCTAAAACAGTTTTGACAGCTACGTAAGTCTGTATGTTTTAAGGTTAAATAGTCGGGTGAGTCTGTTTGACTTTGACTTGCTCCCTTAGGATGCAAATGCTGGATAAACAGGGTTCCTGCTATCTTTGACAAGTTTTGGTAAATCAGTTTATGCGGCCAGGTGGGGCTATATGATTTAAAATTTAATAGTCGGGTGGGACAATTTGGCTTTGTCTTGCTCCTCTGGGCTGCAAATGCTAGATTAACAGGGTTCCTGGTAACTGAGATAGGTTTTGGTAAATCAGTTTTGGCGGCCAGATGGGGCTATATGTTTTAGGATTAAATAGTCGGATGAGCCTGTTTGGCTTTGACTTGCTCCCCTAGGCTGCACATGCCAGATTGGCGGGGCTCCTGGAATCTAAGACAAGTTTTGGTAAAACAGTTTTGACAGCTAGGTAAGGCTGTATGTTTTAAGATTTAATAGTCGGGTGAGACTATTTGGCTTTGACTTGCTACCATAGGCTGCAAATGCTCGATTAACAGAGATCCTTGTATCCAAGACAAGTTCCGCTAAAGCAATTTTGACTTCCAGGTGAGGCTGTATGTTTTAGGATTAAATAGTCGGATGAGCCTGTTTGGCTTTGACTTGCTCCCCTAGCCTGCACATGCCAGATTGGCGGGAATCTAAGACAAGTTTTGGTAAAACAGTTTTGACAGCTAGGTAAAGCTGTATGCTTTAAGATTAAATAGTCGGGTGAGCGTGTTTGGCTTTGACTTGCGCCCCTAGGATGCAAATGCTGGAATAACAGGGTTCTGGTAACTGAGATAGGTTTTGGTAAATCAGTTTTGGCGGCCAGATGGGGCTATATGTTTTAGGATTAAATAGTCGGATGAGCCTGTTTGGCTTTGACTTGCTCCCCTAGGCTGCACATGCCAGATTGGCGGGGCTCCTGGAATCTAAGACAAGTTTTGGTAAAACAGTTTTGACAGCTAGGTAAGGCTGTATGCTTTAAGATTAAATAGTCGGGTGAGCGTGTTTGGCTTTGACTTGCTCCCCTAGGATGCAAATGCTGGAATAACAGGGTTCCTGGTATCTAAGAAAAGTTTTGGTAAGGCAATTTAGAGTTCCAGGTGAGGCTGAATGTATTCAGAGTTAATAGTCGTGTGAGACTATTTGGCTTTGACTTTCTCCCGTAGGCGGCCCATCCAGATTGGCGGGGCTCCTGGAATCTAAAAAAAGTTTTGGTATAACAGTTTTGACAGCTTCGTAAGTCTATATGTTTTAAGGTTAAATAGTCGGGTGAGTCTGTTTGACTTCGACTTGCTCCCCTAGGATGCAAATGCTGGATTAACAGGGTTCTGGTATCTGAGACAAGTTTTGCTAAATCAGTTTTGGCGGCCAGATGAACTATATGTTTTGAGATTTAATAGTCGGGTGAGGCTATTTGGCTTTGTCTTCCTCCCCTAGGCTGCACATGCCAGATTGGCGGGACTCCTGGAATCTAAGACAAGTTTTGGTAAATCAGTTTTGACAGCTAGGTAAGGCTGTATGTCTTAAGATTATATAGTCAAGTGAGTGTGTTTGGCTATGACTTGCGCCCCTAGGATGCAAATGCTGGATTAACAGGGTTCCTGGTATCTGAGACAAGTTTTGGTAAGACAATTTTGAGTTCTAGTTGAGGCTGAATGTGTTAAGACTTAATAGGCAGGTGAGACTATTTTGCTTTGACCTGCTCCCCTAGGCTGCACACGCCAGATTGCCAGGGCTGCTGGTATCTGAGACAAGTTTCGGTAAAGCAATTTTGACTTCCAGGTGAGGCTGTATGTTTTAGGATTAAATAGTCGGATGAGCCTGTTTGGCTTTGACTTGCTCCCCTAGGCTTCACATGCCAGATAGGCGGGTCTCCTGGAATCTAAGACAAGTTTTGGTAAAACAGTTTTGACAGCTAGGCAAGACTGTATGTTTTAAGATTAAGAAGTCGGTTGAGCATGTTTGGCTTTGACTTGCGCCCCTAGGCGGCACATGCCAGATTGGCGGGGCTTATGGAATCTGATAGATGTTTTGGTAAAGCAGTTTAGGCAACCAGAAGGGACTGTGTGTTTTCAGATTGGATAATGAGGTCCGACTAATTGGCTTTGACTTGTTCCCCTAGGCTGCAAATGCCAGATTGGCCGGGTTTTGGCAGAGCAGTTTCGGCGGCCAGATGGGGCTGTATGTTTAGTATTAAATAGTCGGGTTAGCTTGTTTTGCTTTGACCTGCTCCCCTAGGCTGCACATGCCAGATTGGCAGGGCTCCTGGTATCTGAGACAAGTTTTGGTAAAACTGTTTTGACAGCTCGGAAAGACTGTATGTTTTAAGATTAAAGAGTCGGTTAAGCCAGTTTGGCTTTGACTTGCGCCCCTAGAATGCAAATGCTGGATTAACAGGGTTCCTGGTATCTGAGACAAGTTTTGGTAAGGCAATTTTGAGTTCTAGTTGAGGCTGAATGTGTTAAGACTTAATAAGCAGGTGGGACTATTTTGCTTTGACCTGCTCCCCTAGGCTGCACACGCCAGATTGGCAGGGCTCCTGGTAACTGAGACAAGGTTTGGTAAAACAGTTTTGACAGCTAGGTCAGGATACATGTTTGAAGGTTAAATAGTCGGGTGAGCCTGTTTGGCTTTGACTTGCTCCCCTAGGATGCAAATGCATCCTGTTTGGCCTTGACTTGCGCCCCTAGGATGCAAATGCTGGATTAAGAGGGTTCCTGGTATCTGAAACAAGTTTTGGTAAGGCAATTTTGAGTTCCAGGTGGTGCTGAATTTTTTCAGATTTAATAGTCGTGTGAGACTATTTGGCTTTGACTTTCTAACCTAGGCGGCAGATGCCAGATTGGCGGGGCTCCTGGAATCTAAAAAAAGCTTTGGTAAAACAGTTTTGACAGCTACGTAAGTCTGTATGTTTTAAGGTTAAATAGTCGGGTGAGTGTGTCTGACTTTGACTTGCTCCCCTAGGATGCAAATGCTGGATTAACAGGGTTCCTGGTATCTGAGACAAGTTTTGGTAAATCAGTTTTGGCGGCCAGGTGGGGCTATATGATTAAAAATTTAATAGTCGGGTGAGACAATTTGGCGTTGTCTGGCTCCCCTAGGCTGCAAATGCTAGTTTAACAGGGCTCCTGGAATCTAAAAAAAGTTTTAGTAAAACAGTTTTGACAGCTAGGTAAGGCTGTATGTTTTAAGATTAAATAGTCGGGTGAGACTATTTGGCTTTGACTTGCTACCATAGGCTGCAAATGCTCGATTAACAGAGATCCTTGTATCCAAGACAAGTTCCGCTAAAGCAATTTTGACTTCCAGGTGAGGCTGTATGTTTTAGGATTAAATAGTCGGATGAGCCTGTTTGGCTTTGACTTGCTCCCCTAGCCTGCACATGCCAGATTGGCGGGAATCTAAGACAAGTTTTGGTAAAACAGTTTTGACAGCTAGGTAAAGCTGTATGCTTTAAGATTAAATAGTCGGGTGAGCGTGTTTGGCTTTGACTTGCGCCCCTAGGATGCAAATGCTGGAATAACAGGGTTCTGGTAACTGAGATAGGTTTTGGTAAATCAGTTTTGGCGGCCAGATGGGGCTATATGTTTTAGGATTAAATAGTCGGATGAGCCTGTTTGGCTTTGACTTGCTCCCCTAGGCTGCACATGCCAGATTGGCGGGGCTCCTGGAATCTAAGACAAGTTTTGGTAAAACAGTTTTGACAGCTAGGTAAGGCTGTATGCTTTAAGATTAAATAGTCGGGTGAGCGTGTTTGGCTTTGACTTGCTCCCCTAGGATGCAAATGCTGGAATAACAGGGTTCCTGGTATCTAAGAAAAGTTTTGGTAAGGCAATTTAGAGTTCCAGGTGAGGCTGAATGTATTCAGAGTTAATAGTCGTGTGAGACTATTTGGCTTTGACTTTCTCCCGTAGGCGGCCCATCCAGATTGGCGGGGCTCCTGGAATCTAAAAAAGTTTTGGTATAACAGTTTTGACAGCTTCGTAAGTCTATATGTTTTAAGGTTAAATAGTCGGGTGAGTCTGTTTGACTTCGACTTGCTCCCCTAGGATGCAAATGCTGGATTAACAGGGTTCTGGTATCTGAGACAAGTTTTGCTAAATCAGTTTTGGCGGCCAGATGAACTATATGTTTTGAGATTTAATAGTCGGGTGAGGCTATTTGGCTTTGTCTTCCTCCCCTAGGCTGCACATGCCAGATTGGCGGGACTCCTGGAATCTAAGACAAGTTTTGGTAAATCAGTTTTGACAGCTAGGTAAGGCTGTATGTCTTAAGATTATATAGTCAAGTGAGTGTGTTTGGCTATGACTTGCGCCCCTAGGATGCAAATGCTGGATTAACAGGGTTCCTGGTATCTGAGACAAGTTTTGGTAAGACAATTTTGAGTTCTAGTTGAGGCTGAATGTGTTAAGACTTAATAGGCAGGTGAGACTATTTTGCTTTGACCTGCTCCCCTAGGCTGCACACGCCAGATTGCCAGGGCTGCTGGTATCTGAGACAAGTTTCGGTAAAGCAATTTTGACTTCCAGGTGAGGCTGTATGTTTTAGGATTAAATAGTCGGATGAGCCTGTTTGGCTTTGACTTGCTCCCCTAGGCTTCACATGCCAGATAGGCGGGTCTCCTGGAATCTAAGACAAGTTTTGGTAAAACAGTTTTGACAGCTAGGCAAGACTGTATGTTTTAAGATTAAGAAGTCGGTTGAGCATGTTTGGCTTTGACTTGCGCCCCTAGGCGGCACATGCCAGATTGGCGGGGCTTATGGAATCTGATAGATGTTTTGGTAAAGCAGTTTAGGCAACCAGAAGGGACTGTGTGTTTTCAGATTGGATAATGAGGTCCGACTAATTGGCTTTGACTTGTTCCCCTAGGCTGCAAATGCCAGATTGGCCGGGTTTTGGCAGAGCAGTTTCGACGGCCAGATGGGGCTGTATGTTTAGTATTAAATAGTCGGGTTAGCTTGTTTTGCTTTGACCTGCTCCCCTAGGCTGCACATGCCAGATTGGCAGGGCTCCTGGTATCTGAGACAAGTTTTGGTAAAACTGTTTTGACAGCTCGGAAAGACTGTATGTTTTAAGATTAAAGAGTCGGTTAAGCCAGTTTGGCTTTGACTTGCGCCCCTAGAATGCAAATGCTGGATTAACAGGGTTCCTGGTATCTGAGACAAGTTTTGGTAAGGCAATTTTGAGTTCTAGTTGAGGCTGAATGTGTTAAGACTTAATAAGCAGGTGGGACTATTTTGCTTTGACCTGCTCCCCTAGGCTGCACACGCCAGATTGGCAGGGCTCCTGGTAACTGAGACAAGGTTTGGTAAAACAGTTTTGACAGCTAGGCAAGACTGTATATTTTCAGATTAAATAGTCGGGTAAGCCTGTTTGCCTTTGTCTTGCGCCCCTAGGATGCAAATGCTGGATAAACAGGGTTCCTGGTATCTGAGACAAGTTTTGGTAAGGCAATTTTGAGTTCCAGGTGAGGCTGAATGTGTTCAGACTTAATAGGCAGGTGAGTCTATTTTGCTTTGACCTGCTCCCCTAGGCTGCACACGCCAGATTGGCAGGGCTCCTGGTATCTGAGACAAGGTTTGGTAAAACAGTTTTGACAGCTAGGTCAGGATACATGTTTGAAGGTTAAATAGTCGGGTGAGCCTGTTTGGCTTTGACTTGCTCCCCTAGGATGCAAATGCATCCTGTTTGGCCTTGACTTGCGCCCCTAGGATGCAAATGCTGGATTAAGAGGGTTCCTGGTATCTGAAACAAGTTTTGGTAAGGCAATTTTGAGTTCCAGGTGGTGCTGAATTTTTTCAGATTTAATAGTCGTGTGAGACTATTTGGCTTTGACTTTCTAACCTAGGCGGCAGATGCCAGATTGGCGGGGCTCCTGGAATCTAAAAAAAGCTTTGGTAAAACAGTTTTGACAGCTACGTAAGTCTGTATGTTTTAAGGTTAAATAGTCGGGTGAGTGTGTCTGACTTTGACTTGCTCCCCTAGGATGCAAATGCTGGATTAACAGGGTTCCTGGTATCTGAGACAAGTTTTGGTAAATCAGTTTTGGCGGCCAGGTGGGGCTATATGATTAAAAATTTAATAGTCGGGTGAGACAATTTGGCGTTGTCTTGCTCCCCTAGGCTGCAAATGCTAGTTTAACAGGGCTCCTGGAATCTAAAAAAAGTTTTAGTAAAACAGTTTTGACAGCTAGGTAAGGCTGTATGTTTTAAGATTAAATAGTCGGGTGAGACCATCTGGCTTTGACTTGGGCCCCCAGGATGCAAATGCTAGATTATCTGGGATCCTTGTATCTGAGACCAGTTTCGGTAAAGCAATTTTGACTTCCAGGTGAGGCTGTATGTTTTAGGATTAAATAGTCGGATGAGCCTGTTTGGCTTTGACTTGCTCCCCTAGGCTCCATATGCCAGATAGGCGGGGTTCCTGGAATCTAAGAGTAGGTTTGGTAAAACAGTTTTGACAGCTAGGCAAGACTGTATGTTTTAAGATTAAAAAGTCGGTTGAGCATGTTTGGCTTTGACTTGCGCCCCTAGGCGGCACATGCCAGATTGGCGGGGCTCCTGGAATCTAAAAAAAGTTTTGGTATAACAGTTTTGACAGCTTCGTAAGTCTATATGTTTTAAGGTTAAATAGTCGGGTGAGTCTGTTTGACTTCGACTTGCTCCCCTAGGATGCAAATGCTGGATTAACAGGGTTCTGGTATCTGAGACAAGTTTTGCTAAATCAGTTTTGGCGGCCAGATGAACTATATGTTTTGAGATTTAATAGTCGGGTGAGGCTATTTGGCTTTGTCTTCCTCCCCTAGGCTGCACATGCCAGATTGGCGGGACTCCTGGAATCTAAGACAAGTTTTGGTAAATCAGTTTTGACAGCTAGGTAAGGCTGTATGTCTTAAGATTATATAGTCAAGTGAGTGTGTTTGGCTATGAATTGCGCCCCTAGGATGCAAATGCTGGATTAACAGGGTTCCTGGTATCTGAGACAAGTTTTGGTAAGACAATTTTGAGTTCTAGTTGAGGCTGAATGTGTTAAGACTTAATAGGCAGGTGAGACTATTTTGCTTTGACCTGCTCCCCTAGGCTGCACACGCCAGATTGCCAGGGCTGCTGGTATCTGAGACAAGTTTCGGTAAAGCAATTTTGACTTCCAGGTGAGGCTGTATGTTTTAGGATTAAATAGTCGGATGAGCCTGTTTGGCTTTGACTTGCTCCCCTAGGCTTCACATGCCAGATAGGCGGGTCTCCTGGAATCTAAGACAAGTTTTGGTAAAACAGTTTTGACAGCTAGGCAAGACTGTATGTTTTAAGATTAAGAAGTCGGTTGAGCATGTTTGGCTTTGACTTGCGCCCCTAGGCGGCACATGCCAGATTGCCGGGGCTTATGGAATCTGATAGATGTTTTGGTAAAGCAGTTTAGGCAACCAGATGGGACTGTGTGTTTTCAGATTGGATAATGAGGTCCGACTAATTGGCTTTGACTTGTTCCCCTAGGCTGCAAATGCCAGATTGGGTTTTGGGGTTTTGGCAGAGCAGTTTCGGCGGCCAGATGGGGCTGTATGTTTAGTATTAAATAGTCGGGTTAGCTTGTTTTGCTTTGACCTGCTCCCCTAGGCTGCACATGCCAGATTGGCAGGGCTCCTGGTATCTGAGACAAGTTTTGGTAAAACTGTTTTGACAGCTCGGAAAGACTGTATGTTTTAAGATTAAAGAGTCGGTTAAGCCAGTTTGGCTTTGACTTGCGCCCCTAGAATGCAAATGCTGGATTAACAGGGTTCCTGGTATCTGAGACAAGTTTTGGTAAGGCAATTTTGAGTTCTAGTTGAGGCTGAATGTGTTAAGACTTAATAGGCAGGTGGGACTATTTTGCTTTGACCTGCTCCCCTAGGCTGCACACGCCAGATTGGCAGGGCTCCTGGTAACTGAGACAAGGTTTGGTAAAACAGTTTTGACAGCTAGGTCAGGATACATGTTTAAAGGTTAAATAGTCGGGTGAGCCTGTTTGGCTTTGACTTGCTCCCCTAGGATGCAAATGCTGGAATAACAGGGTTCCTGGCATCTGAGAAGAGTTTCGATAAAGCAATTTTGACTTTCAGGTGAGGCTGTATGTTTTAGGATTAAATAGTCGGATGAGCCTGTTTGGCTTTGACTTGCTCCCCTAGGCTGCACATGCCAGATTGGCGGGGCTCTTGGAATCTAAGACAAGTTTTGGTAAAACAGTTTTGACAGCTAGGTAAGGCTGTTTGCTTTAAGATTAAATAGTCGGGTAAGCTTGTTTGGCTTTGACTTGCGCCCCTAGGATGCAAATGCTGGAAGAACAGGGTTCCTGGTATCTAAGAAAAATTTTGGTAAGGCAATTTTGAGTTCCAGGTGAGGCTGAATGTATTCAGGCTTAATAGTCGTGTGAGACTATTTGGCTTTGACTTTCTCCCCTAGGCGGTACATGCCAGATTGGCGGGGCTCCTGGAATCTTAAAAAAGTTTTGGTAAAACAGTTTTGACAGCTTCGTAAGTCTGTATGTTTTAAGGTTAAAAAGTCGGGTGAGTCAGTTTGACTTTGACTTGCTCCCCTAGGATGCAAATGCTGGATTAACAGGGTGCTGGTATCTGAGTCAAGTTTTGGTAAATCAGTTTTGGCGGCCAAATGAGGCAATACGTTTTAAGATTTATTAGTCGGGTGAGGCTTATTGGCTTTGTCTTCCTCCCCTAGGCTGCACAGTTTTGTTAAGTCAGTTTTGACAGCTAGGTAAGGCTGTATGCTTTAAGATTAAAAAGTCGGGTGAGCGTGTTTGGCTTTGATTTGCGCCCCTAAAATGCAAATGCTGGAATAACAGGGTTCCTGGTATCTAAGACAAGTTTTCGTAAATCAGTTTTGGCGGCCAGATGGGGCTATATGTTTTAAGATTTAATAGTCGTGTGAGCCTGTTTGGCCTTGACTTGCGCCCCTAGGATGCAAATGCTGGATTAAGAGGGTTCCTGGTATCTGAAACAAGTTTTGGTAAGGCAATTTTGAGTTCCAGGTGGTGCTG
Source organism: Drosophila kanekoi (assembly GCA_037075305.1). Taxonomy (NCBI): domain Eukaryota; kingdom Metazoa; phylum Arthropoda; class Insecta; order Diptera; family Drosophilidae; genus Drosophila; species Drosophila kanekoi. The sequence goes on along the minus strand of JBAMCE010000425.1, from coordinate 866 downwards.
AATTTTTTCAGATTTAATAGTCGTGTGAGACTATTTGGCTTTGAATTTCTCCCCTAGGCGGCAGATGCCAGATTGGCGGGGCTCCTGGAATCTAAGAAAAGTTTTGGTAAAACAGTTTTGACAGCTAGGTAAGGCTGTGTGTCTTAAGATTAAATAGTCGGGTGAGCCTGTTTGACTTTGACTTGCGCCCCCACAATGCAAATACTGGATTAACAGGGTTCCTGGTATCTGAAACAAGTTTTGGTAAGGCAATTTTGAGTTACAGGTGAGGCTGAATGTGTTAAGACTTAATAGTCAGGTGAGACTATTTTGCTATGACTTGCTCCCCTAGGTTGCAAATGCTAGATTAACAGGGCTCCTGGTATCTAAGACAAGTTTTGGTAAAGCAGTTTTGGCAGCCAGATGGGGCTGTATGTTTTAAGATTAAATAGTCGTGTGAGACTATTTGGCTTTGTCTTCCTCCCATAAGCGGCAGATGCCAGATTGGCGGGGCTCCTGGAATCTAAAAAAAGCTTTGGTAAAACAGTTTTGACAGCTACGTAAGTCTGTATGTTTTAAGGTTAAATAGTCGGGTGAGTGTGTCTGACTTTGACTTGCTCCCCTAGGATGCAAATGCTGGATTAACAGGGTTCTGGTATCTGAGACAAGTTTTCCTTCCTGGTATCTGAAACAAGTTTTGGTAAGGCAATTTTGAGTTGCAGGTGATGCTGAATGTTTTCAGATTTAATAGTCGTGTGAGACTATTTGGCTTTGACTTTCTCCCCTAGGCGGCAGATGCCAGATTGGCGGGGCTCCTGGAATCTAAAAAAAGCTTTGGTAAAACAGTTTTGACAGCTACGTAAGTCTGTATGTTTTAAGGTTAAATA
>JBAMCE010000424.1:0-15014 GCA_037075305.1 Drosophila kanekoi | reverse complement strand
GACGGAAAAGATACACATGTTCTACAGAATCGTAGTGTGACTTGGTATACCCTGTAATGTCAGCCAACGGACATGGCATAGTGGATAGGTAAAATGTCTGTAAAGATTTTCTTGACCTTCAAATTCTATATAGATCTGATGCGCATTGCTCAGATCAATCAATCTGCATCGATCCACCCATCCATCCATTTCTTCCCGTTTCCTATTACATCTAGGTTTGTGAAGTCAAAAATATATGGCTTCTATATTGTTCATCTCTATCTATTATCTCCAATCATTTATCCATTCCTTTCTGTTTCTTATTATCTCTAGATAACTCTATATATACCCTCACGCCCGTCTGTAGGGTATCTGTCAGTCGCATAGTCTATTCAGTTGTATTTTACCTCAATATTTTTTTTATTTACAGGCAATTGCTGTATATTTATTTCTGTTTTTTGTTAGCTTACAATTTTTATTGCTGCATTGGCAGAAAAAAATATCATGGCCAATAAAAATATATAAAAATTGAAGGAAAAACATTGATTTATGTAAAGGTAGACTTTTTCGTGGATTTCTCTTTGGGCTTTTGGCTGCAATTGCAATTGATTACGAATGCGATTAATTAAAAAATACTTTATTTATTCATGTTATTAATGCCATCCGCGCGAAAATCAAACGTGCGACGCACATTTCAAATATGCCACAAAAAAAAGGCAACTCATAAATATAATTATAATCAAAATATTGCGCTAAGTGCCGCATTGATTAACTGCTGAGGTCAGCGGGAATTCGTTAATATATATATATAATATATATATAAATTCACTCTTCGTGATTAATTATAGTAATTCGATTGTCGCGCTGATTGGATCACTACAAAATAAGTAAAAGGTTCTAGTCGGGAGCTTCTGACTAGGTGATACCCTTAACCCTCTTCTTCCAACACCAAATGCAGATATATATACTATTCTAGAAGCTACACGTTTAGTTTGCCGATTCTAGACCTTATTATTTACCAAAATTGCTCAAAACAGGATTTCGATATCGATATTTATCGATTCCTTGGAAACGGAGTAAGTTATCGAATATCGTTAACGAACTTGGAGGACCTACAATTAAAATTTCAAGTCTCTAGCTCTTATAGTTTCTAAGATCCTTGCGTTCTTGCAGACGGACGGACAGTCAGACGGACATGGCTAGATCGATTCGGCTGTCGATGTTGATCGAAAATATATATACTTTATGGGGTCGGAGATGCTTCCTTCTGCCTGTTACATACATTTGCTCAAATGCAATATACCCCTTTTACCCATTTTTAATGGGCTTAGGGTATATAAATAGATATAGAAATGTTAACTGTTTAACTTGGTTTAATAGCATTTAAGCATATGTTAAATAATATACATTTTTTATTAATTACCAATTTTCCCCCCTCTCGCTCTCTCTCGTTTTAGGTAAGTTTCAATGTTGTCGCTTGATGTTAATTAATTGTTGGTATGTTGCAACAAAAAAATTGATGTATATTTAAGTACATTGCATTGGTTTAATTACGTCAGTTTTTTTTATTGAAAGTGCATCCGAAAGATATGCTAAAAAAGTGATTTATATAATGGTTGACAGTCAGAAATTGCGTTTATTGCGATTTTAAATATTCATAAATAACTTTGACAATTTTTCCCGTTTGATTCTTGATTTGATTTGTAATTAAATTAAATTTCAAACATGGCCTTATTTTGCTTAACTAAATATTTTTCATGCACTAATTAACTGACGTTTAGTAATTAATAGTTCAAATTATTTGAAATTTTTGTTAGTTTATTTCGTAATGAAAATAATGAAAGAATTGTAACTAATTGAAGAACTTTTCATCTCCCAAATGAACTTTGACTGATTTTCTTTAGAAATGAATTTTTTAACATATTCTTAACATTTTCTTAATAACATTTTAAACATAACATTTGAAAAACGTTTTAGCCTAACATTTGAATAACATTTTAACATAACATTTGAAAAACAATTTAACATAACATATGAAAAACATTTTAACATTACATTTGAAATTAATTGCTTTCTAAGTGATCCTCAAATCTTGTCAAACATCAAACTCATGACAAGTTCTTAATTCATACAGTTAACTAAGCTAAAGTTTAATATATTCTTCTTCTTCTTAAACTGCTCTATGCTAACATGAATTGAGTTGGCTTAGCAAAACTGCAAGGAGTTGCTTGAACTTCTTCTGCAAGAAGCCATATATGTATGTATATAATTTGCGGAAAGTCTTTGTGTTTAAACTTATCTGAATAAGCTCTACGATCTCTAAAGTTTTTTCCTTCTAGTCTTTATCCAAGTTCTCGAGTCGTTCGCTTTCTGAACATGTTGCAGCTAGCGGAAGTTATTGTTTAATTGGCCGTCGCTCACGTTTTCGACTGATAAACTTAGCTCAGGTATTGTCTGATTGCAGACATGTGTTAAAAGCATACGATATAATAACATACGATATCTATCTGTAGACAACTAAATACTGAATACCGTATCGTTGGCCCCATTACAGTTACACTTGCTTTTATTGCTGTTGATTGCATTTGATGCAGCCAACCATGCCAAATGCTTTCTACATGCTCCGCCAGTAACCAGATAAAAGATAAAAGATAAACGTTATGGTATTTATTTGGCCAGCTCACTTTTGCAGCGAACGCAACGTTTGACAGTTCGTTCACACCAAACGGCAGCAGAAACAAACAACAAATTTTGCTTCGCTTCTCGTTCTTATTTTGTTTTATCGTAAAGTATTTAAATTGTGCTGCGGCTCAATGCGGTGTTATCAGTAGAAAATTTCACAAGACCAGCTACAATAACAGCCGCGTACTGGCATGCAAAACAAACACCTATGAAAATAACAATCTAAATTGTATATATTTATATATGGATATATTTATTTATGTGTTTGTATATACAATATGTGCGCATAAAATGCCAAATATGTGGGCTAAATAAAAGTCGGCCATAAAATGCTCTACGAAGCGCCCAAAGTGAAGTGCTTGCTACATAGTTCGGTTAAATATTTTGATAGAGCAGAGTTTTTCGGGGTTGGGCGTGTGGAATCACTGGAATGCATTTTAAGTAAAGAATGCAATTCATTAGCTTGCTTTCGTTTGCAGCTTAGGCAAATTGATGGGCATTTACAAGGCAAATTGAAAACCATTTAAGAAAAGATGCATCCATTGTTTCAGTATTTGTTTAAATAGATATATTTTATATTATCAAAGTATGCTAATCGAATTTTCATTGCTTAAGGCTTCAATAAGGTATTCACTGCTGAATTTGAACCAGCGACTTCTCCTCTTGCCATAGTCTCTAAGGTATTCTATAATAAAGTAATGGAATTTCCATTGCTGAAAGTTCGTTCTTAGTATCAGTTAGGCATTCTCTGCTGGATTTGAACCAGCGATTTCTCCTCTTGCCATAGTCTGAAACGTATTCTATAAAAAAGTAATGGAGTTTCCATTGCTTTAAGTTCGTTCATAGCTTCAATCATAGGCAATATCTGCTGAATTTGAACCAGCGACTTCTCCTCTTGCCAATCCTGATTCTGATCCTTTCTTCATTTCCAATCCAAACGCAGGCTACGGCAGATTTCCCAACTTTTCAGCCCACAAAGTCTATTAAAATGCGATTCACAAGGTTCCGCTCGACCATCTACGATATTTAAAATAACCCACAGCATAAATAAATGTCTGCTTTACACGAAATTAAACGATTCCCGCAAAGTTGAAGCACACACAAAAAAAAGTATGTTTAAATATTGATAAAAACAATGCCAACAACAACAGCTGGAAAAATGTTGCAGAAAAAAAAATAAAGAGAAAAACAAAAATAAAACAAACAAAAGTCAAAATTGAATAAAAGTAAATATACAAACAGAGACATGTGTTAATTTGCAGCACAAGTTGAGGGCCATGAAGGGGGGGTGTAGGGGTGTGGGGTGTGGGAAAGGTATAAAGAGTTAAAAACTTTTTTGGCAAATTGCTGACAAGCAAATATTTAATGCAAGTTGAGGCACAGTTGAAGCTATCAGGTGTGTGGGCGTGTGTCTGCACTTTGCTCTGCTTCTTGTGCGATGATTAACACGTATTTTTAAATGCCCTTCTGGCGGAGGGTATAACGATTTTGTCATGATGTGTGCAAAGGCATTATAGAGTATATATATATTCTAGATGTGCATCAATGGAAGAGTTGTTATGGGCATGTCCGTCTGTGTTTCTATGCAAACTAGTCTGTCAGCTTAGAAGATCGTCTCGATATATATGTCGGAGATATGGATCGTACCATCATATCTTAAGCTAACATGGGAAATACATCTGCAAACATCACACATCTGCAAAAGACAAATGTCTATAAGGGTATTAAATCTACGGCATGCTGCAGATATCCTTACTTTCCCGCCATTTTTTTTTCTGTAATATTCGGCTTTGGGCTTCATGAATTCCAGTTCTGAGTTGGAAACCTAATTTAGTTGCGGCTGCACAAGAAAAGTAAATATTTGCCCAGCGTTATGTGGCCGAGTCTTCCGGCTAGCAGTGAAATCATGCCGTCGCGCCCCCTCGCACCTTTCGTAGTTCGCTCCTTGGGGGAGGCAGCACGCGTTTCGCACTTTTGGGGCTATTAAAGTGGGTGTTGAAAGATGAAAGCGGGCGGCAAGCAAGGAGGGAGTCGGATAGAAAGCTTTGTTTTGTTGTTGTTGCTTGCATACTCGGTCGTCCGGCTCGTCCGTCGTCGCAGGTGGTGTTGATTATTATGGGTCTATGTCGGAGCTGTGGCTAAATGTAATTTTTATAGCGCTGCAATTGCTTTTGTTATAAATTTTCCACGCAGCACAACATGAAGTACACACACACACACACACACACACATAAATATATATATCTATATTTTTGAGCTGTTTTCCACTTGCCGCAAAATGTATTTTTGGAGCAGAAATTTTCCCGGAAAATGTTTGTCTGCCATCGTTATGGCTCTGCGCGCTGACAAGTGTGTGTGTGTGTGTGTGCGAGTTTGTGTGTGGTTTAGTGGTTGTTTAAGTTGCCAAGTGGGCAATGCAAATGATCAACTTCAAAATAAAGAAAGCAGCGCATTAAATAAAGATTTTCAAGATTTGCCCAAGGTAGATTCATGTAAACTGATGTCTTAACGAGACAGCTGCGGATTACAAAGCTTTTGGCGATAAGTCTGCGTGTAATCCAGGAATTTGTAAGCAACTTGAAAGATTCATTTCACTTAGCGCCCCAGCAACACTTGCAACACTTGAGGAAAACACCAAAAATAACACAAATATAAATCCATTCATAATTGAGCATTAAAATTTTGTTGGAATTTTTCAAGAATTTTTCGCTTTGATATCCATTAACGTAGCATTTAACTTAATCAAATATTGTTGCCTGTTTGCCACAAAAGCTAAATATCTCTGTATATATATCTGTATCAATATCTGTATATATATCTGTATATAGAAATTGGCAGAGAGCCTAGAGTGAAAGACCATAAGGGGCTAAAAATGTATTCAGGCCTGTAGCCATATCTAGATCGTAGGAAAATTTAAAATTGAAACGATATAAATAATTTCCGTGAGATATTTAGACATGAGGTTATAAGAGATTAATACTGGAGACTTTTCGGCATTAGATCTAGTTGTTGGAGGTTGAATCCAGAGTATATTGTATATATCCAGCTATATTGTGAAAGGTTTATGTAAGAATTACATTAATTTGTGAAGTTTTTTGCATACATATTATAAATGTGTGTCGATGATAGTATATATAAGTAATATGTTACAAATAGAAGCTAAAAACTTACACTGAAAGTTTTCAGTGTAGATATACATACAATCAATATGAGTTAAAGGCAATGAATATAAAAATATGTATTTAGGTATGATATTGAGTTTTAAATGCTAATCACAATAATATATATTATAGACATTAGTTCATAGCTAAAAGGTCAAATGTCTGCATGCCCACTAAGCATATCGGGACATTTTTCTGAAGCTATTCAATCTAGAGACAGCAGAGGCTGAAGATCCAGACAGAGGCTGAAGATCCAAAGTTCTCAGTGCAGATATATATACAATCAATATGAGTTAAAGGCAATGAATATAAAAACGTAAATTTTTTCAGTATGATATTGAGTTATAAATGCTGATCACAATAATGTTAGTACATTAGTTCATAGCTAAGAGGTCAAATGTCTGCAAGTCCAATAAGCAAATCGAGACATTCGATCTAGAGACAGCACAGTTGACCCATATTTAAGTATATATATCTATATAGTATTAAAGTTTCGTATAGAAGTATATATGTATATATAGACTACTTAGTCACATATCATTATTGTGGTTGTACGGAATATAAGTATTATACCACATATTTCCATTCTGTCACATTTATTTTCAAAGTGGGCGGCCGACACGTGCCCAAAAGATTTATATAAGATGCTTCAACATGATCCGTTATGCTCAATTTCTGTCAGACCGCAAAATTATGTATTAAACAAATATTTCATGAGCTAGTTCAATTACGTAGATGAGGCGAGTTTTTTTTTTTGTCAAATATAGAGCGCATTTTTCAGGCATTGACGTAAAAATGCTAAAATCGAAAAAATATAAGAAAAAAGGAAATTCAAACAACAAAGAAATTGAAACACCTTGAGTTCAACAGCAACAACAACAACAACAACAACTGCTGAAAATAATCGTATGAAGAGAAAACGACTCACAGCAAATTTTCAATTGTTGCCCGTCGCCGCCCACCGGGTTGAGGAGAAGGTCAGCTGCCCCTGCCCCTGCCCTGCCTCAGCCCCCGCTTTCTACCTCGTTTTGCCACAACGCATGACAGTCACAGATTGTGTGAAAATCTGGGAGATTTGTTGCGTTGACGTTTCACTATAATTTTCCTAGTTTGTGTTGTGCCCCCCTGACCCCTGCACCCTGCCCCTTGACAGTCTGTCCCCCTCCCCTCCCCGCTGTCTGCTGCTTCAAGCTAACTCAAGCCACAACAGAAAATGCATAATTTAGTCGAATTTCAGTTAATTTAATTTAATTAAATGATTTGTGGGCGAATATGTTGCCCAATTAGCTATTGTATCTGCCAGATATTATTTTCATGTTTTTTTTTTGTTTTCTGAGGCACAGCAAATCAATTTTTACACACGCACACACACACACACACATGCGCACACAAAGATGGGCAGGCATTTTTATGCGGTTTTAAAAGCATTTTCCATAAATAAAAATTATGAAAAGCGAAAAGCAAAACCAACAGACGAATTAGTAAAGATTTTCACATGAAAAGCGGCGCGTAAATTAAGCGCAGAGAAAAGAAAAAAAAACAGCAAGAGGAAGCAGCACATGTAGAGAAAGAAGCAGAGCCAGATATATGCGTGTACGAGAAATGAAAATTGTTTTATGTTGCGCCGTGCGCCACGACAGAATTTTCCACATAAATTACACGAGCAGACGCTGAGGAAAAGCCAGCAGGAGAGCGAGAGAGAGAGAGAGGGAGAGGATGAGGAAGATGGTGTGGGAGAGAGGGGGGGGGGGCATTAGAGAAAGGGATAAAGTCTGTTGTCAGAAGTGATCAACGCTTGCCTCAGGCCTGTCTATATAGAGGGACTCACATGCTGGACGCTGCCTCAGCCTCTGCTGCCACACCCTCTGCTGCCTCAGCCTCTGCTGCCTCTTCTTCTTCTTCTTCTGTGCACGTCAAGTGAACTGACATCAAAATGACGAAAACGCAAATCAACAGCAAACAGCAAACAACAAATAGAACAAAAAAAAAACAACACACACACACACACAGAAAAAGGAAAGAAAATTTTTGTTGAAAAGATGGATGGATTTATGGCTGGGCATGGGTCGGTTGCTGGGTGGGTGGGTTAGGCTTGTCTGCGGCCTGGCGAGACCATCTCTGCATACACATATTTGTTTTGTATACCCATTGAAAATGTGTGAAAAGGGCATGATTGTTGTGTGCAAGTGTATGTAACAGGCAGCAGGAAGCATTCCCGGGTGGTCATAGCGAACATTCTTGATCAGATCGATAGGCAAGGCGATCTAACTATGTCTATCCACCTGTCTGTCTCTCCGTCTTTCTTTACGTCCGTCTCTTCGTCCGCCTGTCCGTCTGTCTGTCCGTCCGCCTGCCCGTCTGCACGATCGCTTCGATCTCAGAACCTATGAGAGCTATATCTTCCTAGTGCCCGCGCAGTACGAGTCTCTTTCCAACTTGCTCCATTTTCAAGTAATCGATAAATATCGATATCGATATACTGTAGTTTGAGCAAAACTCTTTGGATAAGTATCTTTTGTTTTAAAGCTATCGAGAGATGAGGGATTTTATTCTCGTGGTTTTTTAATTGACTTGTATTGAAGTCAAGGCAAAGTTGTTGATAGTTCAGGTTGGTTCAGGGTATTCCCTAGTCGTGCACACCCGACTTGTTTTTCTTTTAACATTTTTCTTCTGCTTTGTTTTTTTTTTTGGCACTCTTTTGCGGTCGCCCCCTGCGGTCAAGGGGTTAAGTTATGCCGTGTCTGTAATTGAGTGACCCTTTTGGCAAAAAGGGTCGCTGTCTTCGACTTTGTTTATATTAATAGAACTGAGGCGGGGTTGCACTTTCTTGTTGTGGCTCGTTAAATGTGCTTTGCATTACCAATTTCTCTTATCTTTGTTTATAAAGAACATGTATTTTGTTGTTTTTTTCCTTTTACTCTGTGTGTTTAGCACTTGTTTTTAGGTTTCTTGCAATTTATTTCGAAGGCTCTTTTCTTTGTTTGGGTAAAAATTTCAATAATTTTGTTAATATTTCTGCTGTAACTTAAAAAACCAACCTTAAGGATCTAAACCGCGCGCAGAAAGTAAAATCTTCAAACATGTGGTTTTAGTTTTCACGAGAGATCTATGCTCTTTGCTCTTCTCTCTCTCTCTCTTTATATATTTATATATCTCTATTTACATCTCCATTTGCAGATCTATCTTTCTCTCTCTCTCGCTCTCCCTCTCTCTGTGTTCCTCTCTCTTTTCATTATTTTATCTCTCCTTCTCACTATCTCGATCTTCCGCTCTCCCTCTCCCTACCACTCTCTCGCTCTCGTTATTGCCTTTTCTCTCTCTCCTTATCTCTCACCATCTCGTTCCCTCTCCATCCTTCTCTGCATCATACTCTCAACTTTCTCACTATCTCTCGATGTACCTTGCTTCAAGCCCCTCAACTTTTGCCCATTCTTCACTTACCGCAACTCGTAAACCTCTTCATCAATGGCGGGGCTTAAGCCGCCACATAAATCCCAATTGTGGCAAGTGCGGAGACAATCTTAAGCTCTGCACGCCTTTTGCTCGTAGGAAAAATGTGTTGGCAATCTGTGAACTCTAATTGAAAATCATTTGAAAAGCCAAACACAAACCACACAATTGTCGCATGTCGCGCACACACACACACACACGCACACCCTTCGCAAAAACCAAGTGTGATGCCAGACAGCTAAAGTGAGGGTATGAGCGGGTATGCGGGGCGCGGGAAAGCAACTGCGACACGAGCTACAAAAAAACAAAAGAAAACAAAATGAAAGAAGAAAATCAAACGTTGAACTAATGACAATTTTCAATGCTTCACGCGTTGCGGGGTAATGTTACCACGCCTCCCCAGCCCCTACCCGCTCCAACATCGCAACGCCCCCATGCTGTGACTAATGAGCATTGCCGACTTAGATAAGAAATGAACTGGCCGGAACAGCACATTGCGAATGTGCGGCTGAGGAGCGATACGCGGCGGTTGGGGGCATGGGGTAGTTGTTACCAAGTAGCAGCAAAAAGATTTGTGCCAAAAACTAAAAAAGATACAGATACAAATACAAAAGATACAGCTACATATAGGTGTGCTGCACGTGTGTGTGTCAGTGTGTAGATAGATAGATTAATGTGTGTGTGTGTGTGCACATATTGTACTTATGTCATTGATGAAATCCGCGGGCCATTACGCTCTGACGTGTTCTGGCTACACACACACACCTACACACACACACACGCGCGCGCACAAACACTCGATACAGCATTTGCCCAGAGCTGAGCAATGCCAATAGAATGCGAAACGAACTCTTGCCTGATATTGTTTAAAAGGTTTGAAGATCTAAAATGATTGATGGATGCCACAGAAAGTAGTTGCCTGGTTTTTACATATTTTGTATCTTATAGACGCGAATGCGGCTGCGTTTACACAGCTTACACATTGCTTCATTATTTTGTGAAAATTATTATTTGTTTTTTCTCTCGGGGATGTGTTGTGTGTGCGTCTGGCTGGCTGGCCTGCTGCCACGCTGCCACTTGACTTGGACTTTTTGATGTTCTTTACTTGGCCCAAAACGCAGAGACTTGGCCAAATACAGTTGCCCAATGCAGGCAGACAAACTTGTGAGTCCAACAGGCGCTCTTGTCGCTCACTCAACTGCAGCATTTAATTTCATTGTTGTTGTAGTTGTTGTTGTTGTTGTTGTTGTTGTTGTTGCTGCTGTTGTTGTTGTTGTTGCCGCGGCTGCTGTGTTTTAATTAAATTTCGCAATGCAAACGTTGAAGAAAACATTTTGTAAATTGCATTTCATGTGCAATTCTCGTTCGACATTTGCCGGCCTCGTCTCGCGTGCGCACACATGCCGCTCATTCGAGGGGTAGGCGGGGCACAGTTTGATGCATGCTGCGTCTGCTGGCAAAATACAGTGCAACTAATTGCGAGTAACAAATGCCGCCTGCCTCGCGTGTTGCTGTCGCCTGACGCAGTTCTAGCCAAACAAACACAAAAATGAAGAAAAATAAATAATATTTGCATTTGAACATTTTTGGGCGGCGTTGCCTATCAAAATGAAGGGCAGCAACATGTGCCTAGCATGCGGCGGCTAGCTGCAACAGCAGCGCGACAGCATTTACGCCGTCAGTCAGTCAGTCAGTCAGTCAGTCAGTCAGTCAGTCAGTCAGTCAGTCAGTCAGTCAGTCAGTCAGTCATTCACTCAGTCTGTCAGTTATTGAGACAGTCGCCAGCAGATGTGCGGCATCAGAGGTTTCGCTCCCTTGTGGCAAGTCTAATGGGCTGCAACACTTGATGCAACGTTTTAACTTCCAAATCTTCTCAAAATATCCCCAATGCTCGAATAATGACGCTTTTCTTATTCTGTACCTGAATCCCGTCTGTATATCTGGAAATCACCTTGAATGAACATAATCAAATAATAAATAAATATAATTTGTAAACTCTTGTTCATCTCATGTTTATAATGAATTGCTTGTAATTTCCTTTTGTTTCTCATCGAATGCGTTTCTCACACTTTGCCCACATATAATTTGCACCTCGCAATTATCAGGTGCCGACTATAGATCAATATATACATCTATATAGATCTCTGCATATTCTCCAAGTCAGTTTGATGAATGTCAATACATCAAGCGCACTGACAGCATGATAGACGGACTCTTTGGCCATATATCTTTGGCTATTTATATTGGCTCGATTCTTTATCTGTGAGATTTCGCAACTTGCTGCAGTTCAACTTGCAAACTCAACTCGGCGCAAGTTTTCTTTGGTTTTCTTTTAAATTTCTTGGCAAAGATGCATTTAAGCATATTGTAAATGTATCTGTATCTTTAGCTGTCGCTTGTATCTGTATCTTTTTAGCTGTATCCGTTGGATATGTCGCCGCGCACTTTATAGCGTGCTTTTTTGACCATTTGATCAACTGTGAGTGCAAATCTTTTTTAGCTCGATGCAAAACTTATTTGCACAGCTCTGTCCCCCCGCCGGCCGACCATTCCGTCCGTCCGTTCGTCTGTCTGTCTCTCGGTGTAGGCCCTAGGCGAATAGCTCTCGGGTAATTCATCTTCATTTCGTTGCGGTTCGAGTTGAAATGCGCCGTGGTATGCAGCCGCAACACCGCCGCGACGACCGTCCGCGCGGCTATTTTCAAATCGTTCGCGCCGTTGTGCCAGAAATGTTTCAAATGCTTTTCAGAAAAGAAAAGGAAACCCAAACTACGAATAGAACAACTTTTCGAATAGCAGCAAAAAATGAAAAACAAAATTGAGATAAAATAAAACAAAATCAAATTTGAAATCATATTTTTTTTTCCTTGCCATGCACTTAAGCCCAAACCCGGTCAGGCGTACATCCATCAATCATTTCGCTTACAGCTTCCACTTAGTTAAATTTTCTTTTTTTTTTTTTTGTAATTTAATCAACAGTTTCCAGTGTCAACGTCGGCTTCTCCTTGCGGGTGGGCGTTGTGCGCACAGCAAAATATATGATCTTTATTATTATTAAAGGCAAATTTGACAGAAAACAAATGTTTTCTAGACTCGCCTTGGGGTTTTTCAACATACAAATTGTGCGTCAAGAGCGTTTTCAGATTTTTTGTTTTTCTTGCTTCCTTCTCCTTTTTTGATTGAAACCCCTCGCGCTGCTGCCTTGACGCTTGTTAGATTATGTTACAAGATAAATACAGATTTTCTGGGTATTGGGAAATTTCTCTGTGTGTGTGTGTGGAAGTATTCGAAAATTGCTAATGATGATAGTTCGTTATGCTGTGCGGCACATGATAAACTCTATGTACTTGAGGCCTCTCGTGCGGGCCTATCATGAGAGAGTCATGATATAACTCGGCTTCGTCCAAAAGAAACTTAACAAAAATTGTTGGAAGTTACATAAACGTCTTAGTACTATTCATACTCAATCTTTAAAAGTTTAGCTAAAAAGTGAATGTATTAATCCCAAAGGAAGAATGTGTGTATCCTAAAGGAATAATATGTGTATATATAAATCTCCAAAATACTTCGAAACCTATTACAAAATTAACACGCACGTTTTTAATACATTTTTCAATTGATTTCATATATCTGAGTTAGTTTTTACTGGATATATTCTGTTTGATTCCTTACAAAGTCTACGAAATCTAGCTATAAATTATTTCTATACATTTTTCCACCGATTCCTTTGAGGGTCTTAATTGGAAAATTAGCTAAAAACAATTTCTATAAATATTCAGATTGATTTGCTACAAAATGTTAATTAGAAAACAAGTAAGAGGTTCTAGTCGGAAGCTTCCGTTTAGGGGATACCCTTAACCCTCTTCTTCCAACACCAAATAGAGATGTATGTACTATTCTAGAAGCTACATGCCAAGTTTGCAGGCTCTAGCTCTTATTATTTACAAAAATTGCTAAAGAAACAGGATTTCGATATCGATATGTTTATCGATATGTTGGAAACGGAGTAAGTTATCGAATATCGGAAACAAACTCGATCTGCGCATGGACTAGGACGACCTACAGCCTACCTACAGTGTCTACCTCTTATAGGAGAGATCACTGCGTTCATACATACGGACGGACGGACTATTTTAGGAAATGTAAAATCCTCTTCTAATTGACAAGCTGGAGAGCAAGCAGCCTAAGCACTCAACTGCCTCGTCATGTGAGCCATAGCTGCCAGAATGTCAATTAATTTGAGCAATTTACAAGCTCGCTCGTGACCTTAAGATAGCCCCGCGTGTTATTAAAGTACAGCTCGCCGGTGCGCAACCCTTTGGCCCATTAAAGCTACAGCTTTGGGTGGCTAAGAATGCGTCACGGCAGCAGCCAGCGATCCATTAACCTAATTACAAGCCCAGGGAAGGAAAACAAAACTTCAACTGGGAGCTACTTAAAAGCAGCGCATAAAAATAAAATAGAATAATATGTTTAAAAAAAAAACGAAAGGTTAAGTGAGCTCGACTCGAGCTGGCGGGAATGTTGTGAAAAATGCAGCAAATTAACTAAAATAAAAAGCCAAAAAATTACACGTGAAAGTGGCATCAAAAGTCGCAGCAGCAGCAGCAGCAATAGCAGCAGCAGCATCAACAGCAGCAGCAGCTGGAGGAGTTGAAAAATGGTGTTGGAAAGTTAATCAAGACAAACGCTAATTAGTTAATGAATTGCTGTTCAAGGAAAAAAAAAACCAAATGTTATGCAAGAGCTGCAAAAAACTGAGATAAAAATTGAGAAAATCAGAGGATGACTTTAAGATACCCTGGCATCTAATATGAACCCCAGCTGAGCATAACGTTTTGGACTAAGAATGTGATCAAGTCTTAAAATATAGGTTAAGGGGTAAAACAGGATATAGAATGTCTTAAAGATACCCTGACCTGACGGAGCTGACTTAAGAGTAGAAGTGGGATAGAGCGAGCCCTGAAGATACCCTAGAATCTGATATGTACCTTATGCAGAGAGTTATAAGGAAATAAGTTAGAGCGATGAGCTATATTTTGGCATAACTTTAAGGGCTTATTATGCGATCATTCCTAAACTGTAAGATAATGTATCAAATTAGATGTAGAAATGCTTAAAGAAATGCTTAGCATCTGGCATGAAAGGCGAAGTTTGAGAAATACTCAAGAGAATTAGAGGAAATGAGAGAGCGAATCTTAGAGATATCCTTGAGTCTCTTGTGTATCTGAACCACCTATATCTTAGGGTTAAATGTGCAATCATGTCTGACCTTTTAGATAATGGATCTAATTAGATATAGAAACACTAAAAGATACCCTGGGATCTGTTATAAAAAGAGAGTTATCATATTAGGATTTGATATGAACCTTATGCAGGAAGAAACTTTTAGTATTAAGTCTGAAATCCTTTTCGAACTATCAGATAATTGATAAAATGAGACATAGAAAGTCTTTAAGATACTCTACAATCCGACGCAAAAGAAGAGTTGCAAACAAAATAAATTAAATTGGAGGAAATGATATAGAGTAATCCTAGAGTCCAGGACTCTAATTCATTTTCTCTTATATCATGGTATAGGGTATCTCTACCCTACCTCGACCCTCTATGGCTGGCATAGCTTTACTTGTTAAGTGCGCCATCATTTGTAAACTTTTAGAGTTTAGTTTAGTTTTAGTTTTAGTTTAGTTGAACTCATAAAACGTCAGGCTATATATCTAAAGTTGGCATTCTACATTATAG
>JBAMCE010000421.1:42500-50000 GCA_037075305.1 Drosophila kanekoi | reverse complement strand
CACACACACACACACACACACACACACACACACACACACACACACACCCCACACACACACACACACCACACACACACACACACACACACACACACACACACACACACACACACACACACACACACACACACACACACACACACACACACACACACACACACACACACACACACACACACACACACACACACACACACACACACACACACACACACACACACACACACACACACACACACACACACACACACACACACACACACACACACACACACACACACACACACACACACACACACACACACACACACACACACACACACACACACACACACACACACACACACACACACACACACACACACACACACACACACACACACACACACACACACCACACACACACACACACACACACACACACACACACACACACACACACACACACACACACACACACACACACACACACACACACACACACACACACACACACACACACACACACACACACACACACACACACACACACACACACACACACACACACACACACACACACACACACACACACACACACACACACACACACACACACACCACACACACACACACACACACACACACACACACACACACACACACACACACACACACACACACACACACACACACACACACACACACACACACACACACACACACACACACACACACACACACACACACACACACACACACACACACACACACACACACACACACACACAACCACACACACACACACACACACACACACACACACACACACACACACACACACACACACACACACACACACACACACACACACACACACACACACACACACACACACACACACACACACACACACACACACACACACACACACACACACACACACA
Organism: Drosophila kanekoi; assembly: GCA_037075305.1. Lineage (NCBI taxonomy): Eukaryota > Metazoa > Arthropoda > Insecta > Diptera > Drosophilidae > Drosophila > Drosophila kanekoi. The sequence goes on along the minus strand of JBAMCE010000421.1, from coordinate 49,074 downwards.
CACACACACACACACACACACACACACACACACACACACACACACACACACACACACACACACACACACACACACACACACACACACACACACACACACACACACACACACACACACACACACACACACACACACACACACACACACACACACACACACACACACACACACACACACACACACACACACACACACACACACACACACACACACACACACACACACACACACACACACACACACACACACACACACACACACACACACACACACACACACACACACACACACACACACACACACACACACACACACACACACACACACACACACACACACACACACACACACACACACACACACACACACACACACACACACACACACACACACACACACACACACACACACACACACACACACACACACACACACACACACACACACACACACACACACACACACACACACACACACACACACACACACACACACACACACACACACACACACACACACACACACACACACACACACACACACACACACACACACACACACACACACACACACACACACACACACACACACACACACAACACACACACACACACACACACACACACAACACACAACACACACACACACACACACACACACACACACACACACACACACACACACACACACACACACACACACACACACACACACACACACACACACACACACACACACACACACACACACACACACACACACACACACACACACACACACACACACACACACACACACACACACACACACACACACACACACACACACACACACACACACACACACACACACACACACACACACACACACACACACACACACACACACACACACACACACACACACACACACACACACACACACACACACACACACACACACACACACACACACACACACACACACACACACACACACACACACACACACACACACACACACACACACACACACACACACACACACACACACACACACACACACACACACACACACACACACACACACACACACACACACACACACACACACACACACACACACACACACACACACACACACACACACACACACACACACACACACACACACACACACACACACACACACACACACACACACACACACACACACACACACACACACACACACACACACACACACACACACACACACACACACACACACACACACACACACACACACACACACACACACACACACACACACACACACACACACACACACACACACACACACACACACACACACACACACACACACACACACACACACACACACACACACACACACACACACACACACACACACACACACACACACACACACACACACACACACACACACACACACACACACACACACACACACACACACACACACACACACACACACACACACACACACACACACACACACACACACACACACACACACACACACACACACACACACACACACACACACACACACACACACACACACACACCACACACACACACACACACACACACACACACACACACACACACACACACACACACACACACACACACACACACACACACACACACACACACACACACACACACACACACACACACACACACACACACACACACACACACACACACACACACACACACACACACACACACACACACACACACACACACACACACACACACACACACACACACACACACACACACACACACACACACACACACACACACACACACACACACACACACACACACACACACACACACACACACACACACACACACACACACACACACACACACACACACACACACACACACACACACACACACACACACACACACACACACACACACACACACACACACACACACACACACACACACACACACACACACACACACACACACACACACACACACACACACACACACACACACACACACACACACACACACACACACACACACACACACACACACACACACACACACACACACACACACACACACACACACACACACACACACACACACACACACACACACACACACACACACACACACACACACACACACACACACACACACACACACACACACACACACACACACACACACACACACACACACACACACACACACACACACACACACACACACACACACACACACACACACACACACACACACACACACACACACACACACACACACACACACACACACACACACACACACACACACACACACACACACACACACACACACACACACACACACACACACACACACACACACACACACACACACACACACACACACACACACACACACACACACACACACACACACACACACACACACACACACACACACACACACACACACACACACACACACACACACACACACACACACACACACACACACACACACACACACACACACACACACACACACACACAACACACACACACACACACACACACACACACACACACACACACACACACACACACACACACACACACACACACACACACACACACACACACACACACACACACACACACACACACACACACACACACACACACACACACACACACACACACACACACACACACACACACACACACACACACACACACACACACACACACACACACACACACACACACACACACACACACACACACACACACACACACACACACACACACACACACACACACACACACACACACACACACACACACACACACACACACACACACACACACACACACACACACACACACACACACACACACACACACACACACACACACACACACACACACACACACACACACACACACACACACACACACACACACACACACACACACACACACACACACACACACACACACACACACACACACACACACACACACACACACACACACACACACACACACACACACACACACACACACACACACACACACACACACACACACACACACACACACACACACACACACACACACACACACACACACACACACACACACACACACACACACACACACACACACACACACACACACACACACACACACACACACACACACACACACACACACACACACACACACACACACACACACACACACACACACACACACACACACACACACACACACACACACACACACACACACACACACACACACACACACACACACACACACACACACACACACACACACACACACACACACACACACACACACACACACACACACACACACACACACACACACACACACACACACACACACACACACACACACACACACACACACACACACACACACACACACACACACACACACACACACACACACACACACACACACACACACACACACACACACACACACACACACACACACACACACACACACACACACACACACACACACACACACACACACACACACACACACACACACACACACACACACACACACACACACACACACACACACACACACACACACACACACACACACACACACACACACACACACACACACACACACACACACACACACACACACACACACACACACACACACACACACACACACACACACACACACACACACACACACACACACACACACACACACACACACACACACACACACACACACACACACACACACACACACACACACACACACACACACACACACACACACACACACACACACACACACACACACACACACACACACACACACACACACACACACACACACACACACACACACACACACACACACACACACACACACACACACACACACACACACACACACACACACACACACACACACACACACACACACACACACACACACACACACACACACACACACACACACACACACACACACACACACACACACACACACACACACACACACACACACACACACACACACACACACACACACACACACACACACACACACACACACACACACACACACACACACACACACACACACACACACACACACACACACACACACACACACACACACACACACACACACACACACACACACACACACACACACACACACACACACACACACACACACACACACACACACACACACACACACACACACACACACACACACACACACACACACACACACACACACACACACACACACACACACACACACACACACACACACACACACACACACACACACACACACACACACACACACACACACACACACACACACACACACACACACACACACACACACACACACACACACACACACACACACACACACACACACACACACACACACACACACACACACACACACACACACACACACACACACACACACACACACACACACACACACACACACACACACACACACACACACACACACACACACACACACACACACACACACACACACACACACACACACACACACACACACACACACACACACACACACACACACACACACACACACACACACACACACACACACACACACACACACACACACACACACACACACACACACACACACACACACACACACACACACACACACACACACACACACACACACACACACACACACACACACACACACACACACACACACACACACACACACACACACACACACACACACACACACACACACACACACACACACACACACACACACACACACACACACACACACACACACACACACACACACACACACACACACACACACACACACACACACACACACACACACACACACACACACACACACACACACACACACACACACACACACACACACACACACACACACACACACACACACACACACACACACACACACACACACACACACACACACACACACACACACACACACACACACACACACACACACACACACACACACACACACACACACACACACACACACACACACACACACACACACACACACACACACACACACACACACACACACACACACACACACACACACACACACACACACACACACACACACACACACACACACACACACACACACACACACACACACACACACACACACACACACACACACACACACACACACACACACACACACACACACACACACACACACACACACACACACACACACACACACACACACACACACACACACACACACACACACACACACACACACACACACACACACACACACACACACACACACACACACACACACACACACACACACACACACACACACACACACACACACACACACACACACACACACACACACACACACACACACACACACACACACACACACACACACACACACACACACACACACACACACACACACACACACACACACACACACACACACACACACACACACACACACACACACACACACACACACACACACACACACACACACACACACACACACACACACACACACACACACACACACACACACACACACACACACACACACACACACACACACACACACACACACACACACACACACACACACACACACACACACACACACACACACACACACACACACACACACACACACACACACACACACACACACACACACACACACACACACACACACACACACACACACACACACACACACACACACACACACACACACACACACACACACACACACACACACACACACACACACACACACACACACACACACACACACACACACACACACACACACACACACACACACACACACACACACACACACACACACACACACACACACACACACACACACACACACACACACACACACACACACACACACACACACACACACACACACACACACACACACACACACACACACACACACACACACACACACACACACACACACACACACACACACACACACACACACACACACACACACACACACACACACACACACACACACACACACACACACACACACACACACACACACACACACACACACACACACACACACACACACACACACACACACACACACACACACACACACACACACACACACACACACACACACACACACACACACACACACACACACACACACACACACACACACACACACACACACACACACACACACACACACACACACACACACACACACACACACACACACACACACACACACACACACACACACACACACACACACACACACACACACACACACACACACACACACACACACACACACACACACACACACACACACACACACACACACACAACCACACACACACACACACACACACACACACACACACACACACACACACACACACACACACACACACACACACACACACACACACAC
>JBAMCE010000421.1:32500-37500 GCA_037075305.1 Drosophila kanekoi | reverse complement strand
CACACACACACACACACACACACACACACACACACACACACACACACACACACACACACACACACACACACACACACACACACACACACACACACACACACACACACACACACACACACACACACACACACACACACACACACACACACACACACACACACACACACACACACACACACACACACACACACACACACACACACACACACACACACACACACACACACACACACACACACACACACACACACACACACACACACACACACACACACACACACACACACACACACACACACACACACACACACACACACACACACACACACACACACACACACACACACACACACACACACACACACACACACACACACACACACACACACACACACACACACACACACACACACACACACACACACACACACACACACACACACACACACACACACACACACACACACACACACACACACACACACACACACACACACACACACACACACACACACACACACACACACACACACACACACACACACACACACACACACACACACACACACACACACACACACACACACACACACACACACACACACACACACACACACACACACACACACACACACACACACACACACACACACACACACACACACACACACACACACACACACACACACACACACACACACACACACACACACACACACACACACACACACACACACACACACACACACACACACACACACACACACACACACACACACACACACACACACACACACACACACCACACACACACACACACACACACACACACACACACACACACACACACACACACACACACACACACACACACACACACACACACACACACACACACACACACACACACACACACACACACACACACACACACACACACACACACACACACACACACACACACACACACACACACACACACACACACACACACACACACACACACACACACACACACACACACACACACACACACACACACACACACACACACACACACACACACACACACACACACACACACACACACACACACACACACACACACACACACACACACACACACACACACACACACACACACACACACACACACACACACACACACACACACACACACACACACACACACACACACACACACACACACACACACACACACACACACACACACACACACACACACACACACACACACACACACACACACACACACACACACACACACACACACACACACACACACACACACACACACACACACACACACACACACACACACACACACACACACACACACACACACACACACACACACACACACACACACACACACACACACACACACACACACACACCACACACACACACACACACACACACACACACACACACACACACACACACACACACACACACACACACACACACACACACACACACACACACACACACACACACACACACACACACACACACACACACACACACACACACACACACACACACACACACACACACACACACACACACACACACACACACACACACACACACACACACACACACACACACACACACACACACACACACACACACACACACACACACACACACACACACACACACACACACACACACACACACACACACACACACACACACACACACACACACACACACACACACACACACACACACACACACACACACACACACACACACACACACACACACACACACACACACACACACACACACACACACACACACACACACACACACACACACACACACACACACACACACACACACACACACACACACACACACACACACACACACACACACACACACACACACACACACACACACACACACACACACACACACACACACACACACACACACACACACACACACACACACACACACACACACACACACACACACACACACACACACACACACACACACACACACACACACACACACACACACACACACACACACACACACACACACACACACACACACACACACACACACACACACACACACACACACACACACACACACACACACACACACACACACACACACACACACACACACACACACACACACACACACACACACACACACACACACACACACACACACACACACACACACACACACACACACACACACACACACACACACACACACACACACACACACACACACACACACACACACACACACACACACACACACACACACACACACACACACACACACACACACACACACACACACACACACACACACACACACACACACACACACACACACACACACACACACACACACACACACACACACACACACACACACACACACACACACACACACACACACACACACACACACACACACACACACACACACACACACACACACACACACACACACACACACACACACACACACACACACACACACACACACACACACACACACACACACACACACACACACACACACACACACACACACACACACACACACACACACACACACACACACACACACACACACACACACACACACACACACACACACACACACACACAACACACACACACACACACACACACACACACACACACACACACACACACACACACACACACACACACACACACACACACACACACACACACACACACACACACACACACACACACACACACACACACACACACACACACACACACACACACACACACACACACACACACACACACACACACACACACACACACACACACACACACACACACACACACACACACACACACACACACACACACACACACACACACACACACACACACACACACACACACACACACACACACACACACACACACACACACACACACACACACACACACACACACACACACACACACACACACACACACACACACACACACACACACACACACACACACACACACACCACACACACACACACACACACACACACACACACACACACACACACACACACACACACACACACACACACACACACACACACACACACACACACACACACACACACACACACACACACACACACACACACACACACACACACACACACACACACACACACACACACACACACACACACACACACACACACACACACACACACACACACACACACACACACACACACACACACACACACACACACACACACACACACACACACACACACACACACACACACACACACACACACACACACACACACACACACACACCACACACACACACACACACACACACACACACACACACACACACACACACACACACACACACACACACACACACACACACACACACACACACACACACACACACACACACACACACACACACACACACACACACACACACACACACACACACACACACACACACACACACACACACACACACACACACACACACACACACACACACACACACACACACACACACACACACACACACACACACACACACACACACACACACACACACACACACACACACACACACACACACACACACACACACACACACACACACACACACACACACACACACACACACACACACACACACACACACACACACACACACACACACACACACACACACACACACACACACACACACACACACACACACACACACACACACACACACACACACACACACACACACACACACACACACACACACACACACACACACACACACACACACACACACACACACACACACACACACACACACACACACACACACACACACACACACACACACACACACACACACACACACACACACACACACACACACACACACACACACACACACACACACACACACACACACACACACACACACACACACACACACACACACACACACACACACACACACACACACACACACACACACACACACACACACACACACACACACACACACACACACACACACACACACACACACACACACACACACACACACACACACACACACACACACACACACACACACACACACACACACACACACACACACACACACACACACACACACACACACACACACACACACACACACACACACACACACACACACACACACACACACACACACACACACACACACACACACACACACACACACACACACACACACACACACACACACACACACACACACACACACACACACACACACACACACACACACACACACACACACACACACACACACACACACACACACACACACACACACACACACACACACACACACACACACACACACACACACACACACACACACACACACACACACACACACACACACACACACACACACACACACACACACACACACACACACACACACACACACACACACACACACACACACACACACACACACACACACACACACACACACACACACACACACACACACACACACACACACACACACACACACACACACACACACACACACACACACACACACACACACACACACACACACACACACACACACACACACACACACACACAACACACACACACACACACACACACACACACACACACACACACACACACACACACACACACACACACACACACACACACACACACACACACACACACACACACACACACACACACACACACAACACACACACACACACACACACACACACACACACACACACACACACACACACACACACACACACACACACACACACACACACACACACACACACACACACACACACACACACACACACACACACACACACACACACACACACACACACACACACACACACACACACACAC
>JBAMCE010000421.1:17500-22500 GCA_037075305.1 Drosophila kanekoi | reverse complement strand
ACACACACACACACACACACACACACACACACACACACACACACACACACACACACACACACACACACACACACACACACACACACACACACACACACACACACACACACACACACACACACACACACACACACACACACACACACACACACACACACACACACACACACACACACACACACACACACACACACACACACACACACACACACACACACACACACACACACACACACACACACACACACACACACACACACACACACACACACACACACACACACACACACACACACACACACACACACACACACACACACACACACACACACACACACACACACACACACACACACACACACACACACACACACACACACACACACACACACACACACACACACACACACACACACACACACACACACACACACACACACACACACACACACACACACACACACACACACACACACACACACACACACACACACACACACACACACACACACACACACACACACACACACACACACACACACACACACACACACACACACACACACACACACACACACACACACACACACACACACACACACACACACACACACACACACACACACACACACACACACACACACACACACACACAACACACACACACACACACACACACACACACACACACACACACACACACACACACACACACACACACACACACACACACACACACACAACACACACACACACACACACACACACACACACACACACACACACACACACACACACACACACACACACACACACACACACACACACACACACACACACACACACACACACACACACACACACACACACACACACACACACACACACACACACACACACACACACACACACACACACACACACACACACACACACACACACACACACACACACACACACACACACACACACACACACACACACACACACACACACACACACACACACACACACACACACACACACACACACACACACACACACACACACACACACACACACACACACACACACACACACACACACACACACACACACACACACACACACACACACACACACACACACACACACACACACACACACACACACACACACACACACACACACACACACACACACACACACACACACACACACACACACACACACACACACACACACACACACACACACACACACACACACACACACACACACACACACACACACACACACACACACACACACACACACACACACACACACACACACACACACACACACACACACACACACACACACACACACACACACACACACACACACACACACACACACACACACACACACACACACACACACACACACACACACACACACACACACACACACACACACACACACACACACACACACACACACACACACACACACACACACACACACACACACACACACACACACACACACACACACACACACACACACACACACACACACACACACACACACACACACACACACACACACACACACACACACACACACACACACACACACACACACACACACACACACACACACACACACACACACACACACACACACACACACACACACACACACACACACACACACACACACACACACACACACACACACACACACACACACACACACACACACACACACACACACACACACACACACACACACACACACACACACACACACACACACACACACACACACACACACACACACACACACACACACACACACACACACACACACACACACACACACACACACACACACACACACACACACACACACACACACACACACACACACACACACACACACACACACACACACACACACACACACACACACACACACACACACACACACACACACACACACACACACACACACACACACACACACACACACACACACACACACACACACACACACACACACACACACACACACACACACACACACACACACACACACACACACACACACACACACACACACACACACACACACACACACACACACACACACACACACACACACACACACACACACACACACACACACACACACACACACACACACACACACACACACACACACACACACACACACACACACACACACACACACACACACACACACACACACACACACACACACACACACACACACACACACACACACACACACACACACACACACACACACACACACACACACACACACACACACACACACACACACACACACACACACACACACACACACACACACACAACCACACACACACACACACACACACACACACACACACACACACACACACACACACACACACACACACACACACACACACACACACACACACACACACACACCACACACCACACACACACACACACACACCACACACACACACCACACACACACCACACACACACACACCACACACACACACACACACCCACACACACACACACACACCACCACACCCACACACACACACCACACACCACCCACCACCCACACACCACACACACCCCCCCCCCCCACCACCCCACCACCCACACCACACACACACCCACACACACCACACCACACACACACCCCACCCCCCCCCCCCCCCCCCACACACACACACACACACACACACACACACACACACACACACACACACACACACACACACACACACACACACACACACACACACACACACACACACACACACACACACACACACACACACACACACACACACACACACACACACACACACACACACACACACACACACACAACCACACACACACACCACACACACACACACACACACACACACACACACACACACACACACACACACACACACACACACACACACACACACACACACACACACACACACACACACACACACACACACACACACACACACACACACACACACACACACACACACACACACACACACACACACACACACACACACACACACACACACACACACACACACACACACACACACACACACACACACACACACACACACACACACACACACACACACACACACACACACACACACACACACACACACACACACACACACACACACACACACACACACACACACACACACACACACACACACACACACACACACACACACACACACACACACACACACACACACACACACACACACACACACACACACACACACACACACACACACACACACACACACACACACACACACACACACACACACACACACACACACACACACACACACACACACACACACACACACACACACACACACACACACACACACACACACACACACACACACACACACACACACACACACACACACACACACACACACACACACACACACACACACACACACACACACACACACACACACACACACACACACCACACACACACACACCACACACACACACACACACACACACACACACACACACACACACACACACACACACACACACACACACACACACACACACACACACACACACACACACACACACACACACACACACACACACACACACACACACACACACACACACACACACACACACACACACACACACACACACACACACACACACACACACACACACACACACACACACACACACACACACACACACACACACACACACACACACACACACACACACACACACACACACACACACACACACACACACACACACACACACACACACACACACACACACACACACACACACACACACACACACACACACACACACACACACACACACACACACACACACACACACACACACACACACACACACACACACACACACACACACACACACACACACACACACACACACACACACACACACACACACACACACACACACACACACACACACACACACACACACACACACACACACACACACACACACACACACACACACACACACACACACACACACACACACACACACACACACACACACACACACACACACACACACACACACACACACACACACACACACACACACACACACACACACACACACACACACACACACACACACACACACACACACACACACACACACACACACACACACACACACACACACACACACACACACACACACACACACACACACACACACACACACACACACACACACACACACACACACACACACACACACACACACACACACACACACACACACACACACACACACACACACACACACACACACACACACACACACACACACACACACACACACACACACACACACACACACACACACACACACACACACACACACACACACACACACACACACACACACACACACACACACACACACACACACACACACACACACACACACACACACACACACACACACACACACACACACACACACACACACACACACACACACACACACACACACACACACACACACACACACACACACACACACACACACACACACACACACACACACACACACACACACACACACACACACACACACACACACACACACACACACACACACACACACACACACACACACACACACACACACACACACACACACACACACACACACACACACACACACACACACACACACACACACACACACACACACACACACACACACACACACACACACACACACACACACACACACACACACACACACACACACACACACACACACACACACACACACACACACACACACACACACACACACACACACACACACACACACACACACACACACACACACACACACACACACACACACACACACACACACACACACACACACACACACACACAC
>JBAMCE010000420.1:0-113047 GCA_037075305.1 Drosophila kanekoi | reverse complement strand
GTTGCTGCTGCTGTAGTTGCTGTTGCTGCTGCTGTTGTTGCTGTTGCTGCTGCTGTTGTTGCTGCTGCTGTAGTTGCTGTTGCTGCTGCTGCTGTTGTTGCTGCTGCTGTTGCTGCTGCTGTTGTTGCTGTTGCTGCTGCTGTTGTTGCTGCTGCTGTAGTTGCTGTTGCTGCTGCTGCTGTTGCTGCTGCTGTAGTTGCTGTTGCTGCTGCTGTTGTTTCTGTTGCTGCTGCTGTTGTTGCTGCTGCTGTAGTTGCTGTTGCTGCTGCTGCTGTTGTTGCTGCTGCTGTTGCTGCTGCTGTTGTTGCTGTAGCTGCTGCTGTTGTTGCTGCTGCTGTAGTTGCTGTTGCTGCTGCTGCTGTTGTTGCTGCAGCTGTTGCTGCTGCTGTTGTTGCTGTTGCTGCTGCTGTTGCTGCTGGTAGATTTGGATAGCCAGCTCGCGAGGCAGTACTAATTGTTGTATCACCAATGGCTGTTCCCTAATAGCAAGTTTTAGCTCGTCTAGCGAGATTCGTCCCTCTCTGTAGCGCCTTCTTAGAGAATTTATTCTCATTTCGCTAAATCTGGCTGGCTGTTGTTGTGGAGTCTGTTGTTGCTGCTGCTGTTGCAATCTGAGCGAGTTTGCTTCTTCTTCTTCTAGCTCCATGCGAAGCAGAGTTGGCAGCTGCTGTTGTTCTTGCGATTGCTGCACTAGTTGCTGTAGAGGGCGAACATGTTCTTGTATTTGCAGACTATACCTTTGCCGATCAAGACGAATTGGGACATACGGATTTGTGATTAGCTTACGAGCATTGGCATTAGGATGAATAGCAAGAGAGTTGGCGAATCTCTTGCTTGTAGTGTGAAATATTTCATCCACTGTGCCTATGTCGTAAGTATCTCGTATGTCTTTATTCCTGGTCCACCAGGAGGCCTTCACTATCTTCCTTAGAATCCAGTTCTGTGTGGATTCTATTCGGCGCAGCTGTGTGTTGGAGATCATGGCACCCCAGATCGGCAAGGCATATTTCCATATCGGCGCAATCATCTGCTTGTAGATCGTGATTTTGCAATCTACAGAAAGTACGCTTTTTTCACCTATTAGCCACTCCAATTTTTTATAGAGAGCTTTAAGACGGCATCGTAGCTGCGTAACATGGTGTTGCATGTGGAGCTTTCGGTCCAGATGGACACCTAGGTACTTTTGCCTTGGTTTTGAAGGGATTTCTTGGCCATTGAGTCGTGGAGACAGGTTAGTCATTCTGTTGTTCAGAGATCGTAGAGAATGAACAACATGAGCTGATTTGCTGTCATTGATTTGGATGCACCAGCGGTTGGACCAAATGGTGAATTTGCGCAGATACTTTTGGTTAGCATAGTATGCTGCATGCAGATTGTCAGCAGCGCTCATTATGACTGTGTCATCGGCAAACGTTGACAGCAGCATGCTGCAGTTGAATGGGTTAGTTGGAGACGTTTCTGTATTTGTTCTTGTTGCTGCTATTGTAGTTGGATTGAAAGGTGCTTCAAGGTGCGGTAGTGGCATATCTGATGTGTAGATAATATATAGAATTGGCCCAAGTACGCTCCCCTGAGGCACTCCAGCGCTAACTTTGCCTATTCTAGACTTAATGCCCTCGTTGCCATGTACGATAAATGTGCGATCAAGTAGATAGCTCTTGAGGACATTATAGAGTTTATTAGGCAGCAGCTTGCTTAGTTTCAAGAGCAGCCCTTCGTGCCATACTCGATCAAATGCTTCGCGTATATCGATATAGACAGCTGAGCAATATTGTTTCTTTTCAAATGCACCCAGAATGAATTGTGTTACACGTGCTAGTTGCTGTTCAGTGCCATGATCTTTGCGAAAGCCAAATTGATGTAATGGCACGGCCTTTGCAAATTCAGAGCATTCATAGAGCCTGTACATGAGGAGCCTTTCAAATATTTTGGAGAAGCCTGCAAGCAGACTTATTGGTCGATATGAGGCGACATCTTCCGTGGATTTTCCAGGCTTTAAAATTGTTTTTATAGCAGCGCATTTCCACTGTCGCGGGAAATGACCATGTCTGAGTATGCAGTTGTATATCATAACAAGGTACAGTATTGCTTTCTTTGGCAGTGCTTTAATGACTCTATTGTCTATGTTGTCGATGCCTGCAGCCTTTTTTATTGTCAAGCAGCCAATCTCTTTTGTCACTTCAGTATATGTAATTGGGCGAAAAGGGACAACACCGGCGACGCCAGCGCCGCTGTCGCAATCGTTAGCTTGCTGTCTAGTGTTTATTTCATTGTTCACCTGGAGTCTGTATTCGGCCGTATTAGAGAATATGGGGCTGAAACGTTGCTCCAGGTATGCAGCAAAGACCTCAGCCTTTTCACTACTAGTTTTAGTCCATTGTGTTCTATTGGTGCTACTATTGTTGTTGTCAGTCGATAGTATTTTAAGTGGCCAATTTGGCTCAGGTTGCCGTTTGATGTTATTTGTGATGCGCCAAAGTTTTTGCATCTTATAGCGATCAGTGTCGTCTATTTGCTCAAACATTTTGTTCATTTGTTTCTTCTTGTCCGTACGAAGCGCTTTTTTTAGTTTGTTTTGGGCCTGGCTAAGTCGGCTACGCGTAAGAGGTGTTTGCAGGACCATATGTTGTCTCTTGCACTGCCGTTTTATTGTCAGTAATCTTATTGTTTCGTTTGTCAATTTAAAACGGCCATGGTTCATGCGATTTGTATTTGTGCTTTGTCTTTGTTGCTGTTGGTGTCTACGAGGTGGGTGTGTTGCTGCTAAACAAGCGTTATATATGTTTTTATTTAATATGTCGATGGCGTCTTCAATATCGGGTCCCGATATTATTTCTGTATTAAGACGAATGTTTTTATCTAAATAGTTTTGAAATTTATTAACGTTTGCATTAGTCGATAGCAATCGGTTTGTTTTTTGTTCGTACGGGAATCGGCCTACTCTGAGGCCTATATGTATAGGGAGATGATCCGATTCGAGATCGATTGTAGAGTGTGTTTGCAGTCGGTCATTGTTAATACCACTGTAGACCGCAAAATCGATGGCGGATGGCCTATTCCTACTTGTATAAGGGAAATGCGTAGCCCCACCTGTAGCAAGAATATTCAGCTTCTTGTTGCTGTAAGTGCTTTTTAGCAGCTCTACCCCTCGTCGACAAGCACGTTGGTTGCCCCACCAGGAATGTTTGGCGTTCCAGTCCCCGCATAAAATGAATCTAGACCCGCTTAATTTTTCAAAATGTTGGAATAGTTTGGCAAACATGTCCGCACTCCAATTATATTGCGGTGGGCAATAAATTGGAGCAAGGACAATGGTCTCATTTTTTGCCAGGGTCACGGCTACTGGCGCTGATTGCATGGATTCAAAGACGATTGCTTCTAGCGCAATATGTTTGATTCCATGTTTCACTAAAGTGGCAACACCCCCGCTTCTATGGTGTGGTGGTGGGCGAGTTGCCGCATATGTATGGTAGCCGTTAATAGTTATTGGGGGACCTGGATTGAGAGTGCTGGTACCTAATCGTAGCTCGACGAGCATCATTATATCGACTTTATGTCGATGCATGAATACCTCTAATTCATTTACTTTGTTTCTAACGCCAGCAGCGTTCCAATATGCAATTTTGAAAGAGTTGCCATATTGGTTGCTGCTGTTCGTATTCGGAACTATGTTTGGCCTTCTTCTGTTGACCAATGGACTGTTTGGGTTAAGGAAATTTGTTGTTATAGTAGTTGTGGCGTTTCTAGTAGTGTGATTGGTGTCTCTGCCATCATTGAGGTGAGTCAATGTGGCAGCAGCGCTGGCATTGTCGGTGTTGTTCGCTCTATACATACTGGCTGCTGTCAGTGGCCATGTGTTCACCATTGGCGTTTGCCATTTGGCTGTTGTTTATTGGCTGGGCTGTGCTAATCAATGTACTCATTAAATTAAGAAAATTGTTTGTTTTATTGGCATAATTCAAAGTGTCAGAGGTTGATGTTGTTAGTGGGATTGTTTGTTGTTCTCCTTGTTTATTTATATTATTGTTGCTTGCTGCCATTGTGAGCAACAGGCTAATTAGCATGTCTATTTTCTTAGACATCTCATTTATACTTATCACATTTTGCTGCAGCGCCTCCAAGAGTGGTGAGTCCGCCTGCTGTCTGTGTTGTTGTTGTTGCGATTGCTGCTGGTGTCGTTGCTGTTGCTCATGTGATTGCTGCTCTTGCTGTCGTTGGTATTGCTGCCGTTTTTGTTGCTCCGGTTGTTGTTGCTGCCTCGGTCGCTGTTGCTTATGAAGTTGCTGCTGCTGCTCGGGCTGTAGTTGCTGCTGTTGTTGTTGTTGCTGTTGATGTTGCTGCTGTTGATGCTCCAGTTGTAGCTGTTGCTGGTACTTCTTGAGGTGTTGCATGGCTGGGTTGTGAGTCCGGCTCGCATTTGCTTGCCCACTGGCTACTTGGCTATAAGTCAGTTGTTTTTTTGGCTTCAGCTGTTGATGTTGCTGCTGTTGTTGTTGCTGCTGTTTTTGCTGTTGTTGCCGAGGTTGCTGTTGCTGCTGCTTCCGTTCCTTAGTCGACTTAATTCCACTGAGAGCTGAAGTATTATTTGCTGGGTATTGTTGCTGCTGGTGTTGATGTTGTTGTTGCTGTTGCTGCTGGTGATGTTGTTGTTGTAGCTGCCGATGTTGTTGCTGCTGCTGCTGCTGGTGTTGTTGTAGTTGTTGCTGCTGCTGCTGCTGTTGCTGCTGCTGTTGTTGCTGCTGCTGTTGTTGCTGCTGCTGTTGTTGCTGCTGCTGCTGTTGCTGCTGCTGTTGTTGCTGCTGCTGTTGCCTATCAATTGCCGCCCGGACGCGATTTGCTGCTAGTTTGTCCCGCTCCATTTTGTACACACTGCATCCCTTAAAGCTGGCTATGTGGTCAGCTTTGCAGTTAACGCACTTAGCAGGTGTGTTTCTAGGTTTTGTACATGTAGTAGTCGGGTGCTGTTCGCCGCATTTGAGACATGCAAAAGGCCTACGACAGTAGTTCTTGCTATGCCCAAACGATTGGCACCGATGACACTGTACAGGCTCATCTCGCTTCAGCTGTCTTTCTACTTCAATGTGTTGGTTTCCCAGAGTTTTCAGTTCCAGCACTTTGTCGTTGGTGTCGCTGTTTGGTGCCAGTTCAACTTCAAACATGTTAAGTGGCCGACGCTCAAATCGATGTTTAATGACGCTAGCAAAGCGAACCGTGTGTCCATGTTTCGCCAATTCTGCTCGGATTAGATCGCATGGCGTGGAGTGGTGGACATTTTTTAGCAGAACACGGTATCCTCGCTCGCTTCGCATCTGGTGGGTGTGCATCTGTATTTCCGTATTGGCGCCAAGCAGTGCAATAGCTGCATTATACGATGGTAAATCGCTGCATTGCACTCTGACTCCATCGTTTTGTGTACACTTTGTTGTATATTTATTTGCACCCACTGTGTTATTGAGCGTATTAATTATTTGTTGTATGTCACTTATGCTGGGCAGAAAAATTGTTGGAATTTTTGTGCTTTTAGTTGGCTGCTGCTGTTGTTGTTGTTGTTGCTGCTGCTGCTGCTGTTGTTGCTGCTGTTGTTGTTGCTGCTGTTGTTGCTGTTGTTGTTGCTGTGCTTTGGTGGCCTGGTTTGTAGCCTCTTGCGCATTGCTCTGGATCTGAACAATGTCATCGTCAGAGCCTATATTATTTGCCGATATGTCGCTGCTATCCAGGTCAATATCCATACTGCTGTTGTTGAGTTTAGTACTGCTAGAAGGGTTTGCATTTGTTGTATTACGTTTTCTTCTTTTATATTTATTGGTCAAAGCTGCTTTATTTGTTGCCTTAGTTACTCTTGTTGATGACTTCAAGAAGTCCTGTATCTTCATGGCTGATCGTGAGTTTCCTTGTTCTGCCAAAGTCTGTGTTCGCTTTTGTTTGCTTTGTTGCGGCAGTGTACCTTTGCGTTTCAAACTTTTCTTGGCAGACAAGGAAGTTGTAGGTAGCATAGAGCAATTATATTTTGGTCCTTTTGCTACTGTTGGCTTTATTGTTTGAGGAATTGGTTCAAACTTTTCAAAAGTAATACTGTTGATATTATTGGTAGCAAATGCATCAGGTGTTTTAACATTTGCAAGAATTTCCCCCCTGTTAGCAGTGGCTGTGCTGTTATGCTCTACAGTAGTTGTTCTGTTAAGCATGTCAGCAGCTGGGCTGTTAATAACAGCAGCCGGCCGGTAACAGTCATCATCATCATCATCGTCGTCAAGAACGTCTGTTAACTCATCAGTGTTAATAACATAACTAGGTTCTCTTGTGTGATCAGCATTATGAAGTTCAACTTCGTGTGCTGATACGTTTGGCGATGGATCACAGTGAGAGGCTGCTTTGGGAGAGCTAGTTATGCTAGTATGTGTGTTGAAATTATGTACCTGTGCAATAGTTGTCTGCTGTTGCGGCTGGTCATAATTTGTATTGGCTACTATGTCGCTTTCATCGTCAGACTCCAATACATTGACATAGTGGTTCTCTTCTGAACTTTTCTCTCTGCACGCAGATAATTGGCTCTCTTTCGTTGCTTTGGCTCTCGACGACTTCGTCAAAGACATTCTCAGCGGTAGCGAGCTTGGCGGTGAAGAGTTGGCGGGGACTGTTTTCAGCTTCGGCTTATGCTTGAGCGTAAGCGTTGGCTGCTGCGTCGGGACATCGGTCATTGGCCTTTCCTGCTCTTCGCATAGCCTTAGCAATTGCTGTCGTCGTTGTTCTCGGCTGAGCTGCCTTTGCTGATTTTTAGCGAGCTGTTGCTGCAACTGTGTAAGTTCACTATTCGCGTTTTCGCTTATGCTGCGTTCTTCGGTTGCGCGGTGAGGGGGGCTTTTTTTTTTTTTTTTTTTTTTTTTTGTAGTATACACTGGCCTATTACTCAGTGCATACGGCTGGTGGTCCAGATCCGTTTGCTAGTTAGGATCTGGACAAGTTTACCACACTGCGCCGCTGAGCGGACCACGTGGAATCGGTCGTTGTCTTGGGAGGCAGTTGTTGGCTCTGCAGGTATGGCTGGGTATAGCCTTTGTTTTTGGCGCTTGGTAGATTGCTCTGGTTGGGGCTTATTGTGCTGAGTGTAGCATTAGTTGTTTTGTGGTTGGATGGTCAATATGCGTTTGTGGCATTGGTGGCTAGCCTGGGATGAAGAGCATATTGTGGTTGTTAGTTGTGGTTAGTGTGTGCGCCTGGTTGGGGGTTAGTAATTGATTAGTTGTTGGGGTCTGGTGGGACAGTTCAGGTTTTAACGGTTTGAGCTGTTTGGCATAGGAGTTGTGCCGGCTAGCATTGATTTGTGGGGTGTTTTATTGGTCACTGCTCACTCACCTGGTTTACACATGTCCAGCAGGACAGAGCTCCAGGTACCCAAGCAAAGCAGTTTTAGTAGTCTGATGTAACTATTTTGGCACTGGGATGTTATGGTGCAGTATTGGGGATTGTGTTCTTGGTTACTGCTCACTCACCTGGTTTACACCTGTCCAAAAGGACAGAGCTCCAGATACCCAAGCAAAGCAGTTTTGGCACTGAATATTGTGCAGATTCTATGCTTTATCACTGCTCACTCACCAGGTTTACACATGTCCAGTAGGACAGAGCTCCTGGTACCCAAGCAAAGCAGTTAGATAGTCTGGTATGGCTATTTTGGCACTGGGGTGCAAGTACTTTAATGCTGCTCGCTCGCCTGGTTTATACGTACCCTAAAGGGCAGAGTTCCAGGTACCCGAGCAAAGCAGCTTTAGCAGTCTGGTATGGTAGTTTTAGGTACTGGAATTTGGGTGGTTAAGTTTATTTGCCAGTTGTTAACTTGTTAAATTTTTTTTTTGGTGTTTTTGGGGTGCTATTAGGTCTCCTGTTGCTGTTTAGCAAATTTGGTTGTCTTTTCTTTTATTTGTTTTAGTTTGTGTGGTAAGAGCGTTAATATGCAACTTGGTTGTCGTCTGCGTATCTTGGAACATACACTTTAGGGTCTCTTCTCAGTCTCTATTCCGATATACAGAAAGGCTTGCATATTAATGGGGCTATGAATGTTGTTAGTAATGGAGTTAGTTATAATGTAATTCTGGTATTGTGAATTGGCAGTGCAGATTGTGTGCTTGTAGGCGCACAACTGGCTTTGGCTGGTTAACTTGGCTGAGCAGTTTTCGGGTATTATTGTTATTACTATTGCATCTTTACATAGGCTGTGTTATATTTTATTTTGGCTCACAGTATGAGTTGGTTGTATTCGTTTTGGGTTATGCTGGTTGAGCGGTTAATATTTAGATTAGTTGTTTGTTAATGTGATTCTGGGTTGAGTGATCTTGTAAGCCATAGTGTGTGGGTCAGTTCAGTCAGAGATAATGATAGTATATACATAGTATGTTTATATCATTATATTTCATCATTTTGTGCTGACCCACTCGGTTAGGCAGTTTTCTTGGTTTGTTATTTTGTGCTACTGGTAAGTAAAGCTTGATGTTTATTGGTTGCATTTGCCATATATTGTTAGTTATGGTTGGCAGTTTTGGTAAGTTAGGCTTGATTTTGTTTTTTGGATTAAGCGTAGCATACTTATTCGGTGTATGCTGTTTGTATGGTTTTAATTGATTAGATTGGTTAGTTTATAGTGTTAATGGTAGTATATAATCTTGGGAGCTTTGTGTTGGTTGCATTGAAGCTTGATGAGGCTGTGTAGCCAGTTGTTCCTGCTGCTGGGGTGCACTAGTAGTTTGTACTGGAAGGGATGCAAGGAGTCTTTCAGTTTCTTGGAGTTGATTGTTGAGAGCAAGTAGGTCTCGATTTATGTTATTCATTTGGTTAACACTCATTGGGAAACGGAGTGTGAAGGATCTTTCTGTGGTATCTGGGTCAAATGGTAGTCTAGCACGTAGTTCATTAATTTTTTCAAGTATGGTGCGTTTTTTATTTTGAAGCGTGGCAATATATTCTGGTTGTAGGTTCTGCACAGGTCTTCTTATTGTTGGAAGTGGGTGTATGATACGCTGTATTGGCCTGACATGTTTTTTAAGTTGTTCCATGTATCTAGCTCGACTTCTGGCTAGACGGAATGGAACGTATGGGGTTGCGACAAGTTTTTTTGCTTCGATGTTTGAATGATTCCCAAGTCTTTTGGCATAGTTAGCAGAAAGTTTGTCAAATGTGTCTTTGACTGTGCTTATTTTGAGGTCATTGTGAATTGTGCTATTTCTGGTTAGTGGTGGGGGGTTCGTGATGGTACGCAGGGTGGTATTTTGGAAAATAGTGACCTTATTGATCTGGGTTTCACTTGTGAGGGCACCCCAAATTGGGAGGGCATAGTGCCATATTGGTGCTATTACTTGTTTGTATAGTAGGGTTTTACAATTTAGTGTGAGCTTGCTATTGTTGTTAATGAGCCAGTCTAGTTGGGCTCTTCTGGCTTTTAGTTTGGTTGTAAGGGCTGCAGTGTGTTTGCAAAAGTTTAGTTTTTTGTCAAGATTTACTCCCAAATAGGGGTGGGAGTCTTTAGTGACAATGGGTTGGCCCATGATTTTTGGGGATATTGTGGATAATATAAATTCATTATTTTCTTTTATATGGAAGAGTATGTGTGCCGTTTTACTGGCATTTATTTTGATGCACCATTTTTTGGTCCAATTTGCTAGGGTCTCAAGCATTATGCTTACTTGTTGAATAGCTGTGATAGAAGATTCGTTGGCAAACATGACAACTGTATCATCAGCATAGGTTGCAAGTAAGGCTGCTGAGTTGCGTGGGATATTGGTGTAGACATTGTCTGGGGTGGGCATGTCTGCTGTGTAAATGGTGTATAGAATTGGTCCCAAAACGCTACCTTGTGGTACTCCGGCTGAGATATATTTTGGGGTCGATCTGGCACCTTCATGGCATTCAACCATGAAGGTTCTGTTTGTTAGATAGTGTCTAATGACGGTGTATAGGGCGTGTGGAAGTATGGGTTTGAGTTTAAAGAAGAGTCTTTTAAGTTGAGTGCACCGTGCACAATATATGTCAACAGTGGAATGAGATTCCCCGTGACTTGCTTTATTCTTTTTCATTACTTTCTCTTAGCAACATATAAGAACATTATTGGCAACATTGTATCCTAACTCTATAAACATGTTGTTAGACACATATAATGTGTCTGTATTAAACTTACATACTAAATACAATAAATACTTATACTAAAAGTACTAAGAGACTAAAAGACTAAAAGTACTAAATCCCTAAAAATACTAATTTGCTTTAACAACTAAAAACCGGCAGTGTGGCAACACTGCATGGGTGGCAACGCTACGCAACATACAGTTAGATTTGACTACAGATGTTCTGCGAATACATATTTTTTCGTCGCAACGTGCAGACCGAAGAACTTTCAACAATGGTAAGTCGCATTTTTACAAATATTAACATATAACTAATTATAAATTTTTCTTTTTGCAGATTTTTGACAAATTGCTATTAATTTTAATAATTGCGCTCAAAGGACGCGCTTTTCTATGCGCAAGACGCCGCCAGCCATGTGAAGGCCGCCACACAGGCGCCGACGCATGCATTTGCTGATGCGCAATAAGCCTCGCATAGGCATTCGACCGCATCCAACGACGCCTCCGCAGGCTTATTGAATTGTGCTGCCGCTTCACATGGACACCACGATGCAAACAGGAGTCGCTGCATATAGAAGATTCCAGCACGTGGTGTGCATTTTGGATTTCATATTGGCCACGCTCAGGCAACCAGTTTGGACATTTTCGAGGCCGGAGCTTGCCCATTGACCATTGCAGCTCCGTCTGCAGGGGCGCCCGCACGTGCTCCGCGTGTGCTGGGGGGCAGGTACGTAATCTTTTCCTTTTTTGCACAGTCCGTCTAATTTGCCTTTTTCTTTTTCCAGGTATGGCTGCTGTAGTTAACATCGGATATAGCCCGGCCATTGCCAGTGCCTCTTGGCCGATACGCTGCTGCTGCCACTGCCACTTTCCAGGCAGCAGCCCATCTTGGAGCGGCCCTTGCAGTCGCCTCCGAATTGACGCCATTTGGTAAGTGCATCTACGCTTTTCAGACACGATTATATTCTCATTTTTTCGCTTTGCAGGCGTCGACTGTCGTTGCTGCAGCTCATGCTCAGCCATCAATGGCGGCCTTGATGGCCCAGGCTGCCCCTGCACAGGCACCAGCTGCATTTCCAGCTCCTCAGGGGGGCCAGGCTCCATCAGCTGCTGCATCGTTGGACATCTATCGACCTGGTGCTCCACAATGAGCCCAGGCATATCCAGTGGCAACTGCTTGGAATTTTCATTATTTTGCCGCCGCTCAGGAAGCGGGCCGGGCTGCAGTTGCTGCTGCATCGTTGGATCAACGTTAGTTTGCCACCGCAAGGGAAGCGGGCCAGGCTCAGTCTCAGGCTGCAACGAGGGATTGATTTCATTATGCCGCCGCAGGGAGAGCGGGCCAGGCTGTACTGATTGTACCAACGAGGGATACAAGTCATTTAGCCGCCGCAAGGAGAGCGGGCCAGGCTGTACCAATTGTACCAACGAGGGATTCAAGTCGGTCTTCTTCTGCAGGTAAGTTGACAGAAACAATTCAAATTCTTCGTTATCAAAATTATTATTGTTACCATTGTATATATTATTGCTGTTGTTGTTATTGTTATTATTGTTAGTGTTAGTAGCATTAATATTTTTGTTAGTGCTGCTGCCGCATAGCCCTTGGGCATGCTGCATTTGCAACTCATTTGCATTCAGCTGCACTGACTCATTGTCTGCGAGCCGCTGCTGTAGTTCAATTTGAATGTTATTTCCTGTGACATTGAGCGCATCATCCATCTCCTGCCCCAGTGCCTGCTCCAACATGTCAAGGCTGCGCTCAAGCTCCAATTCATCGGCATCGATAGCCGATTGTATTATACCCTCTGAGGCCGGCTCAGCCGTCCGTATTAGCTCCTGCTGCTGCCGCTGCATGTGCTCAAGCTGCAGCTCAGGTATAATTAGCCATTGTATTTGCAGTGGCTGATCACTTATTAGCGGCATTAACTTTTCGCGAGTTGTTAAACCCTTTTTTAATCGGCGACGAAACGTATTTATTGTGCCCTCGCCAAATCGTTTTGGAGGCCCCATAGAGCGTCTTCGTTCCTCTTGGGCAAGCATAGCAGCCCGCCTTTCAGCCTCTTGCTCATCCTGCTCAAGCTGCAGCAGCGTTGGCAGTCTTTCCTCATCCACCAGTCTCTGCTGTGCCAATTGCTGCTGCTGCCGGAGTGGCGTCATACATCTGTCCAATTGCTCTTTATACCTGGGCCTCTGTAGCCGCACAGGTATAAATGGCTCTAGCAACAGTTTGCGTGCCTCAATATTTGGATGGCAACTTAGTGACTTTGCGAATCTCTCACTAGCCAACTGATATATTTCATTAACACTTTTAATCCCATACGTTTCCCTCAACGTCTGATTCCTTGTATACCAGCTAGCATTCATGCATGTCCGCAAAATTTTATTCTGCATTGTATCTATTCTTTTTATTTGCGTGTTCGAAACCAGTGCTCCCCATACAGGAAGCGCATATTGCCATATAGGTGCAATCAGCTGCTTATATACAAGAGCCTTGCAATTTCTGGCTAGCCTACTATTTTTCCCTAATAGCCATTCAAGTTTTTTATATACACCACGCAGCCTAATGCAAAGCTGAGTTATGTGTATATTCAGTGTCAGCTTTTTATCCAATACCAAGCCCAGATATCGGTGCTGCCCTTTATTTTCGATCATTTGACCATTTATTTTTGGACATAGCCCTATTTGTGTCGCATCCAGCCTGCGCATGCTAAACATTACATGCGCTGTTTTGCTACTATTTATCTTTATGCACCATTTCTCTGCCCATCGCATTAAGTGACTCAAGTATCTTTCATTTGATTTAACTGCTTCCAATATGTTTTGAGAAGCACACATAACTATTGTGTCATCAGCGTATGTTGATAGCTGCATACTATTTGCTTCGATTACAAGTCTAGGTAGTGGCATGTCTGAAGAAAATATTGTGTACAATACAGGCCCAAGCACACTGCCCTGGGGTACGCCTGCACACACTTTTCCAGCCCTTGACTTTATGCCATCGTTACATTTTACAATAAATATTCGCTCAGCCAGATAGCTCTCCAATACATTATATAGTGCTAGTGGCAATAATTTTATCAATTTGACCAACAGCCCAGCGTGCCATACGCGATCAAACGCTTCGCTGATATCAATAAATACAGCCGAGCAATATTGTCGCTTCTCATAAGCATTCAATATATATTGGGTCACGCGAGCCATCTGTTGCTCAGTCCCATGGTCTTTTCTAAATCCAAATTGATGGCTTGGTATGGCATTTGCAAACTCTTTGCATTCAAATAATCTATGCATCAGCAGTTTTTCAAACAATTTTGAAAAACCTGCTAACAAACTAATTGGCCTGTATGACGATATCTCTCCAGTACTTTTACCAGGCTTCAATATCATACTGATCTCTGCGCCTTTCCATTGTCGAGGGAAATGCCCATACCTTAGTATACAATTGAAAATTAGCACCAAGTATATTATCGCCTTCTCTGGCAATGATTTAATTACCCTATTATCTATGTTGTCTATGCCTGGGGACTTATTCAGCTCAAGCATGTCTATCTCTAGCATTGTCTCGCTAACGCTAATCGGACGGAATGGCAGAACAGTCTCACTATCTGTATTCGCTTCGGATTCGTCTAGCTTTTTTCGCTTCTGCTCAAGCAGCTCATCTGCAATAAGATTGCGCACAGCATCCGTATTTGTTAAGTTTGGCATAAAACGTTTCTCTAAATGACTTGCAAACGCCTCAGCCTTCTCTTCGTTACTACGCGTCCACATTATGTTGCCGTTTCTCGTGCCACTACTACCACTAACTATCTCTAGTTTTAGGGGCCAGTTTGGTTGCGGCTGTCTTTTCATATTATTTGTGAGCCTCCATAATTTTTGCATTTTATAACGATCTTGGACATCAATCTGCTTTAATAACTCATTCATAGTGTTTATCTTTGACAAACATAGTTCTTTCTTTAGCCGATTTTGTATTTGCCTATACATTTGCCTTGCATTCGGGCAACGCAAAAGCATTAGTTGCCTTTTATATACCTGCTTCATTTCTATAAGCCCTCGTAGACGCCCGCTAAGCCTATTTTGTCCGCTATTCGTTCGGCGGTACAGTTTGCCCTGTCCTTGCCTTTGTTCTTTTGTTGACTCTGCTGCTGCATCATATATATTCTTATTTAAAATGTCAACACAGTCTTCTATATCGGCACCTGATCCTATCTCAGTGTTTAGCAATATGCATCGATTTAAGTGCTCTTGGAACTTCTTTATATTTGCATTCATTGGCAACAAAATTTTTCGATTCCCTTTCATCATATTATCAACATTCATCCCATCTATGCCAATTTCAATATGAACAGGCAAGTGGTCCGAATCTAAGTCTGTCGTCGTATATGTTCGTAGTCGCGCATTTTGCAGACCGCCATATACAGCAAAGTCGATTGCCGACGGCATTTTTCGCCTGTCATATGGGTAGTGAGTGGCACCGCCAGTAGCCAGAATATTATAACGCCTATTCCCATGTACGCTATCCATTAACGCCTTCCCGCGTTTGCACCCCCTTATGTTGCCCCACCAGGTGTGCTTAGCATTCCAGTCCCCACATAGCATAAAGCCAGATGAGCCATTGCATTCGTTTTCAATATGTTTAAATAGCCTACTAAAATGCTCTGTGGACCATTTAGGCTGTGGTGGGCAATAAATAGCAGCAATTATTACTCTATCTTTGTTCCTCTCACTACTCATTAAGGCGATTGGTGCACATTGCATATAACTTGCCGAAATTGGCTGCAAGGCAATATGTTTAATATCGTTTTTAATTAAAATTGCCACACCTCCACTCTTGTAGTTATCTGGATGGGTAGCAAAATATGTGAGATACCCATTAATTCTCAGTACATTTGAAGTAGAAGTTGTATTTGCACTAGTATTGATACGAGTCTCTATTATCATCATTATTTCGATTTTATGGCGTTGCATAAACAGTTCTAGTTCTAGTAACTTATTACCCACCCCCGCAGCATTCCAGTAGGCAATCCTAAAGGGACTGCCATACCGATTGCTGCTAAAGTTACTATTAGTGGTAGTAGTTGTATTCAAATTAATAAGGTTGCTATTTAGATTATTCATTATTGTTCATATCATTCGCTTCATACATAGTGTGACTGCCTGCCATTTGGCAATCGCTATCACGCAGATTTGGTCTGTTTTCAACAATGGTGCTATTCTGTATAGGCATGGGCATATGTATGGGTTGGGCATTTTTAAACGAATTGGTAACAAATTTATATAAAACATTTAGTAAATTGTCAATCTTTTTACCCATTTCCTCGACGATATGGACGTTCCGCTCCAACGCTCTCATGAGCGGACAATCAGTTTGTGGAATTGGATGCTGAGTTTGATCACTATGTATTGGCTCCTGTATCATATGCATGGACTGTTGCTGTTGTTCTTGGGTTTGCTGATTTTGGATACGCTGCTGCTGGTTTTGGAAACGCTGCTGCTGCTGGTTTTGGAAACGCTGCTGCTGCTGGTTTTGGAAACGCTGCTGCTGCTGCTGCTGTTGCTGGTGTTGATGACGCTGCTCTTGGGGACGCTGCTGGATTTGACGGTTTTGATCTTGTTGCTGCGACGGATGAGGCTGCTGACGACTTTGCTGCTGCTCCAAGCGGAGTTGCTCCTGTAGCTTTTCAAGATGCCTCGATGCTGGGTTACGGATTTTAACACCGCCACCACCACCACCACGGGCTACCTGACTGTATGTCATCCTTTTTGTATTTGGATGTGTATTTGTGTTCGCATTCAAACGCTGCTGCTGAGGCGTCTGCTGCCGTATTGGAAGCTCCGGCTGACGTTGCTGATGCGTTTGAGGCTTCTGTTGCTCCATACCACCAACATGTATATTGGTCAGCGGTCTCTGTTGTTGTACGTTTCGTTGTCGCTGCCTGTTATCATCGTTGTATTGCTTTTGCTGCTGCTGTTGCTGATTGACCACTTGTTGACGTTGTTGTTGTTGGCGTTGCTTCTGCTGCTGCTGCTGTATATTGGGCATATTGGCTGTATCTTGTTGTTGCCTTTGCTGCCGGCCACGGATACGATTTATGTTTATTAGACTCTGCGCATGTTTAAATACAGCGCATCCTTTGTAACTGGCGATGTGCCCCTCTCCACAATTAGCGCATTTAGCAATTGTATCCCTATCCTTGGCGCACATAGTTGTTGGATGCTCACCGGCACATTTAAGGCAGACAAATGGCCGACGGCAATAGTTTTTGCTATGGCCAAATGCCTGGCATCTATGACACTGTACTGGGTCAGCACTTTTATGTTGCCTTTCCACAGCAACATGCTGATTACCTAATACATTCAATTCACATATTTTTCTGTGGCTACCATCCGCTCTTGGTTCTATCTCTATTTCAAATATGTTCAATGGCTTGCCGCTAAAACGATGTTTCATGACATTAACGTATCTGGCTGCATAGCCCAAATCTCCCAATTGGGTACGCAGCCAGTCGCATGGAGTCGAGCTGTGCAAATGTTTTAATATAACCCTATAGCCACGCTCACTTCTCGGCTGGTGTGTGTGCATAGGTATATTTTCTGTGTTTAATAAGCCCAAAATGGCGTTATATGTGCTTGCATCTTTACATTGCACTCTAATTCCATCACCCTGAGTACATTTTGTTGTGAATTTATGAACACCCTGTGCTTTATTTAATTTCTCCATTAATGGCTGAATTTCTTTTACATTCGGCACGAAAAGTGTAGGAATTTTAACACTCTGCTCTGGCTGCGGTTGCACCTCTTGAATTTCCCGAACTGCCTGCTTTCCGCCTATTTGCTGCTCTATTGCTTCATCATCCGAAATAAATACCTCCGAATATCCATCATTGCTAGTGTTGGCATCTACATCCATATTCATACTAATCTCTTCCCCATCGGGCATAACATTATTTGCTAAATTATTTTTTGATTTTGCAATATTGTGTAATTTAACGATAGGCTGCAAGTTTGATTGCATTGCGTTTTGCAAATTATTGGGGCCAAGAGAGCTAGCAGCGCGCATTACTTTGCGCTGCTGTTTCATTGGCAAAGTCACTCGACGCTTCGTGCCATTTATTTTTGCCGCCACTGTCCCCTTAACACCATCACGCAAGCGACTACTTGTTGCTGCTGTTCTTCCTGTTGCACTTTCACTTGGCGTTGGCGCCAAATCTTGCGCGTCACCTGCGCTAGTATTAGTTGCTATTGCCAGTGTGGGCGTTGACATATGCGAAAATGGCGGAACGTTACTTTCTAGGTTAGTTATGACATTAACAC
Organism: Drosophila kanekoi; assembly: GCA_037075305.1. NCBI lineage: Eukaryota > Metazoa > Arthropoda > Insecta > Diptera > Drosophilidae > Drosophila > Drosophila kanekoi. The sequence goes on along the minus strand of JBAMCE010000420.1, from coordinate 95,624 downwards.
TAGTAGTTGTTCTTGTACTTGTTGTAGCTGCTGCCCCTGTTGACTCAGGCAGAAATGGCGGAAAGTTGCGCGGCACGTCTGCCGCCAAAATTGGCGTCTGTTGCTGTTGTTGCACTTGCTGGCAAATAGGACCTGTAGTTGTTGTTGTTGCTCCCACCACTCTTCTCTCAATTCCAACTATGGCATTTGTCCAATTAGTGTCCTCATCGCTGTCACAGAACATATAAGAAAGCGCTGTCCCAGAGAACGCTGAGGTAGCACTTTCGCAGGTTAAAACTGTCTCATCAGAAATATCACCCTGTATTTCCCGTCTCTCCGTTGTGCACTTCACACTTTCACCTACACTTGTATTAGTGACGCCCGCGGCTGCCATATTTGCCGGCACATAGCCAAGACGCTTGGCTTCATTATGTACACGATTTATATCCCCAGATTGCACCTGCACAATCCCAGGATCTCTATTTAGCCACTCTTCCGAGGGCTTTACACATTTATTCGCGTTTTTGTCCATATTTCTTATTTAATTCGATAGCGTATTTCCATTTTATATACGCACAAAATATTTAATATGCCGAGTATGTGTGTTTGTGTGCCACATAAATTGCACTTGCACTGCGCGAGCGCAATGTCTTTATTTAATTTTAATTTCTTTTTGATTTCTTTTTTTAAATTATTGACTTTTATTATTTTAATTTGTTTTAATTAGGTGAGTGCGTCCGAGCGCAGTCAAACCTTTTGGTCCTTTTCCTTAGAATTTTTTAAGTTTCAATTTTAAGTTTAAGTTGAAGTTTTTGATCCTTTAAGTTGATTTAAGTTGAGTGCACCGTGCACAATATATGTCAACAGTGGAATGAGATTCCCCGTGACTTGCTTTATTCTTTTTCATTACTTTCTCTTAGCAACATATAAGAACATTATTGGCAACATTGTATCCTAACTCTATAAACATGTTGTTAGACACATATAATGTGTCTGTATTAAACTTACATACTAAATACAATAAATACTTATACTAAAAGTACTAAGAGACTAAAAGACTAAAAGTACTAAATCCCTAAAAATACTAATTTGCTTTAACAACTAAAAACCGGCAGTGTGGCAACACTGCATGGGTGGCAACGCTACGCAACATACAGTTAGATTTGACTACAGATGTTCTGCGAATACATATTTTTTCGTCGCAACGTGCAGACCGAAGAACTTTCAACAATGGTAAGTCGCATTTTTACAAATATTAACATATAACTAATTATAAATTTTTCTTTTTGCAGATTTTTGACAAATTGCTATTAATTTTAATAATTGCGCTCAAAGGACGCGCTTTTCTATGCGCAAGACGCCGCCAGCCATGTGAAGGCCGCCACACAGGCGCCGACGCATGCATTTGCTGATGCGCAATAAGCCTCGCATAGGCATTCGACCGCATCCAACGACGCCTCCGCAGGCTTATTGAATTGTGCTGCCGCTTCACATGGACACCACGATGCAAACAGGAGTCGCTGCATATAGAAGATTCCAGCACGTGGTGTGCATTTTGGATTTCATATTGGCCACGCTCAGGCAACCAGTTTGGACATTTTCGAGGCCGGAGCTTGCCCATTGACCATTGCAGCTCCGTCTGCAGGGGCGCCCGCACGTGCTCCGCGTGTGCTGGGGGGCAGGTACGTAATCTTTTCCTTTTTTGCACAGTCCGTCTAATTTGCCTTTTTCTTTTTCCAGGTATGGCTGCTGTAGTTAACATCGGATATAGCCCGGCCATTGCCAGTGCCTCTTGGCCGATACGCTGCTGCTGCCACTGCCACTTTCCAGGCAGCAGCCCATCTTGGAGCGGCCCTTGCAGTCGCCTCCGAATTGACGCCATTTGGTAAGTGCATCTACGCTTTTCAGACACGATTATATTCTCATTTTTTCGCTTTGCAGGCGTCGACTGTCGTTGCTGCAGCTCATGCTCAGCCATCAATGGCGGCCTTGATGGCCCAGGCTGCCCCTGCACAGGCACCAGCTGCATTTCCAGCTCCTCAGGGGGGCCAGGCTCCATCAGCTGCTGCATCGTTGGACATCTATCGACCTGGTGCTCCACAATGAGCCCAGGCATATCCAGTGGCAACTGCTTGGAATTTTCATTATTTTGCCGCCGCTCAGGAAGCGGGCCGGGCTGCAGTTGCTGCTGCATCGTTGGATCAACGTTAGTTTGCCACCGCAAGGGAAGCGGGCCAGGCTCAGTCTCAGGCTGCAACGAGGGATTGATTTCATTATGCCGCCGCAGGGAGAGCGGGCCAGGCTGTACTGATTGTACCAACGAGGGATACAAGTCATTTAGCCGCCGCAAGGAGAGCGGGCCAGGCTGTACCAATTGTACCAACGAGGGATTCAAGTCGGTCTTCTTCTGCAGGTAAGTTGACAGAAACAATTCAAATTCTTCGTTATCAAAATTATTATTGTTACCATTGTATATATTATTGCTGTTGTTGTTATTGTTATTATTGTTAGTGTTAGTAGCATTAATATTTTTGTTAGTGCTGCTGCCGCATAGCCCTTGGGCATGCTGCATTTGCAACTCATTTGCATTCAGCTGCACTGACTCATTGTCTGCGAGCCGCTGCTGTAGTTCAATTTGAATGTTATTTCCTGTGACATTGAGCGCATCATCCATCTCCTGCCCCAGTGCCTGCTCCAACATGTCAAGGCTGCGCTCAAGCTCCAATTCATCGGCATCGATAGCCGATTGTATTATACCCTCTGAGGCCGGCTCAGCCGTCCGTATTAGCTCCTGCTGCTGCCGCTGCATGTGCTCAAGCTGCAGCTCAGGTATAATTAGCCATTGTATTTGCAGTGGCTGATCACTTATTAGCGGCATTAACTTTTCGCGAGTTGTTAAACCCTTTTTTAATCGGCGACGAAACGTATTTATTGTGCCCTCGCCAAATCGTTTTGGAGGCCCCATAGAGCGTCTTCGTTCCTCTTGGGCAAGCATAGCAGCCCGCCTTTCAGCCTCTTGCTCATCCTGCTCAAGCTGCAGCAGCGTTGGCAGTCTTTCCTCATCCACCAGTCTCTGCTGTGCCAATTGCTGCTGCTGCCGGAGTGGCGTCATACATCTGTCCAATTGCTCTTTATACCTGGGCCTCTGTAGCCGCACAGGTATAAATGGCTCTAGCAACAGTTTGCGTGCCTCAATATTTGGATGGCAACTTAGTGACTTTGCGAATCTCTCACTAGCCAACTGATATATTTCATTAACACTTTTAATCCCATACGTTTCCCTCAACGTCTGATTCCTTGTATACCAGCTAGCATTCATGCATGTCCGCAAAATTTTATTCTGCATTGTATCTATTCTTTTTATTTGCGTGTTCGAAACCAGTGCTCCCCATACAGGAAGCGCATATTGCCATATAGGTGCAATCAGCTGCTTATATACAAGAGCCTTGCAATTTCTGGCTAGCCTACTATTTTTCCCTAATAGCCATTCAAGTTTTTTATATACACCACGCAGCCTAATGCAAAGCTGAGTTATGTGTATATTCAGTGTCAGCTTTTTATCCAATACCAAGCCCAGATATCGGTGCTGCCCTTTATTTTCGATCATTTGACCATTTATTTTTGGACATAGCCCTATTTGTGTCGCATCCAGCCTGCGCATGCTAAACATTACATGCGCTGTTTTGCTACTATTTATCTTTATGCACCATTTCTCTGCCCATCGCATTAAGTGACTCAAGTATCTTTCATTTGATTTAACTGCTTCCAATATGTTTTGAGAAGCACACATAACTATTGTGTCATCAGCGTATGTTGATAGCTGCATACTATTTGCTTCGATTACAAGTCTAGGTAGTGGCATGTCTGAAGAAAATATTGTGTACAATACAGGCCCAAGCACACTGCCCTGGGGTACGCCTGCACACACTTTTCCAGCCCTTGACTTTATGCCATCGTTACATTTTACAATAAATATTCGCTCAGCCAGATAGCTCTCCAATACATTATATAGTGCTAGTGGCAATAATTTTATCAATTTGACCAACAGCCCAGCGTGCCATACGCGATCAAACGCTTCGCTGATATCAATAAATACAGCCGAGCAATATTGTCGCTTCTCATAAGCATTCAATATATATTGGGTCACGCGAGCCATCTGTTGCTCAGTCCCATGGTCTTTTCTAAATCCAAATTGATGGCTTGGTATGGCATTTGCAAACTCTTTGCATTCAAATAATCTATGCATCAGCAGTTTTTCAAACAATTTTGAAAAACCTGCTAACAAACTAATTGGCCTGTATGACGATATCTCTCCAGTACTTTTACCAGGCTTCAATATCATACTGATCTCTGCGCCTTTCCATTGTCGAGGGAAATGCCCATACCTTAGTATACAATTGAAAATTAGCACCAAGTATATTATCGCCTTCTCTGGCAATGATTTAATTACCCTATTATCTATGTTGTCTATGCCTGGGGACTTATTCAGCTCAAGCATGTCTATCTCTAGCATTGTCTCGCTAACGCTAATCGGACGGAATGGCAGAACAGTCTCACTATCTGTATTCGCTTCGGATTCGTCTAGCTTTTTTCGCTTCTGCTCAAGCAGCTCATCTGCAATAAGATTGCGCACAGCATCCGTATTTGTTAAGTTTGGCATAAAACGTTTCTCTAAATGACTTGCAAACGCCTCAGCCTTCTCTTCGTTACTACGCGTCCACATTATGTTGCCGTTTCTCGTGCCACTACTACCACTAACTATCTCTAGTTTTAGGGGCCAGTTTGGTTGCGGCTGTCTTTTCATATTATTTGTGAGCCTCCATAATTTTTGCATTTTATAACGATCTTGGACATCAATCTGCTTTAATAACTCATTCATAGTGTTTATCTTTGACAAACATAGTTCTTTCTTTAGCCGATTTTGTATTTGCCTATACATTTGCCTTGCATTCGGGCAACGCAAAAGCATTAGTTGCCTTTTATATACCTGCTTCATTTCTATAAGCCCTCGTAGACGCCCGCTAAGCCTATTTTGTCCGCTATTCGTTCGGCGGTACAGTTTGCCCTGTCCTTGCCTTTGTTCTTTTGTTGACTCTGCTGCTGCATCATATATATTCTTATTTAAAATGTCAACACAGTCTTCTATATCGGCACCTGATCCTATCTCAGTGTTTAGCAATATGCATCGATTTAAGTGCTCTTGGAACTTCTTTATATTTGCATTCATTGGCAACAAAATTTTTCGATTCCCTTTCATCATATTATCAACATTCATCCCATCTATGCCAATTTCAATATGAACAGGCAAGTGGTCCGAATCTAAGTCTGTCGTCGTATATGTTCGTAGTCGCGCATTTTGCAGACCGCCATATACAGCAAAGTCGATTGCCGACGGCATTTTTCGCCTGTCATATGGGTAGTGAGTGGCACCGCCAGTAGCCAGAATATTATAACGCCTATTCCCATGTACGCTATCCATTAACGCCTTCCCGCGTTTGCACCCCCTTATGTTGCCCCACCAGGTGTGCTTAGCATTCCAGTCCCCACATAGCATAAAGCCAGATGAGCCATTGCATTCGTTTTCAATATGTTTAAATAGCCTACTAAAATGCTCTGTGGACCATTTAGGCTGTGGTGGGCAATAAATAGCAGCAATTATTACTCTATCTTTGTTCCTCTCACTACTCATTAAGGCGATTGGTGCACATTGCATATAACTTGCCGAAATTGGCTGCAAGGCAATATGTTTAATATCGTTTTTAATTAAAATTGCCACACCTCCACTCTTGTAGTTATCTGGATGGGTAGCAAAATATGTGAGATACCCATTAATTCTCAGTACATTTGAAGTAGAAGTTGTATTTGCACTAGTATTGATACGAGTCTCTATTATCATCATTATTTCGATTTTATGGCGTTGCATAAACAGTTCTAGTTCTAGTAACTTATTACCCACCCCCGCAGCATTCCAGTAGGCAATCCTAAAGGGACTGCCATACCGATTGCTGCTAAAGTTACTATTAGTGGTAGTAGTTGTATTCAAATTAATAAGGTTGCTATTTAGATTATTCATTATTGTTCATATCATTCGCTTCATACATAGTGTGACTGCCTGCCATTTGGCAATCGCTATCACGCAGATTTGGTCTGTTTTCAACAATGGTGCTATTCTGTATAGGCATGGGCATATGTATGGGTTGGGCATTTTTAAACGAATTGGTAACAAATTTATATAAAACATTTAGTAAATTGTCAATCTTTTTACCCATTTCCTCGACGATATGGACGTTCCGCTCCAACGCTCTCATGAGCGGACAATCAGTTTGTGGAATTGGATGCTGAGTTTGATCACTATGTATTGGCTCCTGTATCATATGCATGGACTGTTGCTGTTGTTCTTGGGTTTGCTGATTTTGGATACGCTGCTGCTGGTTTTGGAAACGCTGCTGCTGCTGGTTTTGGAAACGCTGCTGCTGCTGGTTTTGGAAACGCTGCTGCTGCTGCTGCTGTTGCTGGTGTTGATGACGCTGCTCTTGGGGACGCTGCTGGATTTGACGGTTTTGATCTTGTTGCTGCGACGGATGAGGCTGCTGACGACTTTGCTGCTGCTCCAAGCGGAGTTGCTCCTGTAGCTTTTCAAGATGCCTCGATGCTGGGTTACGGATTTTAACACCGCCACCACCACCACCACGGGCTACCTGACTGTATGTCATCCTTTTTGTATTTGGATGTGTATTTGTGTTCGCATTCAAACGCTGCTGCTGAGGCGTCTGCTGCCGTATTGGAAGCTCCGGCTGACGTTGCTGATGCGTTTGAGGCTTCTGTTGCTCCATACCACCAACATGTATATTGGTCAGCGGTCTCTGTTGTTGTACGTTTCGTTGTCGCTGCCTGTTATCATCGTTGTATTGCTTTTGCTGCTGCTGTTGCTGATTGACCACTTGTTGACGTTGTTGTTGTTGGCGTTGCTTCTGCTGCTGCTGCTGTATATTGGGCATATTGGCTGTATCTTGTTGTTGCCTTTGCTGCCGGCCACGGATACGATTTATGTTTATTAGACTCTGCGCATGTTTAAATACAGCGCATCCTTTGTAACTGGCGATGTGCCCCTCTCCACAATTAGCGCATTTAGCAATTGTATCCCTATCCTTGGCGCACATAGTTGTTGGATGCTCACCGGCACATTTAAGGCAGACAAATGGCCGACGGCAATAGTTTTTGCTATGGCCAAATGCCTGGCATCTATGACACTGTACTGGGTCAGCACTTTTATGTTGCCTTTCCACAGCAACATGCTGATTACCTAATACATTCAATTCACATATTTTTCTGTGGCTACCATCCGCTCTTGGTTCTATCTCTATTTCAAATATGTTCAATGGCTTGCCGCTAAAACGATGTTTCATGACATTAACGTATCTGGCTGCATAGCCCAAATCTCCCAATTGGGTACGCAGCCAGTCGCATGGAGTCGAGCTGTGCAAATGTTTTAATATAACCCTATAGCCACGCTCACTTCTCGGCTGGTGTGTGTGCATAGGTATATTTTCTGTGTTTAATAAGCCCAAAATGGCGTTATATGTGCTTGCATCTTTACATTGCACTCTAATTCCATCACCCTGAGTACATTTTGTTGTGAATTTATGAACACCCTGTGCTTTATTTAATTTCTCCATTAATGGCTGAATTTCTTTTACATTCGGCACGAAAAGTGTAGGAATTTTAACACTCTGCTCTGGCTGCGGTTGCACCTCTTGAATTTCCCGAACTGCCTGCTTTCCGCCTATTTGCTGCTCTATTGCTTCATCATCCGAAGTAAATACCTCCGAATATCCATCATTGCTAGTGTTGGCATCTACATCCATATTCATACTAATCTCTTCCCCATCGGGCATAACATTATTTGCTAAATTATTTTTTGATTTTGCAATATTGTGTAATTTAACGATAGGCTGCAAGTTTGATTGCATTGCGTTTTGCAAATTATTGGGGCCAAGAGAGCTAGCAGCGCGCATTACTTTGCGCTGCTGTTTCATTGGCAAAGTCACTCGACGCTTCGTGCCATTTATTTTTGCCGCCACTGTCCCCTTAACACCATCACGCAAGCGACTACTTGTTGCTGCTGTTCTTCCTGTTGCACTTTCACTTGGCGTTGGCGCCAAATCTTGCGCGTCACCTGCGCTAGTATTAGTTGCTATTGCCAGTGTGGGCGTTGACATATGCGAAAATGGCGGAACGTTACTTTCTAGGTTAGTTATGACATTAACACTAGTAGTTGTTCTTGTACTTGTTGTAGCTGCTGCCCCTGTTGACTCAGGCAGAAATGGCGGAAAGTTGCGCGGCACGTCTGCCGCCAAAATTGGCGTCTGTTGCTGTTGTTGCACTTGCTGGCAAATAGGACCTGTAGTTGTTGTTGTTGCTCCCACCACTCTTCTCTCAATTCCAACTATGGCATTTGTCCAATTAGTGTCCTCATCGCTGTCACAGAACATATAAGAAAGCGCTGTCCCAGAGAACGCTGAGGTAGCACTTTCGCAGGTTAAAACTGTCTCATCAGAAATATCACCCTGTATTTCCCGTCTCTCCGTTGTGCACTTCACACTTTCACCTACACTTGTATTAGTGACGCCCGCGGCTGCCATATTTGCCGGCACATAGCCAAGACGCTTGGCTTCATTATGTACACGATTTATATCCCCAGATTGCACCTGCACAATCCCAGGATCTCTATTTAGCCACTCTTCCGAGGGCTTTACACATTTATTCGCGTTTTTGTCCATATTTCTTATTTAATTCGATAGCGTATTTCCATTTTATATACGCACAAAATATTTAATATGCCGAGTATGTGTGTTTGTGTGCCACATAAATTGCACTTGCACTGCGCGAGCGCAATGTCTTTATTTAATTTTAATTTCTTTTTGATTTCTTTTTTTTTAAGTTGAGTGCACCGTGCACAATATATGTCAACAGTGGAATGAGATTCCCCGTGACTTGCTTTATTCTTTTTCATTACTTTCTCTTAGCAACATATAAGAACATTATTGGCAACATTGTATCCTAACTCTATAAACATGTTGTTAGACACATATAATGTGTCTGTATTAAACTTACATACTAAATACAATAAATACTTATACTAAAAGTACTAAGAGACTAAAAGACTAAAAGTACTAAATCCCTAAAAATACTAATTTGCTTTAACAACTAAAAACCGGCAGTGTGGCAACACTGCATGGGTGGCAACGCTACGCAACATACAGTTAGATTTGACTACAGATGTTCTGCGAATACATATTTTTTCGTCGCAACGTGCAGACCGAAGAACTTTCAACAATGGTAAGTCGCATTTTTACAAATATTAACATATAACTAATTATAAATTTTTCTTTTTGCAGATTTTTGACAAATTGCTATTAATTTTAATAATTGCGCTCAAAGGACGCGCTTTTCTATGCGCAAGACGCCGCCAGCCATGTGAAGGCCGCCACACAGGCGCCGACGCATGCATTTGCTGATGCGCAATAAGCCTCGCATAGGCATTCGACCGCATCCAACGACGCCTCCGCAGGCTTATTGAATTGTGCTGCCGCTTCACATGGACACCACGATGCAAACAGGAGTCGCTGCATATAGAAGATTCCAGCACGTGGTGTGCATTTTGGATTTCATATTGGCCACGCTCAGGCAACCAGTTTGGACATTTTCGAGGCCGGAGCTTGCCCATTGACCATTGCAGCTCCGTCTGCAGGGGCGCCCGCACGTGCTCCGCGTGTGCTGGGGGGCAGGTACGTAATCTTTTCCTTTTTTGCACAGTCCGTCTAATTTGCCTTTTTCTTTTTCCAGGTATGGCTGCTGTAGTTAACATCGGATATAGCCCGGCCATTGCCAGTGCCTCTTGGCCGATACGCTGCTGCTGCCACTGCCACTTTCCAGGCAGCAGCCCATCTTGGAGCGGCCCTTGCAGTCGCCTCCGAATTGACGCCATTTGGTAAGTGCATCTACGCTTTTCAGACACGATTATATTCTCATTTTTTCGCTTTGCAGGCGTCGACTGTCGTTGCTGCAGCTCATGCTCAGCCATCAATGGCGGCCTTGATGGCCCAGGCTGCCCCTGCACAGGCACCAGCTGCATTTCCAGCTCCTCAGGGGGGCCAGGCTCCATCAGCTGCTGCATCGTTGGACATCTATCGACCTGGTGCTCCACAATGAGCCCAGGCATATCCAGTGGCAACTGCTTGGAATTTTCATTATTTTGCCGCCGCTCAGGAAGCGGGCCGGGCTGCAGTTGCTGCTGCATCGTTGGATCAACGTTAGTTTGCCACCGCAAGGGAAGCGGGCCAGGCTCAGTCTCAGGCTGCAACGAGGGATTGATTTCATTATGCCGCCGCAGGGAGAGCGGGCCAGGCTGTACTGATTGTACCAACGAGGGATACAAGTCATTTAGCCGCCGCAAGGAGAGCGGGCCAGGCTGTACCAATTGTACCAACGAGGGATTCAAGTCGGTCTTCTTCTGCAGGTAAGTTGACAGAAACAATTCAAATTCTTCGTTATCAAAATTATTATTGTTACCATTGTATATATTATTGCTGTTGTTGTTATTGTTATTATTGTTAGTGTTAGTAGCATTAATATTTTTGTTAGTGCTGCTGCCGCATAGCCCTTGGGCATGCTGCATTTGCAACTCATTTGCATTCAGCTGCACTGACTCATTGTCTGCGAGCCGCTGCTGTAGTTCAATTTGAATGTTATTTCCTGTGACATTGAGCGCATCATCCATCTCCTGCCCCAGTGCCTGCTCCAACATGTCAAGGCTGCGCTCAAGCTCCAATTCATCGGCATCGATAGCCGATTGTATTATACCCTCTGAGGCCGGCTCAGCCGTCCGTATTAGCTCCTGCTGCTGCCGCTGCATGTGCTCAAGCTGCAGCTCAGGTATAATTAGCCATTGTATTTGCAGTGGCTGATCACTTATTAGCGGCATTAACTTTTCGCGAGTTGTTAAACCCTTTTTTAATCGGCGACGAAACGTATTTATTGTGCCCTCGCCAAATCGTTTTGGAGGCCCCATAGAGCGTCTTCGTTCCTCTTGGGCAAGCATAGCAGCCCGCCTTTCAGCCTCTTGCTCATCCTGCTCAAGCTGCAGCAGCGTTGGCAGTCTTTCCTCATCCACCAGTCTCTGCTGTGCCAATTGCTGCTGCTGCCGGAGTGGCGTCATACATCTGTCCAATTGCTCTTTATACCTGGGCCTCTGTAGCCGCACAGGTATAAATGGCTCTAGCAACAGTTTGCGTGCCTCAATATTTGGATGGCAACTTAGTGACTTTGCGAATCTCTCACTAGCCAACTGATATATTTCATTAACACTTTTAATCCCATACGTTTCCCTCAACGTCTGATTCCTTGTATACCAGCTAGCATTCATGCATGTCCGCAAAATTTTATTCTGCATTGTATCTATTCTTTTTATTTGCGTGTTCGAAACCAGTGCTCCCCATACAGGAAGCGCATATTGCCATATAGGTGCAATCAGCTGCTTATATACAAGAGCCTTGCAATTTCTGGCTAGCCTACTATTTTTCCCTAATAGCCATTCAAGTTTTTTATATACACCACGCAGCCTAATGCAAAGCTGAGTTATGTGTATATTCAGTGTCAGCTTTTTATCCAATACCAAGCCCAGATATCGGTGCTGCCCTTTATTTTCGATCATTTGACCATTTATTTTTGGACATAGCCCTATTTGTGTCGCATCCAGCCTGCGCATGCTAAACATTACATGCGCTGTTTTGCTACTATTTATCTTTATGCACCATTTCTCTGCCCATCGCATTAAGTGACTCAAGTATCTTTCATTTGATTTAACTGCTTCCAATATGTTTTGAGAAGCACACATAACTATTGTGTCATCAGCGTATGTTGATAGCTGCATACTATTTGCTTCGATTACAAGTCTAGGTAGTGGCATGTCTGAAGAAAATATTGTGTACAATACAGGCCCAAGCACACTGCCCTGGGGTACGCCTGCACACACTTTTCCAGCCCTTGACTTTATGCCATCGTTACATTTTACAATAAATATTCGCTCAGCCAGATAGCTCTCCAATACATTATATAGTGCTAGTGGCAATAATTTTATCAATTTGACCAACAGCCCAGCGTGCCATACGCGATCAAACGCTTCGCTGATATCAATAAATACAGCCGAGCAATATTGTCGCTTCTCATAAGCATTCAATATATATTGGGTCACGCGAGCCATCTGTTGCTCAGTCCCATGGTCTTTTCTAAATCCAAATTGATGGCTTGGTATGGCATTTGCAAACTCTTTGCATTCAAATAATCTATGCATCAGCAGTTTTTCAAACAATTTTGAAAAACCTGCTAACAAACTAATTGGCCTGTATGACGATATCTCTCCAGTACTTTTACCAGGCTTCAATATCATACTGATCTCTGCGCCTTTCCATTGTCGAGGGAAATGCCCATACCTTAGTATACAATTGAAAATTAGCACCAAGTATATTATCGCCTTCTCTGGCAATGATTTAATTACCCTATTATCTATGTTGTCTATGCCTGGGGACTTATTCAGCTCAAGCATGTCTATCTCTAGCATTGTCTCGCTAACGCTAATCGGACGGAATGGCAGAACAGTCTCACTATCTGTATTCGCTTCGGATTCGTCTAGCTTTTTTCGCTTCTGCTCAAGCAGCTCATCTGCAATAAGATTGCGCACAGCATCCGTATTTGTTAAGTTTGGCATAAAACGTTTCTCTAAATGACTTGCAAACGCCTCAGCCTTCTCTTCGTTACTACGCGTCCACATTATGTTGCCGTTTCTCGTGCCACTACTACCACTAACTATCTCTAGTTTTAGGGGCCAGTTTGGTTGCGGCTGTCTTTTCATATTATTTGTGAGCCTCCATAATTTTTGCATTTTATAACGATCTTGGACATCAATCTGCTTTAATAACTCATTCATAGTGTTTATCTTTGACAAACATAGTTCTTTCTTTAGCCGATTTTGTATTTGCCTATACATTTGCCTTGCATTCGGGCAACGCAAAAGCATTAGTTGCCTTTTATATACCTGCTTCATTTCTATAAGCCCTCGTAGACGCCCGCTAAGCCTATTTTGTCCGCTATTCGTTCGGCGGTACAGTTTGCCCTGTCCTTGCCTTTGTTCTTTTGTTGACTCTGCTGCTGCATCATATATATTCTTATTTAAAATGTCAACACAGTCTTCTATATCGGCACCTGATCCTATCTCAGTGTTTAGCAATATGCATCGATTTAAGTGCTCTTGGAACTTCTTTATATTTGCATTCATTGGCAACAAAATTTTTCGATTCCCTTTCATCATATTATCAACATTCATCCCATCTATGCCAATTTCAATATGAACAGGCAAGTGGTCCGAATCTAAGTCTGTCGTCGTATATGTTCGTAGTCGCGCATTTTGCAGACCGCCATATACAGCAAAGTCGATTGCCGACGGCATTTTTCGCCTGTCATATGGGTAGTGAGTGGCACCGCCAGTAGCCAGAATATTATAACGCCTATTCCCATGTACGCTATCCATTAACGCCTTCCCGCGTTTGCACCCCCTTATGTTGCCCCACCAGGTGTGCTTAGCATTCCAGTCCCCACATAGCATAAAGCCAGATGAGCCATTGCATTCGTTTTCAATATGTTTAAATAGCCTACTAAAATGCTCTGTGGACCATTTAGGCTGTGGTGGGCAATAAATAGCAGCAATTATTACTCTATCTTTGTTCCTCTCACTACTCATTAAGGCGATTGGTGCACATTGCATATAACTTGCCGAAATTGGCTGCAAGGCAATATGTTTAATATCGTTTTTAATTAAAATTGCCACACCTCCACTCTTGTAGTTATCTGGATGGGTAGCAAAATATGTGAGATACCCATTAATTCTCAGTACATTTGAAGTAGAAGTTGTATTTGCACTAGTATTGATACGAGTCTCTATTATCATCATTATTTCGATTTTATGGCGTTGCATAAACAGTTCTAGTTCTAGTAACTTATTACCCACCCCCGCAGCATTCCAGTAGGCAATCCTAAAGGGACTGCCATACCGATTGCTGCTAAAGTTACTATTAGTGGTAGTAGTTGTATTCAAATTAATAAGGTTGCTATTTAGATTATTCATTATTGTTCATATCATTCGCTTCATACATAGTGTGACTGCCTGCCATTTGGCAATCGCTATCACGCAGATTTGGTCTGTTTTCAACAATGGTGCTATTCTGTATAGGCATGGGCATATGTATGGGTTGGGCATTTTTAAACGAATTGGTAACAAATTTATATAAAACATTTAGTAAATTGTCAATCTTTTTACCCATTTCCTCGACGATATGGACGTTCCGCTCCAACGCTCTCATGAGCGGACAATCAGTTTGTGGAATTGGATGCTGAGTTTGATCACTATGTATTGGCTCCTGTATCATATGCATGGACTGTTGCTGTTGTTCTTGGGTTTGCTGATTTTGGATACGCTGCTGCTGGTTTTGGAAACGCTGCTGCTGCTGGTTTTGGAAACGCTGCTGCTGCTGGTTTTGGAAACGCTGCTGCTGCTGCTGCTGTTGCTGGTGTTGATGACGCTGCTCTTGGGGACGCTGCTGGATTTGACGGTTTTGATCTTGTTGCTGCGACGGATGAGGCTGCTGACGACTTTGCTGCTGCTCCAAGCGGAGTTGCTCCTGTAGCTTTTCAAGATGCCTCGATGCTGGGTTACGGATTTTAACACCGCCACCACCACCACCACGGGCTACCTGACTGTATGTCATCCTTTTTGTATTTGGATGTGTATTTGTGTTCGCATTCAAACGCTGCTGCTGAGGCGTCTGCTGCCGTATTGGAAGCTCCGGCTGACGTTGCTGATGCGTTTGAGGCTTCTGTTGCTCCATACCACCAACATGTATATTGGTCAGCGGTCTCTGTTGTTGTACGTTTCGTTGTCGCTGCCTGTTATCATCGTTGTATTGCTTTTGCTGCTGCTGTTGCTGATTGACCACTTGTTGACGTTGTTGTTGTTGGCGTTGCTTCTGCTGCTGCTGCTGTATATTGGGCATATTGGCTGTATCTTGTTGTTGCCTTTGCTGCCGGCCACGGATACGATTTATGTTTATTAGACTCTGCGCATGTTTAAATACAGCGCATCCTTTGTAACTGGCGATGTGCCCCTCTCCACAATTAGCGCATTTAGCAATTGTATCCCTATCCTTGGCGCACATAGTTGTTGGATGCTCACCGGCACATTTAAGGCAGACAAATGGCCGACGGCAATAGTTTTTGCTATGGCCAAATGCCTGGCATCTATGACACTGTACTGGGTCAGCACTTTTATGTTGCCTTTCCACAGCAACATGCTGATTACCTAATACATTCAATTCACATATTTTTCTGTGGCTACCATCCGCTCTTGGTTCTATCTCTATTTCAAATATGTTCAATGGCTTGCCGCTAAAACGATGTTTCATGACATTAACGTATCTGGCTGCATAGCCCAAATCTCCCAATTGGGTACGCAGCCAGTCGCATGGAGTCGAGCTGTGCAAATGTTTTAATATAACCCTATAGCCACGCTCACTTCTCGGCTGGTGTGTGTGCATAGGTATATTTTCTGTGTTTAATAAGCCCAAAATGGCGTTATATGTGCTTGCATCTTTACATTGCACTCTAATTCCATCACCCTGAGTACATTTTGTTGTGAATTTATGAACACCCTGTGCTTTATTTAATTTCTCCATTAATGGCTGAATTTCTTTTACATTCGGCACGAAAAGTGTAGGAATTTTAACACTCTGCTCTGGCTGCGGTTGCACCTCTTGAATTTCCCGAACTGCCTGCTTTCCGCCTATTTGCTGCTCTATTGCTTCATCATCCGAAATAAATACCTCCGAATATCCATCATTGCTAGTGTTGGCATCTACATCCATATTCATACTAATCTCTTCCCCATCGGGCATAACATTATTTGCTAAATTATTTTTTGATTTTGCAATATTGTGTAATTTAACGATAGGCTGCAAGTTTGATTGCATTGCGTTTTGCAAATTATTGGGGCCAAGAGAGCTAGCAGCGCGCATTACTTTGCGCTGCTGTTTCATTGGCAAAGTCACTCGACGCTTCGTGCCATTTATTTTTGCCGCCACTGTCCCCTTAACACCATCACGCAAGCGACTACTTGTTGCTGCTGTTCTTCCTGTTGCACTTTCACTTGGCGTTGGCGCCAAATCTTGCGCGTCACCTGCGCTAGTATTAGTTGCTATTGCCAGTGTGGGCGTTGACATATGCGAAAATGGCGGAACGTTACTTTCTAGGTTAGTTATGACATTAACACTAGTAGTTGTTCTTGTACTTGTTGTAGCTGCTGCCCCTGTTGACTCAGGCAGAAATGGCGGAAAGTTGCGCGGCACGTCTGCCGCCAAAATTGGCGTCTGTTGCTGTTGTTGCACTTGCTGGCAAATAGGACCTGTAGTTGTTGTTGTTGCTCCCACCACTCTTCTCTCAATTCCAACTATGGCATTTGTCCAATTAGTGTCCTCATCGCTGTCACAGAACATATAAGAAAGCGCTGTCCCAGAGAACGCTGAGGTAGCACTTTCGCAGGTTAAAACTGTCTCATCAGAAATATCACCCTGTATTTCCCGTCTCTCCGTTGTGCACTTCACACTTTCACCTACACTTGTATTAGTGACGCCCGCGGCTGCCATATTTGCCGGCACATAGCCAAGACGCTTGGCTTCATTATGTACACGATTTATATCCCCAGATTGCACCTGCACAATCCCAGGATCTCTATTTAGCCACTCTTCCGAGGGCTTTACACATTTATTCGCGTTTTTGTCCATATTTCTTATTTAATTCGATAGCGTATTTCCATTTTATATACGCACAAAATATTTAATATGCCGAGTATGTGTGTTTGTGTGCCACATAAATTGCACTTGCACTGCGCGAGCGCAATGTCTTTATTTAATTTTAATTTCTTTTTGATTTCTTTTTTTAAATTATTGACTTTTATTATTTTAATTTGTTTTAATTAGGTGAGTGCGTCCGAGCGCAGTCAAACCTTTTGGTCCTTTTCCTTAGAATTTTTTAAGTTTCAATTTTAAGTTTAAGTTGAAGTTTTTGATCCTTTTTAAGTTTTAAGTTTTTTTTTTAAGTTTAAGTTTTTTAAGTTGAGTGCACCGTGCACAATATATGTCAACAGTGGAATGAGATTCCCCGTGACTTGCTTTATTCTTTTTCATTACTTTCTCTTAGCAACATATAAGAACATTATTGGCAACATTGTATCCTAACTCTATAAACATGTTGTTAGACACATATAATGTGTCTGTATTAAACTTACATACTAAATACAATAAATACTTATACTAAAAGTACTAAGAGACTAAAAGACTAAAAGTACTAAATCCCTAAAAATACTAATTTGCTTTAACAACTAAAAACCGGCAGTGTGGCAACACTGCATGGGTGGCAACGCTACGCAACATACAGTTAGATTTGACTACAGATGTTCTGCGAATACATATTTTTTCGTCGCAACGTGCAGACCGAAGAACTTTCAACAATGGTAAGTCGCATTTTTACAAATATTAACATATAACTAATTATAAATTTTTCTTTTTGCAGATTTTTGACAAATTGCTATTAATTTTAATAATTGCGCTCAAAGGACGCGCTTTTCTATGCGCAAGACGCCGCCAGCCATGTGAAGGCCGCCACACAGGCGCCGACGCATGCATTTGCTGATGCGCAATAAGCCTCGCATAGGCATTCGACCGCATCCAACGACGCCTCCGCAGGCTTATTGAATTGTGCTGCCGCTTCACATGGACACCACGATGCAAACAGGAGTCGCTGCATATAGAAGATTCCAGCACGTGGTGTGCATTTTGGATTTCATATTGGCCACGCTCAGGCAACCAGTTTGGACATTTTCGAGGCCGGAGCTTGCCCATTGACCATTGCAGCTCCGTCTGCAGGGGCGCCCGCACGTGCTCCGCGTGTGCTGGGGGGCAGGTACGTAATCTTTTCCTTTTTTGCACAGTCCGTCTAATTTGCCTTTTTCTTTTTCCAGGTATGGCTGCTGTAGTTAACATCGGATATAGCCCGGCCATTGCCAGTGCCTCTTGGCCGATACGCTGCTGCTGCCACTGCCACTTTCCAGGCAGCAGCCCATCTTGGAGCGGCCCTTGCAGTCGCCTCCGAATTGACGCCATTTGGTAAGTGCATCTACGCTTTTCAGACACGATTATATTCTCATTTTTTCGCTTTGCAGGCGTCGACTGTCGTTGCTGCAGCTCATGCTCAGCCATCAATGGCGGCCTTGATGGCCCAGGCTGCCCCTGCACAGGCACCAGCTGCATTTCCAGCTCCTCAGGGGGGCCAGGCTCCATCAGCTGCTGCATCGTTGGACATCTATCGACCTGGTGCTCCACAATGAGCCCAGGCATATCCAGTGGCAACTGCTTGGAATTTTCATTATTTTGCCGCCGCTCAGGAAGCGGGCCGGGCTGCAGTTGCTGCTGCATCGTTGGATCAACGTTAGTTTGCCAC
Source organism: Drosophila kanekoi (assembly GCA_037075305.1). Lineage (NCBI taxonomy): Eukaryota > Metazoa > Arthropoda > Insecta > Diptera > Drosophilidae > Drosophila > Drosophila kanekoi. Next base: position 77,045 of record JBAMCE010000420.1, on the reverse strand, counting down.
CGCAAGGGAAGCGGGCCAGGCTCAGTCTCAGGCTGCAACGAGGGATTGATTTCATTATGCCGCCGCAGGGAGAGCGGGCCAGGCTGTACTGATTGTACCAACGAGGGATACAAGTCATTTAGCCGCCGCAAGGAGAGCGGGCCAGGCTGTACCAATTGTACCAACGAGGGATTCAAGTCGGTCTTCTTCTGCAGGTAAGTTGACAGAAACAATTCAAATTCTTCGTTATCAAAATTATTATTGTTACCATTGTATATATTATTGCTGTTGTTGTTATTGTTATTATTGTTAGTGTTAGTAGCATTAATATTTTTGTTAGTGCTGCTGCCGCATAGCCCTTGGGCATGCTGCATTTGCAACTCATTTGCATTCAGCTGCACTGACTCATTGTCTGCGAGCCGCTGCTGTAGTTCAATTTGAATGTTATTTCCTGTGACATTGAGCGCATCATCCATCTCCTGCCCCAGTGCCTGCTCCAACATGTCAAGGCTGCGCTCAAGCTCCAATTCATCGGCATCGATAGCCGATTGTATTATACCCTCTGAGGCCGGCTCAGCCGTCCGTATTAGCTCCTGCTGCTGCCGCTGCATGTGCTCAAGCTGCAGCTCAGGTATAATTAGCCATTGTATTTGCAGTGGCTGATCACTTATTAGCGGCATTAACTTTTCGCGAGTTGTTAAACCCTTTTTTAATCGGCGACGAAACGTATTTATTGTGCCCTCGCCAAATCGTTTTGGAGGCCCCATAGAGCGTCTTCGTTCCTCTTGGGCAAGCATAGCAGCCCGCCTTTCAGCCTCTTGCTCATCCTGCTCAAGCTGCAGCAGCGTTGGCAGTCTTTCCTCATCCACCAGTCTCTGCTGTGCCAATTGCTGCTGCTGCCGGAGTGGCGTCATACATCTGTCCAATTGCTCTTTATACCTGGGCCTCTGTAGCCGCACAGGTATAAATGGCTCTAGCAACAGTTTGCGTGCCTCAATATTTGGATGGCAACTTAGTGACTTTGCGAATCTCTCACTAGCCAACTGATATATTTCATTAACACTTTTAATCCCATACGTTTCCCTCAACGTCTGATTCCTTGTATACCAGCTAGCATTCATGCATGTCCGCAAAATTTTATTCTGCATTGTATCTATTCTTTTTATTTGCGTGTTCGAAACCAGTGCTCCCCATACAGGAAGCGCATATTGCCATATAGGTGCAATCAGCTGCTTATATACAAGAGCCTTGCAATTTCTGGCTAGCCTACTATTTTTCCCTAATAGCCATTCAAGTTTTTTATATACACCACGCAGCCTAATGCAAAGCTGAGTTATGTGTATATTCAGTGTCAGCTTTTTATCCAATACCAAGCCCAGATATCGGTGCTGCCCTTTATTTTCGATCATTTGACCATTTATTTTTGGACATAGCCCTATTTGTGTCGCATCCAGCCTGCGCATGCTAAACATTACATGCGCTGTTTTGCTACTATTTATCTTTATGCACCATTTCTCTGCCCATCGCATTAAGTGACTCAAGTATCTTTCATTTGATTTAACTGCTTCCAATATGTTTTGAGAAGCACACATAACTATTGTGTCATCAGCGTATGTTGATAGCTGCATACTATTTGCTTCGATTACAAGTCTAGGTAGTGGCATGTCTGAAGAAAATATTGTGTACAATACAGGCCCAAGCACACTGCCCTGGGGTACGCCTGCACACACTTTTCCAGCCCTTGACTTTATGCCATCGTTACATTTTACAATAAATATTCGCTCAGCCAGATAGCTCTCCAATACATTATATAGTGCTAGTGGCAATAATTTTATCAATTTGACCAACAGCCCAGCGTGCCATACGCGATCAAACGCTTCGCTGATATCAATAAATACAGCCGAGCAATATTGTCGCTTCTCATAAGCATTCAATATATATTGGGTCACGCGAGCCATCTGTTGCTCAGTCCCATGGTCTTTTCTAAATCCAAATTGATGGCTTGGTATGGCATTTGCAAACTCTTTGCATTCAAATAATCTATGCATCAGCAGTTTTTCAAACAATTTTGAAAAACCTGCTAACAAACTAATTGGCCTGTATGACGATATCTCTCCAGTACTTTTACCAGGCTTCAATATCATACTGATCTCTGCGCCTTTCCATTGTCGAGGGAAATGCCCATACCTTAGTATACAATTGAAAATTAGCACCAAGTATATTATCGCCTTCTCTGGCAATGATTTAATTACCCTATTATCTATGTTGTCTATGCCTGGGGACTTATTCAGCTCAAGCATGTCTATCTCTAGCATTGTCTCGCTAACGCTAATCGGACGGAATGGCAGAACAGTCTCACTATCTGTATTCGCTTCGGATTCGTCTAGCTTTTTTCGCTTCTGCTCAAGCAGCTCATCTGCAATAAGATTGCGCACAGCATCCGTATTTGTTAATTAAGTTGAGTGCACCGTGCACAATATATGTCAACAGTGGAATGAGATTCCCCGTGACTTGCTTTATTCTTTTTCATTACTTTCTCTTAGCAACATATAAGAACATTATTGGCAACATTGTATCCTAACTCTATAAACATGTTGTTAGACACATATAATGTGTCTGTATTAAACTTACATACTAAATACAATAAATACTTATACTAAAAGTACTAAGAGACTAAAAGACTAAAAGTACTAAATCCCTAAAAATACTAATTTGCTTTAACAACTAAAAACCGGCAGTGTGGCAACACTGCATGGGTGGCAACGCTACGCAACATACAGTTAGATTTGACTACAGATGTTCTGCGAATACATATTTTTTCGTCGCAACGTGCAGACCGAAGAACTTTCAACAATGGTAAGTCGCATTTTTACAAATATTAACATATAACTAATTATAAATTTTTCTTTTTGCAGATTTTTGACAAATTGCTATTAATTTTAATAATTGCGCTCAAAGGACGCGCTTTTCTATGCGCAAGACGCCGCCAGCCATGTGAAGGCCGCCACACAGGCGCCGACGCATGCATTTGCTGATGCGCAATAAGCCTCGCATAGGCATTCGACCGCATCCAACGACGCCTCCGCAGGCTTATTGAATTGTGCTGCCGCTTCACATGGACACCACGATGCAAACAGGAGTCGCTGCATATAGAAGATTCCAGCACGTGGTGTGCATTTTGGATTTCATATTGGCCACGCTCAGGCAACCAGTTTGGACATTTTCGAGGCCGGAGCTTGCCCATTGACCATTGCAGCTCCGTCTGCAGGGGCGCCCGCACGTGCTCCGCGTGTGCTGGGGGGCAGGTACGTAATCTTTTCCTTTTTTGCACAGTCCGTCTAATTTGCCTTTTTCTTTTTCCAGGTATGGCTGCTGTAGTTAACATCGGATATAGCCCGGCCATTGCCAGTGCCTCTTGGCCGATACGCTGCTGCTGCCACTGCCACTTTCCAGGCAGCAGCCCATCTTGGAGCGGCCCTTGCAGTCGCCTCCGAATTGACGCCATTTGGTAAGTGCATCTACGCTTTTCAGACACGATTATATTCTCATTTTTTCGCTTTGCAGGCGTCGACTGTCGTTGCTGCAGCTCATGCTCAGCCATCAATGGCGGCCTTGATGGCCCAGGCTGCCCCTGCACAGGCACCAGCTGCATTTCCAGCTCCTCAGGGGGGCCAGGCTCCATCAGCTGCTGCATCGTTGGACATCTATCGACCTGGTGCTCCACAATGAGCCCAGGCATATCCAGTGGCAACTGCTTGGAATTTTCATTATTTTGCCGCCGCTCAGGAAGCGGGCCGGGCTGCAGTTGCTGCTGCATCGTTGGATCAACGTTAGTTTGCCACCGCAAGGGAAGCGGGCCAGGCTCAGTCTCAGGCTGCAACGAGGGATTGATTTCATTATGCCGCCGCAGGGAGAGCGGGCCAGGCTGTACTGATTGTACCAACGAGGGATACAAGTCATTTAGCCGCCGCAAGGAGAGCGGGCCAGGCTGTACCAATTGTACCAACGAGGGATTCAAGTCGGTCTTCTTCTGCAGGTAAGTTGACAGAAACAATTCAAATTCTTCGTTATCAAAATTATTATTGTTACCATTGTATATATTATTGCTGTTGTTGTTATTGTTATTATTGTTAGTGTTAGTAGCATTAATATTTTTGTTAGTGCTGCTGCCGCATAGCCCTTGGGCATGCTGCATTTGCAACTCATTTGCATTCAGCTGCACTGACTCATTGTCTGCGAGCCGCTGCTGTAGTTCAATTTGAATGTTATTTCCTGTGACATTGAGCGCATCATCCATCTCCTGCCCCAGTGCCTGCTCCAACATGTCAAGGCTGCGCTCAAGCTCCAATTCATCGGCATCGATAGCCGATTGTATTATACCCTCTGAGGCCGGCTCAGCCGTCCGTATTAGCTCCTGCTGCTGCCGCTGCATGTGCTCAAGCTGCAGCTCAGGTATAATTAGCCATTGTATTTGCAGTGGCTGATCACTTATTAGCGGCATTAACTTTTCGCGAGTTGTTAAACCCTTTTTTAATCGGCGACGAAACGTATTTATTGTGCCCTCGCCAAATCGTTTTGGAGGCCCCATAGAGCGTCTTCGTTCCTCTTGGGCAAGCATAGCAGCCCGCCTTTCAGCCTCTTGCTCATCCTGCTCAAGCTGCAGCAGCGTTGGCAGTCTTTCCTCATCCACCAGTCTCTGCTGTGCCAATTGCTGCTGCTGCCGGAGTGGCGTCATACATCTGTCCAATTGCTCTTTATACCTGGGCCTCTGTAGCCGCACAGGTATAAATGGCTCTAGCAACAGTTTGCGTGCCTCAATATTTGGATGGCAACTTAGTGACTTTGCGAATCTCTCACTAGCCAACTGATATATTTCATTAACACTTTTAATCCCATACGTTTCCCTCAACGTCTGATTCCTTGTATACCAGCTAGCATTCATGCATGTCCGCAAAATTTTATTCTGCATTGTATCTATTCTTTTTATTTGCGTGTTCGAAACCAGTGCTCCCCATACAGGAAGCGCATATTGCCATATAGGTGCAATCAGCTGCTTATATACAAGAGCCTTGCAATTTCTGGCTAGCCTACTATTTTTCCCTAATAGCCATTCAAGTTTTTTATATACACCACGCAGCCTAATGCAAAGCTGAGTTATGTGTATATTCAGTGTCAGCTTTTTATCCAATACCAAGCCCAGATATCGGTGCTGCCCTTTATTTTCGATCATTTGACCATTTATTTTTGGACATAGCCCTATTTGTGTCGCATCCAGCCTGCGCATGCTAAACATTACATGCGCTGTTTTGCTACTATTTATCTTTATGCACCATTTCTCTGCCCATCGCATTAAGTGACTCAAGTATCTTTCATTTGATTTAACTGCTTCCAATATGTTTTGAGAAGCACACATAACTATTGTGTCATCAGCGTATGTTGATAGCTGCATACTATTTGCTTCGATTACAAGTCTAGGTAGTGGCATGTCTGAAGAAAATATTGTGTACAATACAGGCCCAAGCACACTGCCCTGGGGTACGCCTGCACACACTTTTCCAGCCCTTGACTTTATGCCATCGTTACATTTTACAATAAATATTCGCTCAGCCAGATAGCTCTCCAATACATTATATAGTGCTAGTGGCAATAATTTTATCAATTTGACCAACAGCCCAGCGTGCCATACGCGATCAAACGCTTCGCTGATATCAATAAATACAGCCGAGCAATATTGTCGCTTCTCATAAGCATTCAATATATATTGGGTCACGCGAGCCATCTGTTGCTCAGTCCCATGGTCTTTTCTAAATCCAAATTGATGGCTTGGTATGGCATTTGCAAACTCTTTGCATTCAAATAATCTATGCATCAGCAGTTTTTCAAACAATTTTGAAAAACCTGCTAACAAACTAATTGGCCTGTATGACGATATCTCTCCAGTACTTTTACCAGGCTTCAATATCATACTGATCTCTGCGCCTTTCCATTGTCGAGGGAAATGCCCATACCTTAGTATACAATTGAAAATTAGCACCAAGTATATTATCGCCTTCTCTGGCAATGATTTAATTACCCTATTATCTATGTTGTCTATGCCTGGGGACTTATTCAGCTCAAGCATGTCTATCTCTAGCATTGTCTCGCTAACGCTAATCGGACGGAATGGCAGAACAGTCTCACTATCTGTATTCGCTTCGGATTCGTCTAGCTTTTTTCGCTTCTGCTCAAGCAGCTCATCTGCAATAAGATTGCGCACAGCATCCGTATTTGTTAATTAAGTTGAGTGCACCGTGCACAATATATGTCAACAGTGGAATGAGATTCCCCGTGACTTGCTTTATTCTTTTTCATTACTTTCTCTTAGCAACATATAAGAACATTATTGGCAACATTGTATCCTAACTCTATAAACATGTTGTTAGACACATATAATGTGTCTGTATTAAACTTACATACTAAATACAATAAATACTTATACTAAAAGTACTAAGAGACTAAAAGACTAAAAGTACTAAATCCCTAAAAATACTAATTTGCTTTAACAACTAAAAACCGGCAGTGTGGCAACACTGCATGGGTGGCAACGCTACGCAACATACAGTTAGATTTGACTACAGATGTTCTGCGAATACATATTTTTTCGTCGCAACGTGCAGACCGAAGAACTTTCAACAATGGTAAGTCGCATTTTTACAAATATTAACATATAACTAATTATAAATTTTTCTTTTTGCAGATTTTTGACAAATTGCTATTAATTTTAATAATTGCGCTCAAAGGACGCGCTTTTCTATGCGCAAGACGCCGCCAGCCATGTGAAGGCCGCCACACAGGCGCCGACGCATGCATTTGCTGATGCGCAATAAGCCTCGCATAGGCATTCGACCGCATCCAACGACGCCTCCGCAGGCTTATTGAATTGTGCTGCCGCTTCACATGGACACCACGATGCAAACAGGAGTCGCTGCATATAGAAGATTCCAGCACGTGGTGTGCATTTTGGATTTCATATTGGCCACGCTCAGGCAACCAGTTTGGACATTTTCGAGGCCGGAGCTTGCCCATTGACCATTGCAGCTCCGTCTGCAGGGGCGCCCGCACGTGCTCCGCGTGTGCTGGGGGGCAGGTACGTAATCTTTTCCTTTTTTGCACAGTCCGTCTAATTTGCCTTTTTCTTTTTCCAGGTATGGCTGCTGTAGTTAACATCGGATATAGCCCGGCCATTGCCAGTGCCTCTTGGCCGATACGCTGCTGCTGCCACTGCCACTTTCCAGGCAGCAGCCCATCTTGGAGCGGCCCTTGCAGTCGCCTCCGAATTGACGCCATTTGGTAAGTGCATCTACGCTTTTCAGACACGATTATATTCTCATTTTTTCGCTTTGCAGGCGTCGACTGTCGTTGCTGCAGCTCATGCTCAGCCATCAATGGCGGCCTTGATGGCCCAGGCTGCCCCTGCACAGGCACCAGCTGCATTTCCAGCTCCTCAGGGGGGCCAGGCTCCATCAGCTGCTGCATCGTTGGACATCTATCGACCTGGTGCTCCACAATGAGCCCAGGCATATCCAGTGGCAACTGCTTGGAATTTTCATTATTTTGCCGCCGCTCAGGAAGCGGGCCGGGCTGCAGTTGCTGCTGCATCGTTGGATCAACGTTAGTTTGCCACCGCAAGGGAAGCGGGCCAGGCTCAGTCTCAGGCTGCAACGAGGGATTGATTTCATTATGCCGCCGCAGGGAGAGCGGGCCAGGCTGTACTGATTGTACCAACGAGGGATACAAGTCATTTAGCCGCCGCAAGGAGAGCGGGCCAGGCTGTACCAATTGTACCAACGAGGGATTCAAGTCGGTCTTCTTCTGCAGGTAAGTTGACAGAAACAATTCAAATTCTTCGTTATCAAAATTATTATTGTTACCATTGTATATATTATTGCTGTTGTTGTTATTGTTATTATTGTTAGTGTTAGTAGCATTAATATTTTTGTTAGTGCTGCTGCCGCATAGCCCTTGGGCATGCTGCATTTGCAACTCATTTGCATTCAGCTGCACTGACTCATTGTCTGCGAGCCGCTGCTGTAGTTCAATTTGAATGTTATTTCCTGTGACATTGAGCGCATCATCCATCTCCTGCCCCAGTGCCTGCTCCAACATGTCAAGGCTGCGCTCAAGCTCCAATTCATCGGCATCGATAGCCGATTGTATTATACCCTCTGAGGCCGGCTCAGCCGTCCGTATTAGCTCCTGCTGCTGCCGCTGCATGTGCTCAAGCTGCAGCTCAGGTATAATTAGCCATTGTATTTGCAGTGGCTGATCACTTATTAGCGGCATTAACTTTTCGCGAGTTGTTAAACCCTTTTTTAATCGGCGACGAAACGTATTTATTGTGCCCTCGCCAAATCGTTTTGGAGGCCCCATAGAGCGTCTTCGTTCCTCTTGGGCAAGCATAGCAGCCCGCCTTTCAGCCTCTTGCTCATCCTGCTCAAGCTGCAGCAGCGTTGGCAGTCTTTCCTCATCCACCAGTCTCTGCTGTGCCAATTGCTGCTGCTGCCGGAGTGGCGTCATACATCTGTCCAATTGCTCTTTATACCTGGGCCTCTGTAGCCGCACAGGTATAAATGGCTCTAGCAACAGTTTGCGTGCCTCAATATTTGGATGGCAACTTAGTGACTTTGCGAATCTCTCACTAGCCAACTGATATATTTCATTAACACTTTTAATCCCATACGTTTCCCTCAACGTCTGATTCCTTGTATACCAGCTAGCATTCATGCATGTCCGCAAAATTTTATTCTGCATTGTATCTATTCTTTTTATTTGCGTGTTCGAAACCAGTGCTCCCCATACAGGAAGCGCATATTGCCATATAGGTGCAATCAGCTGCTTATATACAAGAGCCTTTAAGTTGAGTGCACCGTGCACAATATATGTCAACAGTGGAATGAGATTCCCCGTGACTTGCTTTATTCTTTTTCATTACTTTCTCTTAGCAACATATAAGAACATTATTGGCAACATTGTATCCTAACTCTATAAACATGTTGTTAGACACATATAATGTGTCTGTATTAAACTTACATACTAAATACAATAAATACTTATACTAAAAGTACTAAGAGACTAAAAGACTAAAAGTACTAAATCCCTAAAAATACTAATTTGCTTTAACAACTAAAAACCGGCAGTGTGGCAACACTGCATGGGTGGCAACGCTACGCAACATACAGTTAGATTTGACTACAGATGTTCTGCGAATACATATTTTTTCGTCGCAACGTGCAGACCGAAGAACTTTCAACAATGGTAAGTCGCATTTTTACAAATATTAACATATAACTAATTATAAATTTTTCTTTTTGCAGATTTTTGACAAATTGCTATTAATTTTAATAATTGCGCTCAAAGGACGCGCTTTTCTATGCGCAAGACGCCGCCAGCCATGTGAAGGCCGCCACACAGGCGCCGACGCATGCATTTGCTGATGCGCAATAAGCCTCGCATAGGCATTCGACCGCATCCAACGACGCCTCCGCAGGCTTATTGAATTGTGCTGCCGCTTCACATGGACACCACGATGCAAACAGGAGTCGCTGCATATAGAAGATTCCAGCACGTGGTGTGCATTTTGGATTTCATATTGGCCACGCTCAGGCAACCAGTTTGGACATTTTCGAGGCCGGAGCTTGCCCATTGACCATTGCAGCTCCGTCTGCAGGGGCGCCCGCACGTGCTCCGCGTGTGCTGGGGGGCAGGTACGTAATCTTTTCCTTTTTTGCACAGTCCGTCTAATTTGCCTTTTTCTTTTTCCAGGTATGGCTGCTGTAGTTAACATCGGATATAGCCCGGCCATTGCCAGTGCCTCTTGGCCGATACGCTGCTGCTGCCACTGCCACTTTCCAGGCAGCAGCCCATCTTGGAGCGGCCCTTGCAGTCGCCTCCGAATTGACGCCATTTGGTAAGTGCATCTACGCTTTTCAGACACGATTATATTCTCATTTTTTCGCTTTGCAGGCGTCGACTGTCGTTGCTGCAGCTCATGCTCAGCCATCAATGGCGGCCTTGATGGCCCAGGCTGCCCCTGCACAGGCACCAGCTGCATTTCCAGCTCCTCAGGGGGGCCAGGCTCCATCAGCTGCTGCATCGTTGGACATCTATCGACCTGGTGCTCCACAATGAGCCCAGGCATATCCAGTGGCAACTGCTTGGAATTTTCATTATTTTGCCGCCGCTCAGGAAGCGGGCCGGGCTGCAGTTGCTGCTGCATCGTTGGATCAACGTTAGTTTGCCACCGCAAGGGAAGCGGGCCAGGCTCAGTCTCAGGCTGCAACGAGGGATTGATTTCATTATGCCGCCGCAGGGAGAGCGGGCCAGGCTGTACTGATTGTACCAACGAGGGATACAAGTCATTTAGCCGCCGCAAGGAGAGCGGGCCAGGCTGTACCAATTGTACCAACGAGGGATTCAAGTCGGTCTTCTTCTGCAGGTAAGTTGACAGAAACAATTCAAATTCTTCGTTATCAAAATTATTATTGTTACCATTGTATATATTATTGCTGTTGTTGTTATTGTTATTATTGTTAGTGTTAGTAGCATTAATATTTTTGTTAGTGCTGCTGCCGCATAGCCCTTGGGCATGCTGCATTTGCAACTCATTTGCATTCAGCTGCACTGACTCATTGTCTGCGAGCCGCTGCTGTAGTTCAATTTGAATGTTATTTCCTGTAACATTGAGCGCATCATCCATCTCCTGCCCCAGTGCCTGCTCCAACATGTCAAGGCTGCGCTCAAGCTCCAATTCATCGGCATCGATAGCCGATTGTATTATACCCTCTGAGGCCGGCTCAGCCGTCCGTATTAGCTCCTGCTGCTGCCGCTGCATGTGCTCAAGCTGCAGCTCAGGTATAATTAGCCATTGTATTTGCAGTGGCTGATCACTTATTAGCGGCATTAACTTTTCGCGAGTTGTTAAACCCTTTTTTAATCGGCGACGAAACGTATTTATTGTGCCCTCGCCAAATCGTTTTGGAGGCCCCATAGAGCGTCTTCGTTCCTCTTGGGCAAGCATAGCAGCCCGCCTTTCAGCCTCTTGCTCATCCTGCTCAAGCTGCAGCAGCGTTGGCAGTCTTTCCTCATCCACCAGTCTCTGCTGTGCCAATTGCTGCTGCTGCCGGAGTGGCGTCATACATCTGTCCAATTGCTCTTTATACCTGGGCCTCTGTAGCCGCACAGGTATAAATGGCTCTAGCAACAGTTTGCGTGCCTCAATATTTGGATGGCAACTTAGTGACTTTGCGAATCTCTCACTAGCCAACTGATATATTTCATTAACACTTTTAATCCCATACGTTTCCCTCAACGTCTGATTCCTTGTATACCAGCTAGCATTCATGCATGTCCGCAAAATTTTATTCTGCATTGTATCTATTCTTTTTATTTGCGTGTTCGAAACCAGTGCTCCCCATACAGGAAGCGCATATTGCCATATAGGTGCAATCAGCTGCTTATATACAAGAGCCTTGCAATTTCTGGCTAGCCTACTATTTTTCCCTAATAGCCATTCAAGTTTTTTATATACACCACGCAGCCTAATGCAAAGCTGAGTTATGTGTATATTCAGTGTCAGCTTTTTATCCAATACCAAGCCCAGATATCGGTGCTGCCCTTTATTTTCGATCATTTGACCATTTATTTTTGGACATAGCCCTATTTGTGTCGCATCCAGCCTGCGCATGCTAAACATTACATGCGCTGTTTTGCTACTATTTATCTTTATGCACCATTTCTCTGCCCATCGCATTAAGTGACTCAAGTATCTTTCATTTGATTTAACTGCTTCCAATATGTTTTGAGAAGCACACATAACTATTGTGTCATCAGCGTATGTTGATAGCTGCATACTATTTGCTTCGATTACAAGTCTAGGTAGTGGCATGTCTGAAGAAAATATTGTGTACAATACAGGCCCAAGCACACTGCCCTGGGGTACGCCTGCACACACTTTTCCAGCCCTTGACTTTATGCCATCGTTACATTTTACAATAAATATTCGCTCAGCCAGATAGCTCTCCAATACATTATATAGTGCTAGTGGCAATAATTTTATCAATTTGACCAACAGCCCAGCGTGCCATACGCGATCAAACGCTTCGCTGATATCAATAAATACAGCCGAGCAATATTGTCGCTTCTCATAAGCATTCAATATATATTGGGTCACGCGAGCCATCTGTTGCTCAGTCCCATGGTCTTTTCTAAATCCAAATTGATGGCTTGGTATGGCATTTGCAAACTCTTTGCATTCAATTAATCTATGCATCAGCAGTTTTTCAAACAATTTTGAAAAACCTGCTAACAAACTAATTGGCCTGTATGACGATATCTCTCCAGTACTTTTACCAGGCTTCAATATCATACTGATCTCTGCGCCTTTCCATTGTCGAGGGAAATGCCCATACCTTAGTATACAATTGAAAATTAGCACCAAGTATATTATCGCCTTCTCTGGCAATGATTTAATTACCCTATTATCTATGTTGTCTATGCCTGGGGACTTATTCAGCTCAAGCATGTCTATCTCTAGCATTGTCTCGCTAACGCTAATCGGACGGAATGGCAGAACAGTCTCACTATCTGTATTCGCTTCGGATTCGTCTAGCTTTTTTCGCTTCTGCTCAAGCAGCTCATCTGCAATAAGATTGCGCACAGCATCCGTATTTGTTAAGTTTGGCATAAAACGTTTCTCTAAATGACTTGCAAACGCCTCAGCCTTCTCTTCGTTACTACGCGTCCACATTATGTTGCCGTTTCTCGTGCCACTACTACCACTAACTATCTCTAGTTTTAGGGGCCAGTTTGGTTGCGGCTGTCTTTTCATATTATTTGTGAGCCTCCATAATTTTTGCATTTTATAACGATCTTGGACATCAATCTGCTTTAATAACTCATTCATAGTGTTTATCTTTGACAAACATAGTTCTTTCTTTAGCCGATTTTGTATTTGCCTATACATTTGCCTTGCATTCGGGCAACGCAAAAGCATTAGTTGCCTTTTATATACCTGCTTCATTTCTATAAGCCCTCGTAGACGCCCGCTAAGCCTATTTTGTCCGCTATTCGTTCGGCGGTACAGTTTGCCCTGTCCTTGCCTTTGTTCTTTTGTTGACTCTGCTGCTGCATCATATATATTCTTATTTAAAATGTCAACACAGTCTTCTATATCGGCACCTGATCCTATCTCAGTGTTTAGCAATATGCATCGATTTAAGTGCTCTTGGAACTTCTTTATATTTGCATTCATTGGCAACAAAATTTTTCGATTCCCTTTCATCATATTATCAACATTCATCCCATCTATGCCAATTTCAATATGAACAGGCAAGTGGTCCGAATCTAAGTCTGTCGTCGTATATGTTCGTAGTCGCGCATTTTGCAGACCGCCATATACAGCAAAGTCGATTGCCGACGGCATTTTTCGCCTGTCATATGGGTAGTGAGTGGCACCGCCAGTAGCCAGAATATTATAACGCCTATTCCCATGTACGCTATCCATTAACGCCTTCCCGCGTTTGCACCCCCTTATGTTGCCCCACCAGGTGTGCTTAGCATTCCAGTCCCCACATAGCATAAAGCCAGATGAGCCATTGCATTCGTTTTCAATATGTTTAAATAGCCTACTAAAATGCTCTGTGGACCATTTAGGCTGTGGTGGGCAATAAATAGCAGCAATTATTACTCTATCTTTGTTCCTCTCACTACTCATTAAGGCGATTGGTGCACATTGCATATAACTTGCCGAAATTGGCTGCAAGGCAATATGTTTAATATCGTTTTTAATTAAAATTGCCACACCTCCACTCTTGTAGTTATCTGGATGGGTAGCAAAATTTTTTTTTTTTCGATTCGGTTGGCGTTAGCCGCCCCTGGTGCGTGTGTGGAGAGGGCACGTCCGCTCGCCACGACGCCGCCAGCCAGAAGTGCGGGCTAACCCATGGTGCTTTATTGTTGTCCATTTCTACTATACATACGTCACAACACAGAAATTTTGACAACATTGTTGACACTTAGGTTATAAAAACATATGTAAGATAGCTCTCTGGAGCGTGAGGCAGAGAGTATTGACTTTGAGATGCATTTAACATGTTATTCTCTACTGACCTACTGATTAACAGTGCCAAAGTGAGTATTTTAACATTTGTAGTGTAGGTCAGTTTGCGTAGAGGGAAATTTGTCTGCGATCGGCTGGCAAGGCCGATGCGCAGTGTTGGCAAGTACAAAACATATATACATATACATAGAGGACTAGTGGGCACGCTTATAACAACAAGACATGTGAGTAAAATTAAAATTTAAATTTAACAATTTGCTGACTAATATATGTTATTATAGATATCTATTTTGTATCTTGCGGCCTTTCGGTGCGTTGGCCGCCTGACAATTGCCCTGGAACGGGCAATTTGTACTTTATGGAGTCCAGGTCGTCGTGTGGTTTGCTGCGCCAGCAGCCGTATCCGCTCTGTGGCAACCATTATGTTTAGTACCGTCCAGGTTTTGGACGGTTGTTGGGCCCTAAGACCGAGGTTAGTAAGGAGTAGCATGGCTCCCAGTATTTTGGGCCATTGGGCAACCCATTTGTAACTGTTACAGCGCATAAGTGTTCCCCTTGGCTTAATGGCTTGCAAATGCATCTGCATTTGCATTTTTGTCCTCTTGAGGGGTGGTGGCTCAGTGCAGGGGGAGTCCTTGAATTGACGCTTTCCAATTTGCCATCTACGATGAGTGGTCCGCTGGATTTGCCTGCATTGCCTTTTGGGTACCGCTTCTGTACCCGAGCATGGTCGCTTGCCATTTGTATGGCTAGCCTGGGTTTTGCTCATCTTGGGGATGTTGTTGGAGTTGCTACACCTCAGGGCAGTCTGGGCTTCATTCAGCTTAGTTGGCCGATTTTTTTAAATTGCTGCGCATGCGTGCGCTACGGCGAACTTCTAACGATTAAGCTAGAAGTCGCATTTTATTGTCTTTTCATTGCTTAAATTTAGTTCACAATACAATATATGAGACAGAATTGGAACGAAATAGGTCTAATTGTGAAACGGACTGGCTGACAAATTACTGGCATGTATGAAAATATTTAACAAATTACATGCATATCACAACATAAAACAAAAATTGTGACGAATTACAATAAATAAATATTTAACAATTATTTTTACATTTAACATTACTTAATATTATGCTTAGCAGGCTTATTTGAATTTTTAGCAGTTGGCGGTAATATTTCTGTTATTAACAGCGCCTCTGTTAACATTATCAGGGTTGATTTTGATTGCGTTCAGAACCGTTGAGTGATTACTCAACAGTTTCTGTTATTAACATACCTCTGTTAATGTTATCAGGGCTGATTTGGGTTGATATCGAATAACAGCTGAGGTAACATACTCAGCTGTTGAGTTTATAAAAGTTGTGTTAAAAACGTAAACAATGTTTGCCAGAGGGGCGAATTTACAGATTTGTTGAAAATACTTATTTTAATTAGTACAAATTAACTTATTATTTATCAATTCCAGGTCGCATGGATTAATATGTTGTACGGCCTGGCTTTCCTGTGTATTTGCCGCCCGCAATTGGACCATCGACGTTGGAGCCGCTGCCAGGGGTGCCACGGGCGCTTTCTGGCAATTTGGAAGTGTCTGCCATTCGTCGAGGATTCGCTGCATTTTGCTGGAGGTGCTCTTTTAAGCATCTGGGGCGCCTTCTGGTGTGTCTGCATGCCAAAGCAGGATAGCAGAAGGCAAATTCCCAGCGTGTGGGGCATTTGTAGCTGCCATGTACACAGCCGTGTTCTGCGCAGGCATGCTTGGCGTTGTTGCTGTTGTTGCCCTAGCTTCTGGCGCTTTGGAGGCCAGCAATTGTGTTGAGCTGGTCCCACAAAGTGCCTTTTGCCGAGCAGAGTGTGGAGTTGCCGCTGTTGCTGGTAGTCAGGAGCTGCAGGTGAGCGTCTTTTGTGTTCAATATGGCTTATTGAACTATCTCTTCTTCTTTTAGCCACCCTGACTGTTGACTGTGCGTTGTTGCTGCTGGGCGCCTCCACTACCTCCCGCTGTTGCTGTTGGAGCTGCTGGTGAAGGTTCGAGTGCTGCTGTTGGAGCTGTTGTGTGGATGCAGGCTGGCTATGTTGCCAACGAGCATCTATGGCAACGTTTGTGAGGCTGTATGGGGCTATTATTATGCTCTGTGAAATAGAAAAATGCGTTATATTGGCACAGACTGAGTTGCTTGTATTAATAAATGTATTTTTATTTTCAGTTTGTGTTATTGTGTGTTGTTGCTGGTTTGGTTGCTGCTGCTCTGGTGTTCGTTGTGCTTGAGTTGGTTCGTTATTTGAAGCCTCGTCCATCTCACGCTCAAGTTGCTGCCTGAGTCCTTCCAGTCGCTGCTCAAGCATTTGCTCGTCCTCAGTTAGCCGTTGCTGTTGTAAATTGGCTTGCTGAGGTTGCGGAGGTGGCCGTTCTACTTGTTGTTGTTGTTGCTGCTGTGCTCTATCTAACACTATTTCGACGTCAGGCGACTGAATTGGCTGATGCTGGTGTCCTTCGAGCTGTTGTTGCTGCTGCTGTTGTTGCTGCTGGTGTTGCTGCTGCTGTTGTTGCTGTTGCTGCTGCTGTTGTTGCTGCTGCTGTAGTTGCTGTTGCTGCTGCTGTTGTTGCTGTTGCTGCTGCTGTTGTTGCTGCTGCTGTAGTTGCTGTTGCTGCTGCTGCTGTTGTTGCTGCTGCTGTTGCTGCTGCTGTTGTTGCTGTTGCTGCTGCTGTTGTTGCTGTTGCTGTAGTTGCTGTTGCTGCTGCTGTTGTTGCTGCTGCTGTAGTTGCTGTTGCTGCTGTTGTTGCTGCTGCTGTTGCTGCTGCTGTTGTTGCTGTTGTTGCTGCTGCTGTTGCTGCTGCTGTTGTTGCTGTTGCTGCTGCTGTTGTTGCTGCTGCTGTAGGTGCTGTTGCTGCTGCTGCTGTTGTTGCTGCTGCTGTTGCTGCTGCTGTTGTTGCTGTTGCTGCTGCTGTTGCTGCTGGTAGATTTGGATAGCCAGCTCGCGAGGCAGTACTAATTGTTGTATCACCAATGGCTGTTCCCTAATAGCAAGTTTTAGCTCGTCTAGCGAGATTCGTCCCTCTCTGTAGCGCCTTCTTAGAGAATTTATTCTCATTTCGCTAAATCTGGCTGGCTGTTGTTGTGGAGTCTGTTGTTGCTGCTGCTGTTGCAATCTGAGCGAGTTTGCTTCTTCTTCTTCTAGCTCCATGCGAAGCAGAGTTGGCAGCTGCTGTAGTTCTTGCGATTGCTGCACTAGTTGCTGTAGAGGGCGAACATGTTCTTGTATTTGCAGACTAAACCTTTGCCGATCAAGACGAATTGGGACATACGGATTTGTGATTAGCTTACGAGCATTGGCATTAGGATGAATAGCAAGAGAGTTGGCGAATCTCTTGCTTGTAGTGTGAAATATTTCATCCACTGTGCCTATGTCGTAAGTATCTCGTATGTCTTTATTCCTGGTCCACCAGGAGGCCTTCACTATCTTCCTTAGAATCCAGTTCTGTGTGGATTCTATTCGGCGCAGCTGTGTGTTGGAGATCATGGCACCCCAGATCGGCAAGGCATATTTCCATATCGGCGCAATCATCTGCTTGTAGATCGTGATTTTGCAATCTACAGAAAGTACGCTTTTTTCACCTATTAGCCACTCCAGTTTTTTATAGAGAGCTTTAAGACGGCATCGTAGCTGCGTAACATGGTGTTGCATGTGGAGCTTTCGGTCCAGATGGACACCTAGGTACTTTTGCCTTGGTTTTGAAGGGATTTCTTGGCCATTGAGTCGTGGAGACAGGTTAGTCATTCTGTTGTTCAGAGATCGTAGAGAATGAACAACATGAGCTGATTTGCTGTCATTGATTTGGATGCACCAGCGGTTGGACCAAATGGTGAATTTGCGCAGATACTTTTGGTTAGCATAGTATGCTGCATGCAGATTGTCAGCAGCGCTCATTATGACTGTGTCATCGGCAAACGTTGACAGCAGCATGCTGCAGTTGAATGGGTTAGTTGGGGACGTTTCTGTATTTGTTCTTGTTGCTGCTATTGTAGTTGGATTGAAAGGTGCTTCAAGGTGCGGTAGTGGCATATCTGATGTGTAGATAATATATAGAATTGGCCCAAGTACGCTCCCCTGAGGCACTCCAGCGCTAACTTTGCCTATTCTAGACTTAATGCCCTCGTTGCCATGTACGATAAATGTGCGATCAAGTAGATAGCTCTTGAGGACATTATAGAGTTTATTAGGCAGCAGCTTGCTTAGTTTCAAGAGCAGCCCTTCGTGCCATACTCGATCAAATGCTTCGCGTATATCGATATAGACAGCTGAGCAATATTGTTTCTTTTCAAATGCACCCAGAATGAATTGGGTTACACGTGCTAGTTGCTGTTCAGTGCCATGATCTTTGCGAAAGCCAAATTGATGTAATGGCACGGCCTTTGCAAATTCAGAGCATTCATAGAGCCTGTACATGAGGAGCCTTTCAAATATTTTGGAGAAGCCTGCCAGCAGACTTATTGGTCGATATGAGGCGACATCTTCCGTGGATTTTCCAGGCTTTAAAATTGTTTTTATAGCAGCGCATTTCCACTGTCGCGGGAAATGACCATGTCTGAGTATGCAGTTGTATATCATAACAAGGTACAGTATTGCTTTCTTTGGCAGTGCTTTAATGACTCTATTGTCTATGTTGTCGATGCCTGCAGCCTTTTTTATTGTCAAGCAGCCAATCTCTTTTGTCACTTCAGTATATGTAATTGGGCGAAAAGGGACAACACCGGCGACGCCAGCGCCGCTGTCGCAATCGTTAGCTTGCTGTCTAGTGTTTATTTCATTGTTCACCTGGAGTCTGTATTCGGCCGTATTAGAGAATATGGGGCTGAAACGTTGCTCCAGGTATGCAGCAAAGACCTCAGCCTTTTCACTACTAGTTTTAGTCCATTGTGTTCTATTGGTGCTACTATTGTTGTTGTCAGTCGATAGTATTTTAAGTGGCCAATTTGGCTCAGGTTGCCGTTTGATGTTATTTGTGATGCGCCAAAGTTTTTGCATCTTATAGCGATCAGTGTCGTCTATTCGCTCAAACATTTTGTTCATTTGTTTCTTCTTGTCCGTACGAAGCGCTTTTTTTAGTTTGTTTTGGGCCTGGCTAAGTCGGCTACGCGTAAGAGGTGTTTGCAGAACCATATGTTGTCTCTTGCACTGCCGTTTTATTGTCAGTAATCTTATTGTTTCGTTTGTCAATTTAAAACGGCCATGGTTCATGCGATTTGTATTTGTGCTTTGTCTTTGTTGCTGTTGGTGTCTACGAGGTGGGTGTGTTGCTGCTAAACAAGCGTTATATATGTTTTTATTTAATATGTCGATGGCGTCTTCAATATCGGGTCCCGATATTATTTCTGTATTAAGACGAATGTTTTTATCTAAATAGTTTTGAAATTTATTAACGTTTGCATTAGTCGATAGCAATCGGTTTGTTTTTTGTTCGTACGGGAATCGGCCTACTCTGAGGCCTATATGTATAGGGAGATGATCCGATTCGAGATCGATTGTAGAGTGTGTTTGCAGTCGGTCATTGTTAATACCACTGTAGACCGCAAAATCGATGGCGGATGGCCTATTCCTACTTGTATAAGGGAAATGCGTAGCCCCACCTGTAGCAAGAATATTCAGCTTCTTGTTGCTGTAAGTGCTTTTTAGCAGCTCTACCCCTCGTCGACAAGCACGTTGGTTGCCCCACCAGGAATGTTTGGCGTTCCAGTCCCCGCATAGAATGAATCTAGACCCGCTTAATTTTTCAAAATGTTGGAATAGTTTGGCAAACATGTCGGCACTCCAATTATATTGCGGTGGGCAATAAATTGGAGCAAGGACAATGGTCTCATTTTTTGCCAGGGTCACGGCTACTGGCGCTGATTGCATGGATTCAAAGACGATTGCTTCTAGCGCAATATGTTTGATTCCATGTTTCACTAAAGTGGCAACACCCCCGCTTCTATGGTGTGGTGGTGGGCGAGTTGCCGCATATGTATGGTAGCCGTTAATAGTTATTGGGGGACCTGGATTGAGAGTGCTGGTACCTAATCGTAGCTCGACGAGCATCATTATATCGACTTTATGTCGATGCATGAATACCTCTAATTCATTTACTTTGTTTCTAACGCCAGCAGCGTTCCAATATGCAATTTTGAAAGAGTTGCCATATTGGTTGCTGCTGTTCGTGTTCGGAACTATGTTTGGCCTTCTTCTGTTGACCAATGGACTGTTTGGGTTGAGGAAATTTGTTGTTATAGTAGTTGTGGCGTCTCTAGTAGTGTGATTGGTGTCTCTGCCATCATTGAGGTGAGTCAATGTGGCAGCAGCGCTGGCATTGTCGGTGTTGTTCGCTCTATACATACTGGCTACTGTCAGTGGCCATGTGTTCACCATTGGCGTTTGCCATTTGGCTGTTATTTATTGGCTGGGCTGTGCTAATCAATGTACTCATTAAATTAAGAAAATTGTTTGTTTTATTGGCATAATTCAAAGTGTCAGAGGTTGATGTTGTTAGTGGGATTGTTTGTTGTTCTCCTTGTTTATTTATATTATTGTTGCTTGCTGCCATTGTGAGCAACAGGCTAATTAGCATGTCTATTTTCTTAGACATCTCATTTATACTTATCACATTTTGCTGTAGCGCCTCCAAGAGTGGTGAGTCCGCCTGCTGTCTGTGTTGTTGTTGCTGCGATTGCTGCTGGTGTCGTTGCTGTTGCTCGTGTGATTGCTGCTCTTGCTGTCGTTGGTATTGCTGCCGTTTTTGTTGCTCCGGTTGTTGTTGCTGCCTCGGTCGCTGTTGCCTCTGAAGTTGCTGCTGCTGCTCGGGCTGTAGTTGCTGCTGTTGTTGTTGTTGCTGTTGATGTTGCTGCTGTTGTTGCTCCAGTTGTAGCTGTTGCTGGTACTTCTTGAGGTGTTGCATGGCTGGGTTGTGAGTCCGGCTCGTATTTGCTTGCCCACTGGCTACTTGGCTATAAGTCAGTTGTTTTTTTGGCTTCAGCTGTTGATGTTGCTGCTGTTGTTGTTGCTGCTGTTTTTGCTGTTGTTGCCGAGGTTGCTGTTGCTGCTGCTTCCGTTCCTTAGTCGACTTAATTCCACTGAGAGCTGAAGTATTATTTGCTGGGTATTGTTGCTGCTGGTGTTGATGTTGTTGTTGCTGTTGCTGCTGGTGATGTTGTTGTTGTAGCTGCCGATGTTGTTGCTGCTGCTGCTGCTGGTGTTGTTGTTGTTGTTGCTGCTGCTGCTGTTGCTGCTGCTGTTGTTGTTGCTGCTGTTGTTGCTGCTGCTGTTGCTGCTGCTGCTGCTGTTGCTGCTGCTGTTGTTGCTGCTGCTGTTGTTGCTGCTGCTGTTGTTGCTGCTGCTGTTGCCTATCAATTGCCGCCCGGACACGATTTGCTGCTAGTTTGTCCCGCTCCATTTTGTACACACTGCATCCCTTAAAGCTGGCTATGTGGTCAGCTTTGCAGTTAACGCACTTAGCAGGTGTGTTTCTAGGTTTTGTACATGTAGTAGTCGGGTGCTGTTCGCCGCATTTGAGACATGCAAAAGGCCTACGACAGTAGTTCTTGCTATGCCCAAACGATTGGCACCGATGACACTGTACAGGCTCATCTCGCTTCAGCTGTCTTTCTACTTCAATGTGTTGGTTTCCCAGAGTTTTCAGTTCCAGCACTTTGTCGTTGGTGTCGCTGTTTGGTGCCAGTTCAACTTCAAACATGTTAAGTGGCCGACGCTCAAATCGATGTTTGATGACGCTAGCAAAGCGAACCGTGTGTCCATGTTTCGCCAATTCTGCTCGGATTAGATCGCATGGCGTGGAGTGGTGGACATTTTTTAGCAGAACACGGTATCCTCGCTCGCTTCGCATCTGGTGGGTGTGCATCTGTATTTCCGTATTGGCGCCAAGCAGTGCAATAGCTGCATTATACGATGGTAAATCGCTGCATTGGACTCTGACTCCATCGTTTTGTGTGCACTTTGTTGTATATTTATTTGCACCCACTGTGTTATTGAGCGTATTAATTATTTGTTGTATGTCACTTATGCTGGGCAGAAAAATTGTTGGAATTTTTGTGCTTTTAGTTGGCTGCTGCTGTTGTTGTTGTTGCTTTTTTTTTTTTTTTTTCGCATTTTATTGTCTTTTCATTGCTTAAATCTAGTTCACAATACAATATATGAGACAGAATTGGAACGAAATAGGTCTAATTGTGAAACGGACTGGCTGACAAATTACTGGCATGTATGAAAATATTTAACAAATTACATGCATATCACAACATAAAACAAAATTGTGACGAATTACAATAAATAAATATTTAACAATAATTTTTACATTTAACATTACTTAATATTATGCTTAGCAGGCTTATTTGAATTTTTAGCAGTTGGCGGTACTATTTATGTTATTAACAGTGCCCCTGTTAACATTATCAGGGTTGATTTCGATTGCGTTCAGAACCGTTGAGTGATTACTCAACAGTTTCTGTTATTAACATACCTCTGTTAATGTTATCAGGGCTGATTTGGGTTGATATCGAATAACAGCTGAGGTAACATACTCAGCTGTTGAGTTTATAAAAGTTGTGTTAAAAACGTAAACAATGTTTGCCAGAGGGGCGAATTTGCAGATTTGTTGAAAATACTTATTCTAATTGGTACTTATTAACTTATTATTTATCAATTCCAGGTCGCATGGATTAATATGTTGTATGGCCTGGCTTTCCTGTGCATTTGCCGCCCGCAATTGGACCATCGACGTTGGAGCCGCTGCCAGGGGTGCCACGGGCGCTTTCTGGCAATTTGGAAGTGTCTGCCATTCGTCGAGGATTCGCTGTATTTTGCTGGAGGTGCCCTTTTAAGCATCTGGGGCGCCTTCTGGTGTGTCTGCATGCCAAAGCAGGATAGCAGAAGGCAAATTCCCAGCGTGTGGGGCATTTGTAGCTGCCATGTACACAGCCGTGTTCTGCGCAGACATGCTTGGCGTTGTTGCTGTTGTTGCACTAGCTTCTGGCGCTTTGGAGGCCAGCAATTGTGCTGAGCTGGTCCCACAAAGTGCCTTTTGCCGAGCAGAGTGTGGAGTTGCCGCTGTTGCTGGTAGTCAGGAGCTGCAGGTGAGCGTCTTTTGGGTTCAATATGGCTTATTGAACTATCTCTTCTTCTTTTAGCCACCCTGATTGTTGACTGTGCGTTGTTGCTGCTGGGCGCCTCCGCTACCTCCCGCTGATGCTGTTGGAGCTGCTGGTGAAGGTTCGAGTGCTGCTGTTGGAGCTGTTGTGTGGATGCAGGCTGGCTATGTTGCCAGCGAGCATCTATGGCAACGTTTGTGAGTCTGTATGGGACTATTATTATGCTCTGTGAAATAGAAAAATGAGTTATATTGGCACAGACTGAGTTGCTTGTTTTAATAATTGTATTTTTATTTTCAGTTTGTGTTAGTGTGTGTTGTTGCTGGTTTGATTGCTGCTGCTCTGGTGTTCGTTGTGCTTGAGTTGGCTCGCTGTTTGAAGCCTCGTCCATCTCACGCTCAAGTTGCTGCCTAAGTCCTTCCAGTCGCTGCTCAAGCATTTGCTCGTCCTCAGTTAGCCGTTGCTGTTGCAAATTGGCTTGCTGAGGTTGCGGAGGTGGCCGTTCTACTTGTTGTTGTTGTTGCTGCTGTGCTCTATCTAGCACTATTTCGACGTCAGGCGACTGAGTTGGCTGATGCTGGTGTCCTTCGAGCTGTTGTTGCTGCTGCTGTAGTTGCTGCTGCTGTTGTTGCTGCTGCTGTAGTTGCTGTTGCTGCTGTTGCTGCTGCTGTTGTTGCTGTTGCTGCTGCTGTTGTTGCTGTTGCTGCTGCTGTTGCTGCTGGTAAATTTGGATAGCCAGCTCGCGAGGCAGTACTAATTGTTGTATCACCAGTGGCTGTTCCCTAATAGCAAGTTTTAGCTCGTCTAGTGAGATTCGTCCCTCTCTGTAGCGCCTTCTTAGAGAATTTATTCTCATTTCGCTAAATCTGGCTGGCTGTTGTTGTGGAGTCTGTTGTTGCTGCTGCTGCTGTTGCAATCTGAGCGAGTTTGCTTCTTCTTCTTCTAGCTCCATGCGAAGCAGAGTTGGCAGCTGCTGTTGTTCTTGCGATTGCTGCACTAGTTGCTGTAGAGGGCGAACATGTTCTTGTATTTGCAGACTATACCTTTGCCGATCAAGACGTATTGGGACGTACGGATTTGTGATTAGCTTACGAGCATTGGCATTAGGATGAATAGCAAGAGAGTTGGCGAATCTCTTGCTTGTAGTGTGAAATATTTCATCCACTGTGCCTATGTCGTAAGTATCTCGTATGTCTTTATTCCTGGTCCACCAGGAGGCCTTCACTATCTTCCTTAGAATCCAGTTCTGTGTGGATTCTATTCGGCGCAGCTGTGTGTTGGAGATCATGGCACCCCAGATCGGCAAAGCATATTTCCATATCGGCGCAATCATCTGCTTGTAGATCGTGATTTTGCACTCTACAGAAAGTACGCTTTTTTCACCTATTAGCCACTCTAGTTTTTTATAGAGAGCTTTAAGACGGCATCGTAGCTGCGTAACATGGTGTTGCATGTGGAGCTTTCGGTCCAGATGGACACCTAGGTACTTTTGCCTTGGTTTTGAAGGGATTTCTTGGCCATTGAGTCGTGGAGACAGGTTAGTCATTCTGTTGTTCAGAGATCGTAGAGAATGAACAACATGAGCTGATTTGCTGTCATTGATTTGGATGCACCAGCGGTTGGACCAAATGGTGAATTTGTGCAGATACTTTTGGTTAGCATAGTATGCTGCATGCAGATTGTCAGCAGCGCTCATTATGACTGTGTCATCGGCAAACGTTGACAGCAGCATGCTGCAGTTGAATGGGTTAGTTGGAGACGTTTCTGTATTTGTTCTTGTTGCTGCTATTGTTGTTGGGTTGAGAGGTGCTTCAAGGTGCGGTAGTGGCATATCTGATGTGTAGATAATATATAGAATTGGCCCAAGTACGCTCCCCTGAGGCACTCCAGCGCTAACTTTGCCTATTCTAGACTTAATGCCCTCGTTGCCATGTACGATGAATGTGCGATCAAGTAGATAGCTCTTGAGAACATTATATAGTTTATTAGGCAGTAGCTTGCCTAGTTTCAAGAGCAGCCCTTCGTGCCATACTCGATCAAATGCTTCGCGTATATCGATATAGACAGCTGAGCAATATTGTTTCTTTTCAAATGCACCCAGAATGAATTGGGTTACACGTGCTAGTTGCTGTTCAGTGCCATGATCTTTGCGAAAGCCAAATTGATGTAATGGCACGGCCTTTGCAAATTCAGAGCATTCATAGAGCCTGTACATGAGGAGCCTTTCAAATATTTTGGAGAAGCCTGCAAGCAGACTTATTGGTCGATATGAGGCGACATCTTCCGTGGATTTTCCAGGCTTTAAAATTGTTTTTATAGCAGCGCATTTCCACTGTCGCGGGAAATGACCATGTCTGAGTATGCAGTTGTATATCATAACAAGGTACAGTATTGCTTTCTTTGGCAGTGCTTTAATGACTCTATTGTCTATGTTGTCGATGCCTGCAGCCTTTTTTATTGTCAAGCAGCCAATCTCTTTTGTCACTTCAGTATATGTAATTGGGCGAAAAGGGACAACACCGGCGACGCCAGCGCCGCTGTCGCAATCGTTAGCTTGCTGTCTAGTGTTTATTTCATTGTTCACCTGGAGTCTGTATTCGGCCGTATTAGAGAATATGGGGCTGAAACGTTGCTCCAGGTATGCAGCAAAGACCTCAGCCTTTTCACTACTAGTTTTAGTCCATTGTGTTCTATTGGTGCTACTATTGTTGTTGTCAGTCGATAGTATTTTAAGTGGCCAATTTGGCTCAGGTTGCCGTTTGATGTTATTTGTGATGCGCCAAAGTTTTTGCATCTTATAGCGATCAGTATCGTCTATTTGCTCAAACATTTTGTTCATTTGTTTCTTCTTGTCCGTACGAAGCGCTTTTTTTAGTTTGTTTTGGGCCTGGCTAAGTCGGCTACGTGTAAGAGGTGTTTGCAGGACCATATGTTGTCTCTTGCACTGCCGTTTTATTGTCAGTAATCTTATTGTTTCGTTCGTCAATTTAAAACGGCCATGGTTCATGCGATTTGTATTTGTGCTTTGTCTTTGTTGTTGTTGGTGTCTACGAGTTGAGTGTGTTGCTGCTAAAGAAGCATTATATATGTTTTTATTTAGTATGTCGATGGCGTCTTCAATATCGGGTCCCGATATTATTTCTGTATTAAGACGAACGTTTTTATCTAAATGGTTTTGAAACTTTTTTACGTTTGCATTTATCGGTAGCAATCGGTTTGTTTTTTGTTTATACGGGAATCGGCCTACTCTGAGGCCTATATGTATAGGTAGATGATCCGATTCGAGATCGATTGTAGAGTGTGTTTGTAGTCGGTCATTGTTAATGCCACTGTAGACCGCAAAATCGATGGCGGATGGCCTATTCCTACTTGTATATGGGTAGTGCGTAGCCCCACCTGTAGCAAGAATATTCAGCTTCTTGTTGCTGTAAATGCTTTTTAGCAGCTCTACCCCTCGTCGACAAGCACGTTGGTTGCCCCACCAGGAATGTTTGGCGTTCCAGTCCCCGCATAAAATGAATCTAGACCCGCTTAATTTTTCAAAATGTTGGAATAGTTTGGCAAACATGTCCGCACTCCAATTATATTGCGGTGGGCAATAAATTGGAGCAAGGACAATGGTCTCATTTTTTGCCAGGGTCACGGCTACTGGCGCTGATTGCATGGATTCAAAGACGATTGCTTCTAGCGCAATATGTTTGATTCCATGTTTCACTAAAGTGGCAACACCCCCGCTTCTATGGTGTGGTGGTGGGCGAGTTGCCGCATATGTATGGTAGCCGTTAATAGTTATTGGGGGACCTGGATTGAGAGTGCTGGTACCTAATCGTAGCTCGACGAGCATCATTATATCGACTTTATGTCGATGCATGAATACCTCTAGTTCATTTACCTTGTTTCTAACGCCAGCAGCGTTCCAATATGCAATTTTGAAAGAGTTGCCATATTGGTTGCTGCTGTTCGTATTCGGAACTATGTTTGGCCTTCTTCTGTTGACCAATGGACTGTTTGGGTTAAGGAAATTTGTTGTTATAGTAGTTGTGGCGTCTCTAGTAGTGTGATTGGTGTCTCTGCCATCATTGAGGTGAGTCAATGTGGCAGCAGCGCTGGCATTGTCGGTGTTGTTCGCTCTATACATACTGGCTGCTGTCAGTGGCCATGTGTTCACCATTGGCGTTTTTTTTTTTTTTTTTCGATTCGCTTGGCGTTAGCCGCCCCTGGTGCGTGTGTGGAGAGGGCACGTCCGCTCGCCACGACGCCGCCAGCCAGAAGTGCGGGCTAACCCATGGTGCTTTATTGTTGTCCATTTCTACTATACATACGTCACAACACAGAAATTTTGACAACATTTTTGGCACTTAGTGTAAAATACATATATAAGATAGCTCTCTGGAGCGTGAGGCAGAGAGTATTGACTTTGAGATACATTTAACATGTTATTCTCTACTGGCCTACTGATTAACAGTGCCAAAATGAGTATTTTAACATTTGTAGTGTAGGTCAGTTTGCGTAGAGGGAAATTTGTCTGCGATCGGCTGGCAAGGCCGATGCGCAGTGTTGGCAAGTACAAAACATATATACATACATAGAGGACTAATGGGCACGCTTATAACAACAAGACATGTGAGTAAGATTAAAATTTAAATTTAACAATTTGTTGACTAAAATATAATAATTAAAATTCTTATATTCTATATCGCACCGCCTTTCGGTGCGCTGGACGCCTGCCTCTGGCCTTGCGATGGGCATTCTGCCACCAACAATGTCTTTGCCGGCTTATTGGGCTGTTGTTTTGCAAATACAATTTGAATTGCGATTTGGCTGGATTTTGCACCAATTCTGATGTTAGTTGCTGCTGCTGCTGCTGGATCTGCTGGCTAAATATGACAATCACAAGCCACACACCCAGGATGTGTGTACACTGGATTGCCGATCTAGTGCTGCCATGCCCACTGCGCTTAAACATTCTGCCCGAAGGCGTATTGAGGTACAGCTTGCGCTGCATTAATTTAGCGCAATTTGGCGGAGCAGTTGCAGGCCACTCAGCATCAAGCGGATGTCTCTTGGCAAGTTGCCAAGTTCGATGAGCTGGCGGCAGATTGACGCGCAAATCCGTTGGAGCAGGTAAGTGCGCATTTGGCATAGTTTTCTTTTTGCCATATTGACTAATTTGCATCTTTTTCAGGTTTTTTTTTCGATTCGCTTGGCGTTAGCCGCCCCTGGTGCGTGTGTGGAGAGGGCACGTCCGCTCGCCACGACGCCGCCAGCCAGAAGTGCGGGCTAACCCATGGTGCTTTATTGTTGTCCATTTCTACTTTACATACGTCACAACACAGAAATTTTGACAACATTGTTGGCACTTAGAGTAATAATACATATATAAGATAGCTCTCTGGAGCGTGAGGCAGAGAGTATTGACTTTGAGATACATTTAACATGTTATTCTCTACTGACCTACTGATTAACAGTGCCAAAGTGAGTATTTTAACATTTGTAGTGTAGGTCAGTTTGCGTAGAGGGAAATTTGTCTGCGATCGGCTGGCAAGGCCGATGCGCAGTGTTGGCAAGTACAAAACATATATACATACATAGAAGACTTATGGGCACGCTTAAAACAACAAGACATGTGAGTAAGACTAAAATTTAAATTTAACAATTTGCTGACTAAAATATAATAATTAAAATTCTTATATTCTATATCGCACCGCCTTTCGGTGCACTGGACGCCTGCCTCTGGCCTTGCGATGGGCATTCTGCCACCAACAATGTCTTTGCCGGCTTATTGGGCTGTTGTTTTGCAAATACAATTTGAATTGCGATTTGGCTGGATTTTGCACCAATTCGGATGTTAGTTGCTGCTGCTGCTGCTGGATCTGCTGGCTAAATATGGAAATCACAAGCCACACACCCAGGATGTGTGTCCACTGGATTGCCGATCTAGTGCTGCCATGCCCACTGCGCTTAAACATTCTGCCCGAAGGCGTATTGAGGTACAGCTTGCGCTGCATTAATTTAGCGCAATTTGGCGGAGCAGTTGCAGGCCACTCAGCATCAAGCGGATGTCTCTTGGCAAGTTGCCAAGTTCGATGAGCTGGCGGCAAATTGACGCGCAAATCCGTTGGAGCAGGTAAGTGCGCATTTGACATAGTTTTATTTATGCCGTATTGACTACTTTGCATCTTTTTCAGGTCCTGGCCGCGTGCATTGTGTTTTGATGGCATCTGGGCTGCCATCAATCGCTCACGATTTCGCCGCCTGCCCTTGGTGGCAGGAAGCTGAATTGGCGGGTGCTTGCCGCGGTCAGGCCCGATAGGATTGGGCACCACAGCTGGTTGGCAACACGCCTGCTGCCCCTGAAGAACAGGCAAATCGTATTTAGACATCTGTAGCTGGCCATGGGAGGCCGTAGTGGCTGTCATTGATTGGTGCTGCTGGCGCATGTGTGCCGGCAGCTCAATTTGGAGGTGGATGCAGCGGTCAGGGGTGGCTATACTGGCCATCCCTGGCCATTGTTTCCGTCCCTCGTGGTCCTGCCGAACAGGCTGCCATATTGTTGGTTGCTGTAGCTGGCCCAGGGAAGCCGTGGTGGAGGCGGTCGATCGGTCGCCCAGTACCCGTCGCCCTCGGAGTAGAGGCCGTCGAGTTATTGTTTGCTGTTGCTGGACAGTGGGCGCCTTTGACGCTGCAACTGCCCATTGTTGCAATAGCTGCTGCTCCCATAGATCATGCTGCTGGAATTGTTGATGCTGTTGTTGGCCCCATGAGGACGGATTGGCTGGATTAGTGTGCTGTTGTTGCTCCCACTGCCGTTGGCCCATGTTGGCCATCGTTGAGTTTGGCTTATATAGCTGCTCTGTCACGGAGACGGGTGGCTGGATTGACGGTTGCGTTTGACGGTCATGATAGGCCGTCGTGTTAGCCGTCAATCGTTTCACCTGCAGCCGCCCGTCTGCGTGCAAGTGCTGCTGTATTGGCAGATGCTTCTCATTGCCTGTGCAGGCCGAGTTAAGCACCATGGACCAGTCGTACTGGAGTTGCTGCCCCCATAGCGAAGGATTTTGTTCGTTGGAGGCCATAGTGGCCGCCGTCACATGTTGCTGGCTGCTCTGCTGCGCCCATATGGCAGAGAGCTGGATAAGCGGATGCTCTAATTGTCCATCTATCGTCCTCTGGCCAGCTGGGAGCTGCTGCTGCTGCTGCTGCTGCCGCTGCTTAAGGCCTTGGACGCTGAGCTGGCATATTTGTTGGAGTTGCTGCCACATTGTCTCCTGATTGACTTCAGTGAGTGGACTCTGTAGTCGACCGTCTGCATGCAAGCGCGGCTGCACTGGCAGGTGCTTCTCATTGCCTGTGCAGGCCGAGTTAAGCACCATGGACCAGTCGTGCTGGAGTTGCTGCCCCCATAGCGAAGGATTTTGTTCGTTGGAGGCCATAGTGGCCGCCGTCACATGTTGCTGGCTGCTCTGCTGCCCCCATATGGCAGAGAGCTGGATAAGCGGATGCTCAAATTGTACATTTCTCGTCCTTTGGTCAGCTAGGAGTTGCTGCTGCTGCTGCTGCTGCTGCTGCTGCTGGATACCAAGGATATTTTGATGGCATATTTGTTGGAGGTGCTGCCATATTGGCAACTGATTGTCTTGGGTGAGTGGACTCTGGAATTGTTTGATAATTTTATTAGCGTTAACATTACTGTCCGTATTGGGGTACATAATTGTCATTTGTTCAGTGTCATATAGTTCGTGTGTCAGCTGTTCTTTGAACTTTAGTGAGTCGTTGTTAGTTAGTGTCTGTTTTAGTGGCTGCACAGTGTGCATAAATGGTTCAGAGTTAGTGTTTGTCTGGACCTGTATTGGCTGCCTCAGAGTGCATATTTTGGGCACGCTGTAGTTTTTAGTACTGCGCGCCATAGTTGTGCGCAGCAGCGTGTGCCCTCTGTAAGTTTTTAGTATCGAGTTACCTTTTCGGCTACGGTAGAGTGAGGGATTTTCTAGTGGAGCTGAATACTTTTTTAAATAATTTGTTAATTCGATTGCATCCTCAGAATTAAACATGAAGTCATTTTCCAAGACTGCTTGAATGAATTGAGCATCGCATTTATTAACTAATACATTAGCCTCCATATCAGATAGAAGGCATCTTGCGATTGTTGCTTTCCTAACGATCTGTTCAGGAGCCAGTTTTGATAAGATATATTTGTCGCTCAAATGAGCGATATCGAATGCAGACATTTGATCATCATCATCCATAAATGGATTATATCTGCTAGATTCTGAAAAGTATTGATAATAGTCATCGCGAGTGGATGGTTTGTATTCCCTCACTCTATGTCCGTTTCTCGTCATATTTCTTTTTTCATTCATTTTGAATGTCATTGGCGGCAAGACGGGCGCTATCAGCTGTGCTGATTAGCATCCGTGTGGCTGTGCCGTGCGATTTATTAGTTGCAGGCATTGTTAAGTTGTTGTGGGTTACTATTTGTAATAGTAGCCCTACCATCTGGTCCAGTTTTTGGGTCATTTGATGCATAGCAGCCATATTACTATTTAAAGCTGCTATGGCTGCATTATTGGCTGGCATTTGGCAATTTTGTTCTTGTTGTTGTTGTTGTTGTTGTTGCCCTTGCCGTTGTTTTTGTTTGAGTTGCTGTGCAGACACCGTTGTATTGGCAGCCTTCTTAGCTGCTTTTTTTTTCGATTCGCTTGGCGTTAGCCGCCCCTGGTGCGTGTGTGGAGAGGGCACGTCCGCTCGCCACGACGCCGCCAGCCAGAAGTGCGGGCTAACCCATGGTGCTTTATTGTTGTCCATTTCTACTATACATACGTCACAACACAGAAATTTTGACAACATTTTTTTTTTTTTTTTTTGTAGTATACACTGGCCTATTACTCAGTGCATACGGCTGGTGGTCCAGATCCGTTTGCTAGTTAGGATCTGGACAAGTTTACCACACTGCGCCGCTGAGCGGACCACGTGGAATCGGTCGTTGTCTTGGGAGGCAGTTGTTGGCTCTGCAGGTATGGCTGGGTATAGCCTTTGTTTTTGGCGCTTGGTAGATTGCTCTGGTTGGGGCTTATTGTGCTGAGTGTAGCATTAGTTGTTTTGTGGTTGGATGGTCAATATGCGTTTGTGGCATTGGTGGCTAGCCTGGGATGAAGAGCATATTGTGGTTGTTAGTTGTGGTTAGTATGTGCGCCTGGTTGGGGGTTAGTAATTGATTAGTTGTTGGGGTCTGGTGGGACAGTTCAGGTTTTAACGGTTTGAGCTGTTTGGCATAGGAGTTGTGCCGGCTAGCATTGATTTGTGGGGTGTTTTATTGGTCACTGCTCACTCACCTGGTTTACACATGTCCAGCAGGACAGAGCTCCAGGTACCCAAGCAAAGCAGTTTTAGTAGTCTGATGTAACTATTTTGGCACTGGGATGTTATGGTGCAGTATTGGGGATTGTGTTCTTGGTTACTGCTCACTCACCTGGTTTACACCTGTCCAAAAGGACAGAGCTCCAGATACCCAAGCAAAGCAGTTTTGGCACTGAATATTGTGCAGATTCTATGCTTTATCACTGCTCACTCACCAGGTTTACACATGTCCAGTAGGACAGAGCTCCTGGTACCCAAGCAAAGCAGTTAGATAGTCTGGTATGGCTATTTTGGCACTGGGGTGCAAGTACTTTAATGCTGCTCGCTCGCCTGGTTTATACGTACCCTGAAGGGCAGAGTTCCAGGTACCCGAGCAAAGCAGCTTTAGCAGTCTGGTGTGGTAGTTTTAGGTACTGGAATATGGGTGGTTAAGTTTATTTGCCAGTTGTTAACTTGCTATTATTTTTTTTTTTTTGTGTTTTTGGGGTGCTATGAGGTCTCCTGTTGCTATTTAGCAAATTTGGTTGGCTTTTCTTTTATTTGTTTTAGTTTGTGTGGTAAGAGCGTTAATATGCAACTTGGTTGTCGTCTGCGTATCTTAGAACATACACTTTAGGGTCTCTTCTCAGTCTCTATTCCGATAAACAGAAAGGCTTGCATATTAATGGGGCTATGAATGTTGTTAGTAATGGAGTTAGTTATAATGTAATTCTGGTATTGTGAATTGGCAGTGCAGATTGTGTGCTTGTAGGCGCACAACTGGCTTTGGCTGGTTAACTTGGCTGAGCAGTTTTCGGGTATTATTGTTATTACTATTGCATCTTTACATAGGCTGTGTTATATTTTATTTTGGCTCACAGTATGAGTTGGTTGTATTCGTTTTGGGTTATGCTGGTTGAGCGGTTAATTTTTTTTTTTTTTTTTTTTTGTAGTATACACTGGCCTATTACTCAGTGCATACGGCTGGTGGTCCAGATCCGTTTGCTAGTTAGGATCTGGACAAGTTTACCACACTGCGCCGCTGAGCGGACCACGTGGAATCGGTCGTTGTCTTGGGAGGCAGTTGTTGGCTCTGCAGGTATGGCTGGGTATAGCCTTTGTTTTTGGCGCTTGGTAGATTGCTCTGGTTGGGGCTTATTGTGCTGAGTGTAGCATTAGTTGTTTTGTGGTTGGATGGTCAATATGCGTTTGTGGCATTGGTGGCTAGCCTGGGATGAAGAGCATATTGTGGTTGTTAGTTGTGGTTAGTATGTGCGCCTGGTTGGGGGTTAGTAATTGATTAGTTGTTGGGGTCTGGTGGGACAGTTCAGGTTTTAACGGTTTGAGCTGTTTGGCATAGGAGTTGTGCCGGCTAGCATTGATTTGTGGGGTGTTTTATTGGTCACTGCTCACTCACCTGGTTTACACATGTCCAGCAGGACAGAGCTCCAGGTACCCAAGCAAAGCAGTTTTAGTAGTCTGATGTAACTATTTTGGCACTGGGATGTTATGGTGCAGTATTGGGGATTGTGTTCTTGGTTACTGCTCACTCACCTGGTTTACACCTGTCCAAAAGGACAGAGCTCCAGATACCCAAGCAAAGCAGTTTTGGCACTGAATATTGTGCAGATTCTATGCTTTATCACTGCTCACTCACCAGGTTTACACATGTCCAGTAGGACAGAGCTCCTGGTACCCAAGCAAAGCAGTTAGATAGTCTGGTATGGCTATTTTGGCACTGGGGTGCAAGTACTTTAATGCTGCTCGCTCGCCTGGTTTATACGTACCCTGAAGGGCAGAGTTCCAGGTACCCGAGCAAAGCAGCTTTAGCAGTCTGGTGTGGTAGTTTTAGGTACTGGAATATGGGTGGTTAAGTTTATTTGCCAGTTGTTAACTTGCTATTATTTTTTTTTTTTGTGTTTTTGGGGTGCTATGAGGTCTCCTGTTGCTATTTAGCAAATTTGGTTGGCTTTTCTTTTATTTGTTTTAGTTTGTGTGGTAAGAGCGTTAATATGCAACTTGGTTGTCGTCTGCGTATCTTAGAACATACACTTTAGGGTCTCTTCTCAGTCTCTATTCCGATAAACAGAAAGGCTTGCATATTAATGGGGCTATGAATGTTGTTAGTAATGGAGTTAGTTATAATGTAATTCTGGTATTGTGAATTGGCAGTGCAGATTGTGTGCTTGTAGGCGCACAACTGGCTTTGGCTGGTTAACTTGGCTGAGCAGTTTTCGGGTATTATTGTTATTACTATTGCATCTTTACATAGGCTGTGTTATATTTTATTTTGGCTCACAGTATGAGTTGGTTGTATTCGTTTTGGGTTATGCTGGTTGAGCGGTTAATATTTAGATTAGTTGTTTGTTAATGTGATTCTGGGTTGAGTGATCTTGTAAGCCATAGTGTGTGGGTCAGTTCAGTCAGAGATAATGATAGTATATACATAGTTTTTTTTTTTTTTTTTTTGTAGTATACACTGGCCTATTACTCAGTGCATACGGCTGGTGGTCCAGATCCGTTTGCTAGTTAGGATCTGGACAAGTTTACCACACTGCGCCGCTGAGCGGACCACGTGGAATCGGTCGTTGTCTTGGGAGGCAGTTGTTGGCTCTGCAGGTATGGCTGGGTATAGCCTTTGTTTTTGGCGCTTGGTAGATTGCTCTGGTTGGGGCTTATTGTGCTGAGTGTAGCATTAGTTGTTTTGTGGTTGGATGGTCAATATGCGTTTGTGGCATTGGTGGCTAGCCTGGGATGAAGAGCATATTGTGGTTGTTAGTTGTGGTTAGTATGTGCGCCTGGTTGGGGGTTAGTAATTGATTAGTTGTTGGGGTCTGGTGGGACAGTTCAGGTTTTAACGGTTTGAGCTGTTTGGCATAGGAGTTGTGCCGGCTAGCATTGATTTGTGGGGTGTTTTATTGGTCACTGCTCACTCACCTGGTTTACACATGTCCAGCAGGACAGAGCTCCAGGTACCCAAGCAAAGCAGTTTTAGTAGTCTGATGTAACTATTTTGGCACTGGGATGTTATGGTGCAGTATTGGGGATTGTGTTCTTGGTTACTGCTCACTCACCTGGTTTACACCTGTCCAAAAGGACAGAGCTCCAGATACCCAAGCAAAGCAGTTTTGGCACTGAATATTGTGCAGATTCTATGCTTTATCACTGCTCACTCACCAGGTTTACACATGTCCAGTAGGACAGAGCTCCTGGTACCCAAGCAAAGCAGTTAGATAGTCTGGTATGGCTATTTTGGCACTGGGGTGCAAGTACTTTAATGCTGCTCGCTCGCCTGGTTTATACGTACCCTGAAGGGCAGAGTTCCAGGTACCCGAGCAAAGCAGCTTTAGCAGTCTGGTGTGGTAGTTTTAGGTACTGGAATATGGGTGGTTAAGTTTATTTGCCAGTTGTTAACTTGCTATTATTTTTTTTTTTGTGTTTTTGGGGTGCTATGAGGTCTCCTGTTGCTATTTAGCAAATTTGGTTGGCTTTTCTTTTATTTGTTTTAGTTTGTGTGGTAAGAGCGTTAATATGCAACTTGGTTGTCGTCTGCGTATCTTAGAACATACACTTTAGGGTCTCTTCTCAGTCTCTATTCCGATAAACAGAAAGGCTTGCATATTAATGGGGCTATGAATGTTGTTAGTAATGGAGTTAGTTATAATGTAATTCTGGTATTGTGAATTGGCAGTGCAGATTGTGTGCTTGTAGGCGCACAACTGGCTTTGGCTGGTTAACTTGGCTGAGCAGTTTTCGGGTATTATTGTTATTACTATTGCATCTTTACATAGGCTGTGTTATATTTTATTTTGGCTCACAGTATGAGTTGGTTGTATTCGTTTTGGGTTATGCTGGTTGAGCGGTTAATTTTTTTTTTTTTTTTTTTTTTGTAGTATACACTGGCCTATTACTCAGTGCATACGGCTGGTGGTCCAGATCCGTTTGCTAGTTAGGATCTGGACAAGTTTACCACACTGCGCCGCTGAGCGGACCACGTGGAATCGGTCGTTGTCTTGGGAGGCAGTTGTTGGCTCTGCAGGTATGGCTGGGTATAGCCTTTGTTTTTGGCGCTTGGTAGATTGCTCTGGTTGGGGCTTATTGTGCTGAGTGTAGCATTAGTTGTTTTGTGGTTGGATGGTCAATATGCGTTTGTGGCATTGGTGGCTAGCCTGGGATGAAGAGCATATTGTGGTTGTTAGTTGTGGTTAGTATGTGCGCCTGGTTGGGGGTTAGTAATTGATTAGTTGTTGGGGTCTGGTGGGACAGTTCAGGTTTTAACGGTTTGAGCTGTTTGGCATAGGAGTTGTGCCGGCTAGCATTGATTTGTGGGGTGTTTTATTGGTCACTGCTCACTCACCTGGTTTACACATGTCCAGCAGGACAGAGCTCCAGGTACCCAAGCAAAGCAGTTTTAGTAGTCTGATGTAACTATTTTGGCACTGGGATGTTATGGTGCAGTATTGGGGATTGTGTTCTTGGTTACTGCTCACTCACCTGGTTTACACCTGTCCAAAAGGACAGAGCTCCAGATACCCAAGCAAAGCAGTTTTGGCACTGAATATTGTGCAGATTCTATGCTTTATCACTGCTCACTCACCAGGTTTACACATGTCCAGTAGGACAGAGCTCCTGGTACCCAAGCAAAGCAGTTAGATAGTCTGGTATGGCTATTTTGGCACTGGGGTGCAAGTACTTTAATGCTGCTCGCTCGCCTGGTTTATACGTACCCTGAAGGGCAGAGTTCCAGGTACCCGAGCAAAGCAGCTTTAGCAGTCTGGTGTGGTAGTTTTAGGTACTGGAATATGGGTGGTTAAGTTTATTTGCCAGTTGTTAACTTGCTATTATTTTTTTTTTTTGTGTTTTTGGGGTGCTATGAGGTCTCCTGTTGCTATTTAGCAAATTTGGTTGGCTTTTCTTTTATTTGTTTTAGTTTGTGTGGTAAGAGCGTTAATATGCAACTTGGTTGTCGTCTGCGTATCTTAGAACATACACTTTAGGGTCTCTTCTCAGTCTCTATTCCGATAAACAGAAAGGCTTGCATATTAATGGGGCTATGAATGTTGTTAGTAATGGAGTTAGTTATAATGTAATTCTGGTATTGTGAATTGGCAGTGCAGATTGTGTGCTTGTAGGCGCACAACTGGCTTTGGCTGGTTAACTTGGCTGAGCAGTTTTCGGGTATTATTGTTATTACTATTGCATCTTTACATAGGCTGTGTTATATTTTATTTTGGCTCACAGTATGAGTTGGTTGTATTCGTTTTGGGTTATGCTGGTTGAGCGGTTAATATTTAGATTAGTTGTTTGTTAATGTGATTCTGGGTTGAGTGATTTTTTTTTTTTTTTTTTTTTGTAGTATACACTGGCCTATTACTCAGTGCATACGGCTGGTGGTCCAGATCCGTTTGCTAGTTAGGATCTGGACAAGTTTACCACACTGCGCCGCTGAGCGGACCACGTGGAATCGGTCGTTGTCTTGGGAGGCAGTTGTTGGCTCTGCAGGTATGGCTGGGTATAGCCTTTGTTTTTGGCGCTTGGTAGATTGCTCTGGTTGGGGCTTATTGTGCTGAGTGTAGCATTAGTTGTTTTGTGGTTGGATGGTCAATATGCGTTTGTGGCATTGGTGGCTAGCCTGGGATGAAGAGCATATTGTGGTTGTTAGTTGTGGTTAGTATGTGCGCCTGGTTGGGGGTTAGTAATTGATTAGTTGTTGGGGTCTGGTGGGACAGTTCAGGTTTTAACGGTTTGAGCTGTTTGGCATAGGAGTTGTGCCGGCTAGCATTGATTTGTGGGGTGTTTTATTGGTCACTGCTCACTCACCTGGTTTACACATGTCCAGCAGGACAGAGCTCCAGGTACCCAAGCAAAGCAGTTTTAGTAGTCTGATGTAACTATTTTGGCACTGGGATGTTATGGTGCAGTATTGGGGATTGTGTTCTTGGTTACTGCTCACTCACCTGGTTTACACCTGTCCAAAAGGACAGAGCTCCAGATACCCAAGCAAAGCAGTTTTGGCACTGAATATTGTGCAGATTCTATGCTTTATCACTGCTCACTCACCAGGTTTACACATGTCCAGTAGGACAGAGCTCCTGGTACCCAAGCAAAGCAGTTAGATAGTCTGGTATGGCTATTTTGGCACTGGGGTGCAAGTACTTTAATGCTGCTCGCTCGCCTGGTTTATACGTACCCTGAAGGGCAGAGTTCCAGGTACCCGAGCAAAGCAGCTTTAGCAGTCTGGTGTGGTAGTTTTAGGTACTGGAATATGGGTGGTTAAGTTTATTTGCCAGTTGTTAACTTGCTATTATTTTTTTTTTTTGTGTTTTTGGGGTGCTATGAGGTCTCCTGTTGCTATTTAGCAAATTTGGTTGGCTTTTCTTTTATTTGTTTTAGTTTGTGTGGTAAGAGCGTTAATATGCAACTTGGTTGTCGTCTGCGTATCTTAGAACATACACTTTAGGGTCTCTTCTCAGTCTCTATTCCGATAAACAGAAAGGCTTGCATATTAATGGGGCTATGAATGTTGTTAGTAATGGAGTTAGTTATAATGTAATTCTGGTATTGTGAATTGGCAGT
The DNA here is from genome assembly GCA_037075305.1 of Drosophila kanekoi. Taxonomy (NCBI): domain Eukaryota; kingdom Metazoa; phylum Arthropoda; class Insecta; order Diptera; family Drosophilidae; genus Drosophila; species Drosophila kanekoi. Next base: position 37,934 of record JBAMCE010000420.1, on the reverse strand, counting down.
GCAGATTGTGTGCTTGTAGGCGCACAACTGGCTTTGGCTGGTTAACTTGGCTGAGCAGTTTTCGGGTATTATTGTTATTACTATTGCATCTTTACATAGGCTGTGTTATATTTTATTTTGGCTCACAGTATGAGTTGGTTGTATTCGTTTTGGGTTATGCTGGTTGAGCGGTTAATATTTAGATTAGTTGTTTGTTAATGTGATTCTGGGTTGAGTGATCTTGTAAGCCATAGTGTGTGGGTCAGTTCAGTCAGAGATAATGATAGTATATACATAGTATTTTTTTTTTTTTTTTGTAGTATACACTGGCCTATTACTCAGTGCATACGGCTGGTGGTCCAGATCCGTTTGCTAGTTAGGATCTGGACAAGTTTACCACACTGCGCCGCTGAGCGGACCACGTGGAATCGGTCGTTGTCTTGGGAGGCAGTTGTTGGCTCTGCAGGTATGGCTGGGTATAGCCTTTGTTTTTGGCGCTTGGTAGATTGCTCTGGTTGGCGCTTATTGTGCTGAGTGTAGCATTAGTTGTTTTGTGGTTGGATGGTCAATATGCGTTTGTGGCATTGGTGGCTAGCCTGGGATGAAGAGCATATTGTGGTTGTTAGTTGTGGTTAGTATGTGCGCCTGGTTGGGGGTTAGTAATTGATTAGTTGTTGGGGTCTGGTGGGACAGTTCAGGTTTTAACGGTTTGAGCTGTTTGGCATAGGAGTTGTGCCGGCTAGCATTGATTTGTGGGGTGTTTTATTGGTCACTGCTCACTCACCTGGTTTACACATGTCCAGCAGGACAGAGCTCCAGGTACCCAAGCAAAGCAGTTTTAGTAGTCTGATGTGACTATTTTGGCACTGGGATGTTATGGTGCAGTATTGGGGATTGTGTTCTTGGTTACTGCTCACTCACCTGGTTTACACATGCCCAAAAGGACAGAGCTCCAGGTACCCAAGCAAAGCAGTTTTGGCACTGAGTATTGTGCAGATTCTATGCTTTATCACTGCTCACTCACCAGGTTTACACATGTCCAGTAGGACAGAGCTCCTGGTACCCAAGCAAAGCAGTTAGATAGTCTGATATGGCTATTTTGGCACTGGGGTGCAAGTACTTTGATGCTGCTCGCTCGCCTGGTTTATACGTACCCTGAAGGGCAGAGTTCCAGGTACCCGAGCAAAGCAGCTTTAGTAGTTTGATATGGTAGTTTTAGGTACTGGAATTTGGGTGTTTAAGTTCATTTACCAGTTGTTAAATTGCTATTTTGTTTGGTGTTTTTGTTGTTTTTTTTTTTTTTTGGGGTGCTATTAGGTCTCCTGTTGCTGTTTAGCAAATTTGGTTGTCTTTTCTTTTATTTGTTTTAGTTTGTGTGGTAAGAGCGTTAATATGCAACTTGGTTGTCGTCTGCGTATCTTGGAACATACACTTTAGGGTCTCTTCTCAGTCTCTATTCCGATATACAGAAAGGCTTGCATATTAATGGGGCTATGAATGTTGTTAGTAATGGAGTTAGTTATAATGTAATTCTGGTATTGTGAATTGGCAGTGCAGATTGTGTGCTTGTAGGCGCACAACTGGCTTTGGCTGGTTAACTTGGCTGAGCAGTTTTCGGGTATTATTGTTATTACTATTGCATCTTTACATAGGCTGTGTTATATTTTATTTTGGCTCACAGTATGAGTTGGTTGTATTCGTTTTGGGTTATGCTGGTTGAGCGGTTAATATTTAGATTAGTTGTTTGTTAATGTGATTCTGGGTTGAGTGATCTTGTAAGCCATAGTGTGTGGGTCAGTACTGTCAGAGATAATGATAGTATATACATAGTATGTTTATATCATTATATTTCATCATTTTGTGCTGACCCACTCGGATAGGCAGTTTTATTGGTTTGTTATTTTGTGCTACTGGTAAGTAAAGCTTGATGTTTATTGGTTGCATTTGCCATATATTGTTAGTTATGGTTGGCAGTTTTGGTAAGTTAGGCTTGATTTTGTTTTTTGGATTAAGCGTAGCATACTTATTTGGTGTATGCTGTTTGTATGGTTTTTATTGATTAGATTGGTTAGTTTATAGTGTTAATGGTAGTATATAATCTTGGGAGCTTTGTGTTGGTTGCATTGAAGCTTGATGAGGCTGTGTAGCCAGTTGTTCCTGCTGCTGGGGTGCACTAGTAGTTTGTACTGGAAGGGATGCAAGGAGTCTTTCAGTTTCTTGGAGTTGATTGTTGAGAGCAAGTAGGTCTCGATTTATGTTATTCATTTGGTTAACACTCATTGGGAAACGGAGTGTGAAGGATCTTTCTGTGGTATCTGGGTCAAATGGTAGTCTAGCACGTAGTTCATTAATTTTTTGAAGTATGGTGCGTTTTTTATTTTGGAGCGTGGCAATATATTCTGGTTGTAGGTTCTGCACAGGTCTTCTTATTGTTGGAAGTGGGTGTATGATACGCTGTATTGGCCTGACATGTTTTTTAAGTTGTTCCATGTATCTAGCTCGACTTCTGGCTAGACGGAATGGAACGTATGGGGTTGCGACAAGTTTTTTTGCTTCGATGTTTGAATGATTCCCAAGTCTTTTGGCATAGTTAGCAGAAAGTTTGTCAAATGTGTCTTTGACTGTGCTTATTTTGAGGTCATTGTGAATTGTGCTATTTCTGGTTAGTGGTGGGGGGTTCGTGATGGTACGCAGGGTGGTATTTTGGAAAATAGTGACCTTATTGATCTGGGTTTCACTTGTGAGGGCACCCCAAATTGGGAGGGCATAGTGCCATATTGGTGCTATTACTTGTTTGTATAGTAGGGTTTTACAATTTAGTGTGAGCTTGCTATTGTTGTTAATGAGCCAGTCTAGTTGGGCTCTTCTGGCTTTTAGTTTGGTTGTAAGGGCTGCAGTGTGTTTGCAAAAGTTTAGTTTTTTGTCAAGATTTACTCCCAAATAGGGGTGGGAGTCTTTAGTGACAATGGGTTGGCCCATGATTTTTGGGGATATTGTGGATAGTATAAATTCATTATTTTCTTTTATATGGAAGAGTATGTGTGCCGTTTTACTGGCATTTATTTTGATGCACCATTTATTGGTCCAATTTGCTAGGGTCTCAAGCATTATGCTTACTTGTTGAATAGCTGTGATAGAAGATTCGTTGGCAAACATGACAACTGTATCATCAGCATAGGTTGCAAGTAAGGCTGCTGAGTTGCGTGGGATATTGGTGTAGACATTGTCTGGGGTGGGCATGTCTGCTGTGTAAATGGTGTATAGAATTGGTCCCAAAACGCTACCTTGTGGTACTCCGGCTGAGATATATTTTGGGGTCGATCTGGCACCTTCATGGCATTCAACCATGAAGGTTCTGTTTGTTAGATAGTGTCTAATGACGGTGTATAGGGCGTGTGGAAGTATGGGTTTGAGTTTAAAGAAGAGTCCTGGATGCCAGACTCGATCAAATGCTTCTTGTATGTCAATGAAGACAGCTGAACAGAATTGATTTCTTTCATAGGCTCTGAGTATAAATTGGGTGACTCTTCCTAGTTGTTGTTCAGTGCTATGCTCGTAGCGAAATCCGAATTGGTGGCTTGGGATGTAATCTGTGAAAGTTTTGATTTTAAACATGCGGCTTAGGAGTAGTTTTTCTAAAATTTTTGATAGGCCCGAAAGTAGGCTAATAGGTCTGTATGAGGCAAGTTGATCGGTTGGTTTTCCTGGTTTGGGTATCATGGTGACAACGGCCATTTTCCATTGTTGTGGAAAATGGCCGAGTCGAAGTGAGTTGTTGAAGATTAGTATGAGATATATTAGGGCAGTGTCTGGTAAGGCTTTGATAGTATGATTATCAATTCTGTCTAGTCCTGGGGCTTTATTATTTGGTAGTCTTTTGATTTGGGCTTTAATTTCAGCTAGGGTAATTGGTTTGAATGTGGGATTATTGGGTGTTTGCTGAGATGCGTTTTGATTTTCAATAAAGGATCTTTCTTCCGGGCTATTTATTAGGTTTGGTCTGAATCTGGTTTCAAGATGTTGGGCAAATGCTTCTGCTTTTTCTATGGATGTTTTACACCAGCCACTTTGTTTGTCCGGGGTATTTGTGTTAGTTTGTACTGTATGGTGCCTTACAGGTAAGTTTGGCAATGGTTGTCTTTTGATTTGTTTGGTAAACCTCCAAAGCTTCTGTAGACTATATCGATCCTTGGGATCTATGGCTAGTAGTGATCTGTCTAGGCGTTGTGCTTTCCTGTGTTGGAATGATTTTTTGATTCGATCAGATATTAACTTGTGGGGTCTTTTGGCTAAGTTATCTCGTAGGACAAGATGATTGTATTTGAAGAATCTTTTAACGATTAGCATATTTTGGATGCGTCTGTTTGGCGTGTGATATGTGCGGAAACGGCTTTTTTCAGGGAGATTTGTGGGTAAGTTTGTTGCATAGTTAGCAGCTTGGTGGATGTTTTTGGTTAGGATATCGACCGCATCGTCTATGTCTTGGCCGGTTTTTATTTCAGTGTTGAGGTGAATACATTGGTTAAGCCAGTGGTGGAATTTTTTAATATTGGCATTTGGGGTTAAAATTGGTTTCTTGTGAGAAACAATCGTTGGTTTGTTTAGTAGATGGATACATAGTGGGAGGTGATCTGAGTCCAGATCAAGTGAGGATTCGATTTGCAGGCGATTGTGTTGAATTCCACAATATATGGCAAAATCAATGGCAGAGGGCCTTTTTTGCTGATCATAGGGATAGTGGGTGGGTGAGCCAGTGGCCAGTATATTATAGTTATGTGTCCTGATGCAGTTGATTAGTTCATTGCCTCGTCTACAGGCACGATCATTGCCCCACCAGCGGTGTTTGGCATTCCAATCACCGGCTATTATAAATCTCGGTTCGAAGAGTTTGAATATTGTCTCAAAAGCTTTGGAAGTTAGACCCTTTAATGGTGGGCAGTAGATGGCAGCTATGTTAATTAGCGGTTGGTCTTTGAGGGTGACACTGATTGGGGTGCATTGTATGGCCTGTGTGATGATTGTTGGTAATGCAATGTGTTCAATATTTCTATTAACTATAACAGCTGAGCCTCCTCTTCTCCGGTTGGTTGGATGGTTGGCTATATATAGGTCGTATCCTTCAATTTTTATTGTGTCTATGTCCGTGTTGATTAGATGGGTTTCTGATATTAGGACTATATCAATGCTATTTTGGTGAATGTGGGCTTCTAGCTCAGAGATTTTATTGAGTATTCCGGCTGAGTTCCAGCTGATGATCCTAAGATCATGATTTTGCATATTGGTCATGGTATTTATAATTGGCTTTTGGCGAGTCTATCCAGGATTGTGGAATCGTCTGTTTTGGGGGTAGGGAAGGTGTATAGTTATGAGTCGAGTTATGGGGAAGTAGAAATTCTTTGAATTGTGGTTTGCTGAATATTAGTTTTATTTTTGGCTTACATGGTAGCGTTTTATTTCTTTATGACTTGGGTAGGTGTTACTGGTGAGTAATACATTGTGATGTTGTGTACGATAGTATAAGATAATAGGGGGTAATATATGTTATAAGATAATGTAGTGTAGGGCGTTTCCAATGTAGTGCAATTCATTTGTGTTTGAGGGCTTGGTGTCTTTTAAGGTGAGCAAAATTGTTTTCAGTGAATTTATAAAGGGGCATACATTAATGCATATTCATTTTGCACTATAGTATTATGTGTTTGATAAAAATAAAAATGTAAATTGAGATTATGAACTTAAAATTGTAGCTTTAGATTAAACTTAAGGTTATAAATGATTATATTTGGGGATGATTGTCATATTCATTTGTTTAATCCCTTTTCCCTTTTTCTTTTTATTTATTTATTTATTTTTTTGTTTTTTTTTTTTTTTTTATTTATTTATTTATTTTTTGTTTGTTTATTTATTTAAGTGTTCCCATGTATGTTTAGTTTTGGCTGTTTTTATTTGATAATATTTGTTTAAGTTTTATTTTGTTATTGATTATGTTTTTGGTTTTGATTTTGGTCCCAGTTGTGTTGGTAGTATTTCCTTTGATTAGTAGCGTTATCCATTCCTGGGCCCTGTATGGTGTAGGTTTGGGTAGCCATGTTCATTGGCGTGTAGTTGTGGGCTATGGGCACATTATAGCCTACTTGTGCTGGCCAGGGGGTATTGTATTGGTATGTAGGGACATATGGGCTAATATTGGTTCTGTGTGTTTTTACTATTGGAGTATATTGTAGACTAGGCCTTTCAGGCTGGTTGTGGGTAATGCTGGTCATTGCGTTCCTGAATATTGGTTCATTGCTCCAGTTGAGGGATTCCAATGCTTGTGAGGTTCGTTTAGTGAAGCTATTGGTGTGTCTGCTGAGCACCTCCCTATAAATTGGGCAGCCTTTGAAGGTGGCAACATGGTTGTCTCCACAGTTGGCACATTTGCCGTCTACATTTCTTGGCTTGGTGCATTCGCTGGAGGAGTGAGGTCCAGCACATTTGAAGCAGGTGGGAGTTTTGTACTTGCAATTTTCGTGGAGGTGACCAAAGCGTTGGCAATTATGGCATTGCAGGATTTTATTGGGGCGAGTTGGCTGTTCAATTTGGACTTTGTAGGTTCCTAGCATGCTGATTTTAAGGATGTCCTTGTTGTTGTTACTAGCATTATGGTCCGACAGTAAGTCAACTTTAAACGAGTTAGTTGGGGTTTTGGAGTTGTAGCCGATTATGTTATTTACATGGCATGCAGTGAAGCCTAGTGCAGCCAATTGTTCGATGATCCAGTTTTTGGGAGTGGACGAATGTAATCCTTTTATGACAACTTTGTACTTGGATTCGTTTTTGTTTTGGGTGCGAGCATTGCAATTAAGTTCGGCAAAGAGTTCCAGTAGTTCTTTTTGCTTCGCGATTGTTTGGCACTCGAATATTATTCCTTTTCCAGCATTGGCACTGGTGGTGAAGGATTCAATTCCGATAGTATCAATCGCCTTTTGGATTAGTTTATTGGCGTCATTGGTTTCTGGGACCAGTACACGATATGGCTTTTGTTCATTTGTGGCTAAGTTTTCATTGGGATGTTCATTATTGTCGTTTTCGTTAGATATTACTGATATTTCTTCCTCACAGTCTGTATTTGAGTCTGTGTTGGAACCTGGACTATTGGCTATATTGATATTTGCTGCTGTTGTTGTTATGGATCTGTTGTTACTGTCATTGCTCAGGCCTAGTGTGGCTGGGCATCTGGTGACTGGTGTTGAGTTTTGTATTGATTTATATATTTGTGCTTGTTGATTAATATCTTCAAGCACCTTTTGAGCCTCTTTTGTGATAGGTTGACATATTTGCTTGTTTGCAATTATGATGGCCTTTTCTGGTGGCGAGCTTGTGGGGGTTATTTCTTTGGCCTTATTTTTGGAAGGCGTTGATTTCCTCTTGGGTTGATTGCTCATTTTGGTTGAAGCTGATTTTTTATTTTTATTTGTTTTTGAATTTGGGAAAAAACTGGGGAGAGAAAGAGTATGAAAGATAATAACTGATAAGTTGTGATTATTTTATTGGTGGTTGGTAGCATTATGGTTGCAGGTATCAGGTTGGTAGATGCTGTCCTTGTTGCAAAAAGGTCTTAGGTTTGACTGATATGTGCGATTTATATAGGGGTAGTGGACTCTAGGGTGCTTAAAGAAAAGACTGATTAATTTTGTGCTGTGATATATATATTTTTATTATTATTTTTGTTATTATATATATATATATTTTTTTTTTTTTTTTTTTTTTTTTTTTTTTGGATATGTATGTGTTTTTAGTGCTTACAGTTAGGATTATTTTAAGTGTAAAGAAAGTTTGTTGTTTGCTTATTTTAGTTTATTACTTAAGTATTTGTTTTAGGTTTCTTTGTTTTTTTCGTTTAGCTCCTTTAGGTTTTTTTCCATTAGCTCCAATAGTTCTAATTGTTCCAGTAAATCGTTGTAAGTCTTTTGGGTGTGTTTCTGGGCCTTGGTGGTGAAAGTAGTGGAGTGGCGTTGTTCATTGGCTCGCGGTTTGTTTGTTGGGTGTGTTCGGCGGGGACTCGTGGTTTTCGAGCGCTTCCTTAATATTGGGCATCCTCGGTATGTGGCAATGTGGTTTCCGCCACAATTTGCGCATTTGCCTTCCTTTTCTCTGGGCTTAGAGCATTCTGTCGAGTGGTGTTTGCCTGCACATTTATAGCAGACGAATTCACGGCTTTTGCAGTCTTCAATTTGGTGGTTGAATTTTTGGCATTTATGGCATTGTTTTATTATGTTGGGTTGTGCAATAGATTTTTCAATTTTTACTATGTAGGTGCCGATTTTATTGATGTCCATTATTTCATTATTGTTTTGTTTGTGTTCGAGGTCAACTCGGAATGTGCTAGTTGGGAGTTGTGAATTTGGCCAATAGGTTTTTGGCAATAGTACTGAGTGTCCATGTTCTGCAAGTTTTTGTTTATCCAGTCTGGGGCTGTGGACGGATGGAGTCCTTTGATAATGATTCTGAATCTTTTTGGCTCATGCAGGCTGCTCTGGACAACGTGTTGCTGTGCAATTTGGTGCAAAATTCCAATAGGGCCTTGTGTTTTCCTATGGTGTCGCATTTAAATCTTATGCCATCGCTTTTTGTGGTGGTGGTGTAAAAACAGGTTTACCCACTTCTATTTCTGCCATTTTTATGAGTTTTTCCGCATTTTCAACATTTGGGACTATTATGTAGGGTATTGGTTGGTTTTGGTTGCCAGTTTCGCTCATGTCGGTTGAGCTGTTTAATTGGAGTAAAGATAGTAAAGAAAAGTTTTTGCATTAGTATAGAGAAAATTGTTTATGACTGGTATTGTAACAGGTAAGTTGTGTTTTTATTTTAGACAGGTAGGTTTATTTTTAGTTTTGAACTGGTTAGGTTAGCTTTAGTTTGTTTTATGCTTTTTGTTGGGTGGGCTGTGGTGATAATATTGAAAGTCATATATGTCTTTTGTTTGAGGACAGGTGAGTCTTTTGTATTTATTGGCATCGATTTGATGGATGTATGGGTGATGGTTGTGAGGGGAGTAGTAAGATAGTAAGAGGAGTAGTGTTCAGATTGGTGAACTCGGTTGCTACGTTTGGTTTGATTGTGGGTGGCAGGTCGGTTGGGCAATGAAGTGGGGTTGTGGGGGGATTGGTGTTGCGTATAGCGTTGTAATGGTTTATTTGTTTTTGTTTTTGTTTATTGTTTACTTGACGCGTGTTATATTATGAGTCTTATTTATTGTAGTTGGGTTGTGCTTTTGGTTGTTGTAGTTGGGTTGCACTTTTTAGTTAGTTATTTGTTATTGGCTCTTTTTATTTTATAATTGTTATTATTATTTAATTGTTTATTACATGTATATATGTATAAAAAAAAATATATATAAATTTATTTATTTATTTATTTTTTGTATTAATTATTATTGGTATGTTCAAAACTAGGGAACAGATATGAGGGTTATGGTTGTGTTGCTGCATGTGGGTATTTTGGGTAAGGGGTGGTGCATGGGTAGTCACATTTAGGTCCCGGGCCACTGTGCTCTCAGTGGTCTGAGAACCAAACACGCCTCTAGTCCCAATCATCCATGCCGAGGTGTTTATTAAATTAAATTAAATTTATAAATTAAATTCTAAAGAGGTAAACATGAATGTGTAGGCCATTAGGACTTTTGTTAAAATTGCATTGAGTAATCAATCATCACAGTGTCAGAGACTCGACTGGAGAGAAATTACCTAGTGGTGTTAAAAACCTGTTCGTGTACTAACGGGCGTGGGCATTTGCCCAGCTGGCCAGTGTACTCATACATGCAAAACATGCAATTGGCTAACAATTTGGATGCTGACAAACATTGTTTTGGGGAATTGGTCGTGGCTGGCAGACTGGTATGCATATATGTGCGCGAATACAATTGGTTGGATTTGTGGTATGACAAACATGGTTTGTAAACTTGGTGATGGCCAGAAGTCAGGTGTACACATGTGTGTGAATGCAATTTGTTTTAAATACAGACATTGTTCGGAAAACTTGGCAATGGCCGGCAGGCTGGTGAACATATATGGGTTTGAATAGAATTGGTTATATTTTGGGGATTAACAGATATTGTTTATAAAACTTGGCAATGGCCAGGGGACTAGTATACACATATGTGGCAGGTCCTGTTATTAATTGGAATTGTTGAGAAAATTTAGGCATTCTATGTGCATGTGCGCCAGCTTGGGTTGGCGTCAGTACAGTAGCCACCAGTACTCCAAGCATGTGCAGCTGCACGTATGTATGTATGTAAATACATTCTAGAACGGACATATTGGTAAATTCACAAATAAAATTGAAAATTGGTTATAAAATTTCATATATATACAATTGTTTTATACATACATGCCATATAATACATCATAAATAAATATATTATATAAGCATGTATGTAGTATAGAATTTAGGCTACAATTAGGTCTGGTAATGCCTGGCAGCAAATGAGTTCTAGGAAAACTGTTGGTATACGCGCGTCAGTCTGGGCTGGCGCCATTGAGGCCGTCGCCAAAATTGTCTGCAGCTGCAAGCTTATGTGTGTATAAGTGACGCTTGTGATGAAATTATTATGCGAGCGCCATTTTGAGACTGCTTTGGGCGATTTTGGGGTTATTTGACAAGAGTTTGATTCGAGACTTACCCCGGATATTCTCAGATTTATATGGGATTTTGGACTTTATTCAATGCTCTACACTTTTTGGTGGAATATTAGGCCGTCAATATGTTCCTCTATATTTCACAGACAGGCACCATTTATTCGCGCACTATTTTGAGGCTTTTATGGACAAACTTGGATTTATATGGCATAATTTGGTGGATTATTCACTGGATTCGATTTGTATTGGAATATATGCATTTATTCATGCAGGCGGACACACTTGATTTCAACTATTGTGAGATAGCTTTTCATGCACTATTTTGGGACTCTTATGGACAGAGATAGGATTTGATCAATATTTCACTTATCAGGGGATTTTATTGTGTTTCACTTGCAATTAATTGCATATATGAATATATACACACAGACAGACACCGGTTACTTGAGACTTTTATGGGCACTATTAATTTCTGAGACTTACTCTTTATTAATTCACTTAATTCTTAAGAATTTGGTTTTGAAAGAGTAAATCTTCCACTATTTGATTTATAGTTTCACTTTCGCTTTCACCGCCCACACTCGCACCGTTTCGAGAGACAACTCGTAGCTAATGGCAGTTTCGTGAATATCGCCTAGTGGCGGCAGCGTGGAAGGTATCGTATAAAGATCAGTACGCGGTTCAGTGTATCGATATATCGATGATCACCTAGCAAAATGTTATCTAGCTAAATATTATTATGGGTTGTAATTAAATTGGTAAAGAGTCAAAAAATATGCTCAGTTTGGCAGAGCCGGTCCCGAATGTTGAGAAAATTTGGGAAAATTTGGATATGCATATGCACAAGTATCAGCCGTACATACGTTCGCACGCATACACACCCGACCACAGGCATGTGCATACCTTTCTAAATGGGCGCGCACGCCGTCAAATGCTAGTTCAAATTGACAAAAAGGTTTATAATGGGCAAGATGGTTTGAAATATTTGTAAATGCAAGTATGTTGCATTTTTATAAGTATTTTTAGTGCAGCATTTTGGCTCTAAAATAACGAAAAATTACCACTGTGGCAGAGACACGACTGGAGACAAATTACCTAGTGGTGCTAAAAAGTTTAATACTACAGCTGGCCAGTGACTCATACATGCAAAACATGCAATTGGCTAACAATTTGGATGCTGACAAACATTGTTTTGGGGAATTGGTCGTGGCTGGCAGACTGGTATGCAATATGTGCGCGAATACAATTGGTTGGATTTGTGGTATGACAAACATGGTTTGTAAACTTGGTGATGGCCAGAAGTCAGGTGTACACATGTGTGTGAATGCAATTTGTTTTAAATACAGACATTGTTCGGAAAACTTGGCAATGGCCGGCAGGCTGGTGAACAATATGGGTTTGAAAGAATTGGTTAATTTTGGGGATTAACAGATATTGTTATAAAACTTGGCAATGGCCAGGGGACTAGTATACACATATGTGGCAGTCCTGTTATTAATTGGAATTGTTGAGAAAATTTAGGCATTCTATGTGCACGTGCGCCAGCTTGGGTTGGCGTCAGTACAGTAGCCACCAGTACTCCAAGCATGTGCAGCTGCACGTATGTATGTATGTAAATACATTCTAGAACGGACATATTGGTAAATTCACAAATAAAATTGAAAATTGGTTATAAAATTTCAAAAACAATTGTTTAACATACATGCCAATAATACATCATAAAAAAATATTAATAAGCATGTATGTAGTAAGAATTTAGGCTACAATTAGGTCTGGTAATGCCTGGCAGCAAATGAGTTCTAGGAAAACTGTTGGTATACGCGCGTCAGTCTGGGCTGGCGCCATTGAGGCCGTCGCCAAAATTGTCTGCAGCTGCAAGCTTATGTGGTATAAGTGACGCTTGTGATGAAATTATTATGCGAGCGCCATTTTGAGACTGCTTTGGGCGATTTTGGGGTTATTTGACAAGAGTTTGATTCGAGACTTACCCCGGATATTCTCAGATTTATATGGGATTTTGGACTTTATTCAATGCTCTACACTTTTTGGTGGAATATTAGGCCGTCAATATGTTCCTCTATATTTCACAGACAGGCACCATTTATTCGCGCACTATTTTGAGGCTTTTATGGACAAACTTGGATTTATATGGCATAATTTGGTGGATTATTCACTGGATTCGATTTGTATTGGAATATATGCATTTATTCATGCAGGCGGACACACTTGATTTCAACTATTGTGAGATAGCTTTTCATGCACTATTTTGGGACTCTTATGGACAGAGATAGGATTTGATCAATATTTCACTTATCAGGGGATTTTATTGTGTTTCACTTGCAATTAATTGCAATATGAAAAACACACAGACAGACACCGGTTACTTGAGACTTTTATGGGCACTATTAATTTCTGAGACTTACTCTTTATTTAATTCACTTAATTTGCTTAATTTGCAATTTGGTTTTGAATAAGCAGTAAATGCTTCCACTATTTGAGTTTTTTATAAGTTTCAACTTGCTCGATGTCTTTTTCAGTAACCGCCAATTTCACACTCGCAACCGTTTCGTAGAGACAACTCGTAGCTAATGGCAGTTTCGTGAATATCGCCTAGTGGCGGCAGCGTGGAAGGTATCGTATAAAGATCAGTACGCGGTTCAGTGTATCGATATATCGATGATCACCTAGCAAAATGTTATCTAGCTAAATATTATTATGGGTTGTAATTAAATTGGTAAAGAGTCAAAAAATATGCTCAGTTTGGCAGAGCCGGTCCCGAATGTTGAGAAAATTTGGGAAAATTTGGATATGCATATGCACAAGTATCAGCCGACATACGTTCGCACGCATACACACCCGACCACAGGCATGTGCATACCTTTCTAAATGGGCGCGCACGCCGTCAAATGCTAGTTCAAATTGACAAAAAGGTTTATAATGGGCAAGATGGTTTGAAATATTTGTAAATGCAAGTATGTTGCATTTTATAAGTATTTTAGTGCAGCATTTTGGCTCTAAAATATACGAAAAATTACCACTGTGGCAGAGACACGACTGGAGACAAATTACCTAGTGGTGCTAAAAAAGTTTAAACTACAGCTGGCCAGTGTACTCAACATGCAAAACATGCAATTGGCTAACAATTTGGATGCTGACAAACATTGTTTTGGGGAATTGGTCGTGGCTGGCAGACTGGTATGCAATATGTGCGCGAATACAATTGGTTGGATTTGTGGTATGACAAACATGGTTTGTAAACTTGGTGATGGCCAGAAGTCAGGTGTACACATGTGTGTGAATGCAATTTGTTTAAATACAGACATTGTTCGGAAAACTTGGCAATGGCCGGCAGGCTGGTGAACAAATGGGTTTGAATAGAATTGGTTAATTTTGGGGATTAACAGATATTGTTTATAAAACTTGGCAATGGCCAGGGGACTAGTAACACATATGTGGCAGGTCCTGTTATTAATTGGAATTGTTGAGAAAATTTAGGCATTCTATGTGCACGTGCGCCAGCTTGGGTTGGCGTCAGTACAGTAGCCACCAGTACTCCAAGCATGTGCAGCTGCACGTATGTATGTATGTAAATACATTCTAGAACGGACAATTGGTAAATTCACAAATAAAATTGAAAATTGGTTAAAAATTTCAAAAACAATTGTTTTAACAACATGCCAATAATACATCAAAATAAAAATTAAAAGCAGTAGTAGATAGAATTTAGGCTACAATTAGGTCTGGTAATGCCTGGCAGCAAATGAGTTCTAGGAAAACTGTTGGTATACGCGCGTCAGTCTGGGCTGGCGCCATTGAGGCCGTCGCCAAAATTGTCTGCAGCTGCAAGCTTATGTGTGTATAAGTGACGCTTGTGATGAAATTATTATGCGAGCGCCATTTTGAGACTGCTTTGGGCGATTTTGGGGTTATTTGACAAGAGTTTGATTCGAGACTTACCCCGGATATTCTCAGATTTATATGGGATTTTGGACTTTATTCAATGCTCTACACTTTTTGGTGGAATATTAGGCCGTCAATATGTTCCTCTATATTTCACAGACAGGCACCATTTATTCGCGCACTATTTTGAGGCTTTTATGGACAAACTTGGATTTATATGGCATAATTTGGTGGATTATTCACTGGATTCGATTTGTATTGGAATATATGCATTTATTCATGCAGGCGGACACACTTGATTTCAACTATTGTGAGATAGCTTTTCATGCACTATTTTGGGACTCTTATGGACAGAGATAGGATTTGATCAATATTTCACTTATCAGGGGATTTTATTGTGTTTCACTTGCAATTAATTGCATATATGAATATATACACACAGACAGACACCGGTTACTTGAGACTTTTATGGGCACTATTAATTTCTGAGACTTACTCTTTATTTAATTCACTTAATTTGCTTAATTTGCAATTTGGTTTTGAATAAGCAGTAAATGCTTCCACTATTTGAGTTTTTTATAAGTTTCAACTTGCTCGATGTCTTTTTCAGTAACCGCCAATTTCACACTCGCAACCGTTTCGTAGAGACAACTCGTAGCTAATGGCAGTTTCGTGAATATCGCCTAGTGGCGGCAGCGTGGAAGGTATCGTATAAAGATCAGTACGCGGTTCAGTGTATCGATATATCGATGATCACCTAGCAAAATGTTATCTAGCTAAATATTATTATGGGTTGTAATTAAATTGGTAAAGAGTCAAAAAATATGCTCAGTTTGGCAGAGCCGGTCCCGAATGTTGAGAAAATTTGGGAAAATTTGGATATGCATATGCACAAGTATCAGCCGTACATACGTTCGCACGCATACACACCCGACCACAGGCATGTGCATACCTTTCTAAATGGGCGCGCACGCCGTCAAATGCTAGTTCAAATTGACAAAAAGGTTTATAATGGGCAAAATGGTTTGAAATATTTGTAAATGCAAGTATGTTGCATTTTTATAAGTATTTTTAGTGCAGCATTTTGGCTCTAAAATATACGAAAAATTACCACTGTGGCAGAGACACGACTGGAGACAAATTACCTAGTGGTGCTAAAAAAGTTTAATACTACAGCTGGCCAGTGTACTCAACATGCAAAACATGCAATTGGCTAACAATTTGGATGCTGACAAACATTGTTTTGGGGAATTGGTCGTGGCTGGCAGACTGGTATGCATATATGTGCGCGAATACAATTGGTTGGATTTGTGGTATGACAAACATGGTTTGTAAACTTGGTGATGGCCAGAAGTCAGGTGTACACATGTGTGTGTGAATGCAATTTGTTTTAAATACAGACATTGTTCGGAAAACTTGGCAATGGCCGGCAGGCTGGTGAACATATATGGGTTTGAATAGAATTGGTTATATTTTGGGGATTAACAGATATTGTTATAAAACTTGGCAATGGCCAGGGGACTAGTAACACATATGTGGCAGGTCCTGTTATTAATTGGAATTGTTGAGAAAATTTAGGCATTCTATGTGCATGTGCGCCAGCTTGGGTTGGCGTCAGTACAGTAGCCACCAGTACTCCAAGCATGTGCAGCTGCACGTATGTATGTATGTAAATACATTCTAGAACGGACATATTGGTAAATTCACAAATAAAATTGAAAATTGGTTATAAAATTTCATATATATACAATTGTTTTATACATACATGCCAATAATACATCATAAATAAAAATTAAAAGCATGTATGTAGTATAGAATTTAGGCTACAATTAGGTCTGGTAATGCCTGGCAGCAAATGAGTTCTAGGAAAACTGTTGGTATACGCGCGTCAGTCTGGGCTGGCGCCATTGAGGCCGTCGCCAAAATTGTCTGCAGCTGCAAGCTTATGTGTGTATAAGTGACGCTTGTGATGAAATTATTATGCGAGCGCCATTTTGAGACTGCTTTGGGCGATTTTGGGGTTATTTGACAAGAGTTTGATTCGAGACTTACCCCGGATATTCTCAGATTTATATGGGATTTTGGACTTTATTCAATGCTCTACACTTTTTGGTGGAATATTAGGCCGTCAATATGTTCCTCTATATTTCACAGACAGGCACCATTTATTCGCGCACTATTTTGAGGCTTTTATGGACAAACTTGGATTTATATGGCATAATTTGGTGGATTATTCACTGGATTCGATTTGTATTGGAATATATGCATTTATTCATGCAGGCGGACACACTTGATTTCAACTATTGTGAGATAGCTTTTCATGCACTATTTTGGGACTCTTATGGACAGAGATAGGATTTGATCAATATTTCACTTATCAGGGGATTTTATTGTGTTTCACTTGCAATTAATTGCATATATGAATATATACACACAGACAGACACCGGTTACTTGAGACTTTTATGGGCACTATTAATTTCTGAGACTTACTCTTTATTTAATTCACTTAATTTGCTTAATTTGCAATTTGGTTTTGAATAAGCAGTAAATGCTTCCACTATTTGAGTTTTTTATAAGTTTCAACTTGCTCGATGTCTTTTTCAGTAACCGCCAATTTCACACTCGCAACCGTTTCGTAGAGACAACTCGTAGCTAATGGCAGTTTCGTGAATATCGCCTAGTGGCGGCAGCGTGGAAGGTATCGAAAAGATCAGTACGCGGTTCAGTGTATCGATATATCGATGATCACCTAGCAAAATGTTATCTAGCTAAATATTATTATGGGTTGTAATTAAATTGGTAAAGAGTCAAAAAATATGCTCAGTTTGGCAGACCGGTCCCGAATGTTGAGAAAATTTGGGAAAATTTGGATATGCATATGCAAAGTATCAGCCGTACAACGTTCGCACGCATACACACCCGACCACAGGCATGTGCATACCTTTCTAAATGGGCGCGCACGCCGTCAAATGCTAGTTCAAATTGACAAAAAGGTTTATAATGGGCAAGATGGTTTGAAATATTTGTAAATGCAAGTATGTTGCATTTTATAAGTATTTTTAGTGCAGCATTTTGGCTCTAAAATATACGAAAAATTACCACTGTGGCAGAGACACGACTGGAGACAAATTACCTAGTGGTGCTAAAAAGTTTAATACTACAGCTGGCCAGTGTACTCATACATGCAAAACATGCAATTGGCTAACAATTTGGATGCTGACAAACATTGTTTTGGGGAATTGGTCGTGGCTGGCAGACTGGTAGCATATATGTGCGCGAATACAATTGGTTGGATTTGTGGTATGACAAACATGGTTTGTAAACTTGGTGATGGCCAGAAGTCAGGTGACACATGTGTGTGAATGCAATTTGTTTAAAACAGACATTGTTCGGAAAACTTGGCAATGGCCGGCAGGCTGGTGAACATATATGGGTTTGAAAGAATTGGTTAATTTTGGGGATTAACAGATATTGTTTAAAAACTTGGCAATGGCCAGGGGACTAGTAACACATATGTGGCAGGTCCTGTTATTAATTGGAATTGTTGAGAAAATTTAGGCATTCTATGTGCACGTGCGCCAGCTTGGGTTGGCGTCAGTACAGTAGCCACCAGTACTCCAAGCATGTGCAGCTGCACGATGTATGATGTAAATACATTCTAGAACGGACAATTGGTAAATTCACAAATAAAATTGAAAATTGGTTATAAAATTTCAAAAACAATTGTTTAACAACATGCCAATAATACATCATAAATAAAAATTATATAAGCATGTATGTAGAAGAATTTAGGCTACAATTAGGTCTGGTAATGCCTGGCAGCAAATGAGTTCTAGGAAAACTGTTGGTATACGCGCGTCAGTCTGGGCTGGCGCCATTGAGGCCGTCGCCAAAATTGTCTGCAGCTGCAAGCTTATGTGTGATAAGTGACGCTTGTGATGAAATTATTATGCGAGCGCCATTTTGAGACTGCTTTGGGCGATTTTGGGGTTATTTGACAAGAGTTTGATTCGAGACTTACCCCGGATATTCTCAGATTAATGGGATTTTGGACTTATTCAATGCTCTACACTTTTTGGTGGAATATTAGGCCGTCAATATGTTCCTCTAATTTCACAGACAGGCACCATTTATTCGCGCACTATTTTGAGGCTTTTATGGACAAACTTGGATTTAATGGCAAATTTGGTGGATTATTCACTGGATTCGATTTGTATTGGAATATATGCATTATTCATGCAGGCGGACACACTTGATTTCAACTATGTGAGATAGCTTTTCATGCACTATTTTGGGACTCTTATGGACAGAGATAGGATTTGATCAATATTTCACTTATCAGGGGATTTTATTGTGTTTCACTTGCAATTAATTGCATATATGAAAAACACACAGACAGACACCGGTTACTTGAGACTTTTATGGGCACTATTAATTTCTGAGACTTACTCTTTATTTAATTCACTTAATTTGCTTAATTTGCAATTTGGTTTTGAATAAGCAGTAAATGCTTCCACTATTTGAGTTTTTTATAAGTTTCAACTTGCTCGATGTCTTTTTCAGTAACCGCCAATTTCACACTCGCAACCGTTTCGTAGAGACAACTCGTAGCTAATGGCAGTTTCGTGAATATCGCCTAGTGGCGGCAGCGTGGAAGGTATCGTATAAAGATCAGTACGCGGTTCAGTGTATCGAATATCGATGATCACCTAGCAAAATGTTATCTAGCTAAAATATATGGGTTGTAATTAAATTGGTAAAGAGTCAAAAAATATGCTCAGTTTGGCAGAGCCGGTCCCGAATGTTGAGAAAATTTGGGAAAATTTGGATATGCATAGCACAAGTATCAGCCGTACATACGTTCGCACGCATACACACCCGACCACAGGCATGTGCATACCTTTCTAAATGGGCGCGCACGCCGTCAAATGCTAGTTCAAATTGACAAAAAGGTTTAAATGGGCAAAATGGTTTGAAATATTTGTAAATGCAAGTATGTTGCATTTTAAAGTATTTTTAGTGCAGCATTTTGGCTCTAAAATATACGAAAAATTACCACTGTGGCAGAGACACGACTGGAGACAAATTACCTAGTGGTGCTAAAAAGTTTAATACTACAGCTGGCCAGTGTACTCATACATGCAAAACATGCAATTGGCTAACAATTTGGATGCTGACAAACATTGTTTTGGGGAATTGGTCGTGGCTGGCAGACTGGTATGCATATATGTGCGCGAATACAATTGGTTGGATTTGTGGTATGACAAACATGGTTTGTAAACTTGGTGATGGCCAGAAGTCAGGTGTACACATGTGTGTGAATGCAATTTGTTTTAAATACAGACATTGTTCGGAAAACTTGGCAATGGCCGGCAGGCTGGTGAAAAATGGGTTTGAAAGAATTGGTTATATTTTGGGGATTAACAGATATTGTTTATAAAACTTGGCAATGGCCAGGGGACTAGTATACACATATGTGGCAGGTCCTGTTATTAATTGGAATTGTTGAGAAAATTTAGGCATTCTATGTGCACGTGCGCCAGCTTGGGTTGGCGTCAGTACAGTAGCCACCAGTACTCCAAGCATGTGCAGCTGCACGTATGTATGTATGTAAATACATTCTAGAACGGACATATTGGTAAATTCACAAATAAAATTGAAAATTGGTTATAAAATTTCAAAATACAATTGTTTTATACATACATGCCAATAATACATCATAAATAAAAATTATATAAGCATGTATGTAGTATAGAATTTAGGCTACAATTAGGTCTGGTAATGCCTGGCAGCAAATGAGTTCTAGGAAAACTGTTGGTATACGCGCGTCAGTCTGGGCTGGCGCCATTGAGGCCGTCGCCAAAATTGTCTGCAGCTGCAAGCTTATGTGTGTATAAGTGACGCTTGTGATGAAATTATTATGCGAGCGCCATTTTGAGACTGCTTTGGGCGATTTTGGGGTTATTTGACAAGAGTTTGATTCGAGACTTACCCCGGATATTCTCAGATTTATATGGGATTTTGGACTTTATTCAATGCTCTACACTTTTTGGTGGAATATTAGGCCGTCAATATGTTCCTCTATATTTCACAGACAGGCACCATTTATTCGCGCACTATTTTGAGGCTTTTATGGACAAACTTGGATTTATATGGCATAATTTGGTGGATTATTCACTGGATTCGATTTGTATTGGAATATATGCATTTATTCATGCAGGCGGACACACTTGATTTCAACTATTGTGAGATAGCTTTTCATGCACTATTTTGGGACTCTTATGGACAGAGATAGGATTTGATCAATATTTCACTTATCAGGGGATTTTATTGTGTTTCACTTGCAATTAATTGCATATATGAATATATACACACAGACAGACACCGGTTACTTGAGACTTTTATGGGCACTATTAATTTCTGAGACTTACTCTTTATTTAATTCACTTAATTTGCTTAATTTGCAATTTGGTTTTGAATAAGCAGTAAATGCTTCCACTATTTGAGTTTTTTATAAGTTTCAACTTGCTCGATGTCTTTTTCAGTAACCGCCAATTTCACACTCGCAACCGTTTCGTAGAGACAACTCGTAGCTAATGGCAGTTTCGTGAATATCGCCTAGTGGCGGCAGCGTGGAAGGTATCGTATAAAGATCAGTACGCGGTTCAGTGTATCGATATATCGATGATCACCTAGCAAAATGTTATCTAGCTAAATATTATTATGGGTTGTAATTAAATTGGTAAAGAGTCAAAAAATATGCTCAGTTTGGCAGAGCCGGTCCCGAATGTTGAGAAAATTTGGGAAAATTTGGATATGCATATGCACAAGTATCAGCCGTACATACGTTCGCACGCATACACACCCGACCACAGGCATGTGCATACCTTTCTAAATGGGCGCGCACGCCGTCAAATGCTAGTTCAAATTGACAAAAAGGTTTATAATGGGCAAAATGGTTTGAAATATTTGTAAATGCAAGTATGTTGCATTTTTATAAGTATTTTTAGTGCAGCATTTTGGCTCTAAAATATACGAAAAATTACCACTGTGGCAGAGACACGACTGGAGACAAATTACCTAGTGGTGCTAAAAAAGTTTAATACTACAGCTGGCCAGTGTACTCATACATGCAAAACATGCAATTGGCTAACAATTTGGATGCTGACAAACATTGTTTTGGGGAATTGGTCGTGGCTGGCAGACTGGTATGCATATATGTGCGCGAATACAATTGGTTGGATTTGTGGTATGACAAACATGGTTTGTAAACTTGGTGATGGCCAGAAGTCAGGTGTACACATGTGTGTGTGAATGCAATTTGTTTTAAATACAGACATTGTTCGGAAAACTTGGCAATGGCCGGCAGGCTGGTGAACATATATGGGTTTGAATAGAATTGGTTATATTTTGGGGATTAACAGATATTGTTTATAAAACTTGGCAATGGCCAGGGGACTAGTATACACATATGTGGCAGGTCCTGTTATTAATTGGAATTGTTGAGAAAATTTAGGCATTCTATGTGCATGTGCGCCAGCTTGGTTTTTTTTTTTTTTTGTAGTATACACTGGCCTATTACTCAGTGCATACGGCTGGTGGTCCAGATCCGTTTGCTAGTTAGGATCTGGACAAGTTTACCACACTGCGCCGCTGAGCGGACCACGTGGAATCGGTCGTTGTCTTGGGAGGCAGTTGTTGGCTCTGCAGGTATGGCTGGGTATAGCCTTTGTTTTTGGCGCTTGGTAGATTGCTCTGGTTGGGGCTTATTGTGCTGAGTGTAGCATTAGTTGTTTTGTGGTTGGGTGGTCAATATGCGTTTGTGGCATTGGTGGCTAGCCTGGGATGAAGAGCATATTGTGGTTGTTAGTTGTGGTTAGTATGTGCGCCTGGTTGGGGGTTAGTAATTGATTAGTTGTTGGGGTCTGGTGGGACAGTTCAGGTTTTAACGGTTTGAGCTGTTTGGCATAGGAGTTGTGCCGGCTAGCATTGATTTGTGGGGTGTTTTATTGGTCACTGCTCACTCACCTGGTTTACACATGTCCAGCAGGACAGAGCTCCAGGTACCCAAGCAAAGCAGTTTTAGTAGTCTGATGTGACTATTTTGGCACTGGGATGTTATGGTGCAGTATTGGGGATTGTGTTCTTGGTTACTGCTCACTCACCTGGTTTACACATGCCCAAAAGGACAGAGCTCCAGGTACCCAAGCAAAGCAGTTTTGGCACTGAGTATTGTGCAGATTCTATGCTTTATCACTGCTCACTCACCAGGTTTACACATGTCCAGTAGGACAGAGCTCCTGGTACCCAAGCAAAGCAGTTAGATAGTCTGATATGGCTATTTTGGCACTGGGGTGCAAGTACTTTGATGCTGCTCGCTCGCCTGGTTTATACGTACCCTGAAGGGCAGAGTTCCAGGTACCCGAGCAAAGCAGCTTTAGTAGTTTGATATGGTAGTTTTAGGTACTGGAATTTGGGTGGTTAAGTTCATTTACCAGTTGTTAAATTGCTATTTTGTTTGGTGTTTTTGTTGTTTTTTTTTTTTTTTTGGGGTGCTATTAGGTCTCCTGTTGCTGTTTAGTAAATTTGGTTGTCTTTTCTTTTATTTGTTTTAGTTTGTGTGGTAAGAGCGTTAATATGCAACTTGGTTGTCGTCTGCGTATCTTGGAACATACACTTTAGGGTCTCTTCTCAGTCTCTATTCCGATATACAGAAAGGCTTGCATATTAATGGGGCTATGAATGTTGTTAGTAATGGAGTTAGTTATAATGTAATTCTGGTATTGTGAATTGGCAGTGCAGATTGTGTGCTTGTAGGCGCACAACTGGCTTTGGCTGGTTAACTTGGCTGAGCAGTTTTCGGGTATTATTGTTATTACTATTGCATCTTTACATAGGCTGTGTTATATTTTATTTTGGCTCACAGTATGAGTTGGTTGTATTCGTTTTGGGTTATGCTGGTTGAGCGGTTAATATTTAGATTAGTTGTTTGTTAATGTGATTCTGGGTTGAGTGATCTTGTAAGCCATAGTGTGTGGGTCAGTACTGTCAGAGATAATGATAGTATATACATAGTATGTTTATATCATTATATTTCATATTTTGTGCTACCCACTCGGATAGGCAGTTTTCTTGGTTTGTTATTTTGTGCTACTGGTAAGTAAAGCTTGATGTTTATTGGTTGCATTTGCCATATATTGTTAGTTATGTTGGCGTTTTGGTAGTTAGGCATTTGTTTTTTGATTAACGTAGCATACTTATTGGTGTATCTGTTTGTATGGTTTTATTGATTAATTGGTTAGTTATAGTGTTAATGGTAGTAATAATCTTGGTTTTTTTTTTTTTTTTGTAGTATACATGCCTATTACTCGTGCTACGCTGGTGGTCCAATCCGTTTGCTAGTTAGGATCTGGACAAGTTTACCACACTCGCCGCTGAGCGGACCACGTGGAATCGGTCGTTGTCTTGGGAGGCAGTTGTTGGCTCTGCAGGTATGGCTGGGTATAGCCTTTGTTTTTGGCGCTTGGTAGATTGCTCTGGTTGGGGCTTATTGTGCTGAGTGTAGCATTAGTTGTTTTGTGGTTGGATGGTCAATATGCGTTTGTGGCATTGGTGGCTAGCCTGGGATGAAGAGCATATTGTGGTTGTTAGTTGTGGTTAGTATGTGCGCCTGGTTGGGGGTTAGTAATTGATTAGTTGTTGGGGTCTGGTGGGACAGTTCAGGTTTTAACGGTTTGAGCTGTTTGGCATAGGAGTTGTGCCGGCTAGCATTGATTTGTGGGGTGTTTTATTGGTCACTGCTCACTCACCTGGTTTACACATGTCCAGCAGGACAGAGCTCCAGGTACCCAAGCAAAGCAGTTTTAGTAGTCTGATGTAACTATTTTGGCACTGGGATGTTATGGTGCAGTATTGGGGATTGTGTTCTTGGTTACTGCTCACTCACCTGGTTTACACCTGTCCAAAAGGACAGAGCTCCAGATACCCAAGCAAAGCAGTTTTGGCACTGAATATTGTGCAGATTCTATGCTTTATCACTGCTCACTCACCAGGTTTACACATGTCCAGTAGTTTTTTTTTTTTTTTTTTTTTGTAGTATACACTGGCCTATTACTCAGTGCATACGGCTGGTGGTCCAGATCCGTTTGCTAGTTAGGATCTGGACAAGTTTACCACACTGCGCCGCTGAGCGGACCACGTGGAATCGGTCGTTGTCTTGGGAGGCAGTTGTTGGCTCTGCAGGTATGGCTGGGTATAGCCTTTGTTTTTGGCGCTTGGTAGATTGCTCTGGTTGGGGCTTATTGTGCTGAGTGTAGCATTAGTTGTTTTGTGGTTGGATGGTCAATATGCGTTTGTGGCATTGGTGGCTAGCCTGGGATGAAGAGCATATTGTGGTTGTTAGTTGTGGTTAGTATGTGCGCCTGGTTGGGGGTTAGTAATTGATTAGTTGTTGGGGTCTGGTGGGACAGTTCAGGTTTTAACGGTTTGAGCTGTTTGGCATAGGAGTTGTGCCGGCTAGCATTGATTTGTGGGGTGTTTTATTGGTCACTGCTCACTCACCTGGTTTACACATGTCCAGCAGGACAGAGCTCCAGGTACCCAAGCAAAGCAGTTTTAGTAGTCTGATGTAACTATTTTGGCACTGGGATGTTATGGTGCAGTATTGGGGATTGTGTTCTTGGTTACTGCTCACTCACCTGGTTTACACCTGTCCAAAAGGACAGAGCTCCAGATACCCAAGCAAAGCAGTTTTGGCACTGAATATTGTGCAGATTCTATGCTTTATCACTGCTCACTCACCAGGTTTACACATGTCCAGTAGGACAGAGCTCCTGGTACCCAAGCAAAGCAGTTAGATAGTCTGGTATGGCTATTTTGGCACTGGGGTGCAAGTACTTTAATGCTGCTCGCTCGCCTGGTTTATACGTACCCTGAAGGGCAGAGTTCCAGGTACCCGAGCAAAGCAGCTTTAGCAGTCTGGTGTGGTAGTTTTAGGTACTGGAATATGGGTGGTTAAGTTTATTTGCCAGTTGTTAACTTGCTATTATTTTTTTTTTTTGTGTTTTTGGGGTGCTATGAGGTCTCCTGTTGCTATTTAGCAAATTTGGTTGGCTTTTCTTTTATTTGTTTTAGTTTGTGTGGTAAGAGCGTTAATATGCAACTTGGTTGTCGTCTGCGTATCTTAGAACATACACTTTAGGGTCTCTTCTCAGTCTCTATTCCGATAAACAGAAAGGCTTGCATATTAATGGGGCTATGAATGTTGTTAGTAATGGAGTTAGTTATAATGTAATTCTGGTATTGTGAATTGGCAGTGCAGATTGTGTGCTTGTAGGCGCACAACTGGCTTTGGCTGGTTAACTTGGCTGAGCAGTTTTCGGGTATTATTGTTATTACTATTGCATCTTTACATAGGCTGTGTTATATTTTATTTTGGCTCACAGTATGAGTTGGTTGTATTCGTTTTGGGTTATGCTGGTTGAGCGGTTAATATTTAGATTAGTTGTTTGTTAATGTGATTCTGGGTTGAGTGATCTTGTAAGCCATATTTTTTTTTTTTTTTTTTTGTAGTATACACTGGCCTATTACTCAGTGCATATGGCTGGTGGTCCAGATCCGTTTGCTAGTTAGGATCTGGACAAGTTTACCACACTGCGCCGCTGAGCGGACCACGTGGAATCGGTCGTTGTCTTGGGAGGCAGTTGTTGGCTCTGCAGGTATGGCTGGGTATAGCCTTTGTTTTTGGCGCTTGGTAGATTGCTCTGGTTGGGGCTTATTGTGCTGAGTGTAGCATTAGTTGTTTTGTGGTTGGATGGTCAATATGCGTTTGTGGCATTGGTGGCTAGCCTGGGATGAAGAGCATATTGTGGTTGTTAGTTGTGGTTAGTATGTGCGCCTGGTTGGGGGTTAGTAATTGATTAGTTGTTGGGGTCTGGTGGGACAGTTCAGGTTTTAACGGTTTGAGCTGTTTGGCATAGGAGTTGTGCCGGCTAGCATTGATTTGTGGGGTGTTTTATTGGTCACTGCTCACTCACCTGGTTTACACATGTCCAGCAGGACAGAGCTCCAGGTACCCAAGCAAAGCAGTTTTAGTAGTCTGATGTAACTATTTTGGCACTGGGGTGTTATGGTGCAGTATTGGGGATTGTGTTCTTGGTTACTGCTCACTCACCTGGTTTACACCTGTCCAAAAGGACAGAGCTCCAGGTACCCAAGCAAAGCAGTTTTAGTAGTCTGATGTAACTATTTTGGCACTGGGGTGTTATGGTGCAGTATTGGGGATTGTGTTCTTGGTTACTGCTCACTCACCTGGTTTACACATGCCCAAATGGACAGAGCTCCAGGTACCCAAGCAAAGCAGTTTTGGCACTGAGTATTGTGCAGATTCTATGCTTTATCACTGCTCACTCACCAGGTTTACACATGTCCAGTAGGACAGAGCTCCTGGTACCCAAGCAAAGCAGTTAGATAGTCTGATATGGCTATTTTGGCACTGGGGTGCAAGTACTTTGATGCTGCTCGCTCGCCTGGTTTATACGTACCCTGAAGGGCAGAGTTCCAGGTACCCGAGCAAAGCAGCTTTAGTAGTTTGATATGGTAGTTTTAGGTACTGGAATTTGGGTGTTTAAGTTCATTTACCAGTTGTTAAATTGCTATTTTGTTTGGTGTTTTTGTTTTTTTTTTTTTTTTTTTTGGGGTGCTATTAGGTCTCCTGTTGCTGTTTAGCAAATTTGGTTGTCTTTTCTTTTATTTGTTTTAGTTTGTGTGGTAAGAGCGTTAATATGCAACTTGGTTGTCGTCTGCGTATCTTGGAACATACACTTTAGGGTCTCTTCTCAGTCTCTATTCCGATATACAGAAAGGCTTGCATATTAATGGGGCTATGAATGTTGTTAGTAATGGAGTTAGTTATAATGTAATTCTGGTATTGTGAATTGGCAGTGCAGATTGTGTGCTTGTAGGCGCACAACTGGCTTTGGCTGGTTAACTTGGCTGAGCAGTTTTCGGGTATTATTGTTATTACTATTGCATCTTTACATAGGCTGTGTTATATTTTATTTTGGCTCACAGTATGAGTTGGTTGTATTCGTTTTGGGTTATGCTGGTTGAGCGGTTAATATTTAGATTAGTTGTTTGTTAATGTGTTTCTGGGTTGAGTGATCTTGTAAGCCATAGTGTGTGGGTCAGTACTGTCAGAGATAATGATAGTATTTTTTTTTTTTTTTTTTGTAGTATACACTGGCCTATTACTCAGTGCATACGGCTGGTGGTCCAGATCCGTTTGCTAGTTAGGATCTGGACAAGTTTACCACACTGCGCCGCTGAGCGGACCACGTGGAATCGGTCGTTGTCTTGGGAGGCAGTTGTTGGCTCTGCAGGTATGGCTGGGTATAGCCTTTGTTTTTGGCGCTTGGTAGATTGCTCTGGTTGGGGCTTATTGTGCTGAGTGTAGCATTAGTTGTTTTGTGGTTGGGTGGTCAATATGCGTTTGTGGCATTGGTGGCTAGCCTGGGATGAAGAGCATATTGTGGTTGTTAGTTGTGGTTAGTATGTGCGCCTGGTTGGGGGTTAGTAATTGATTAGTTGTTGGGGTCTGGTGGGACAGTTCAGGTTTTAACGGTTTGAGCTGTTTGGCATAGGAGTTGTGCCGGCTAGCATTGATTTGTGGGGTGTTTTATTTTTTTTTTTTTTTTTTGTAGTATACACTGGCCTATTACTCAGTGCATACGGCTGGTGGTCCAGATCCGTTTGCTAGTTAGGATCTGGACAAGTTTACCACACTGCGCCGCTGAGCGGACCACGTGGAATCGGTCGTTGTCTTGGGAGGCAGTTGTTGGCTCTGCAGGTATGGCTGGGTATAGCCTTTGTTTTTGGCGCTTGGTAGATTGCTCTGGTTGGGGCTTATTGTGCTGAGTGTAGCATTAGTTGTTTTGTGGTTGGATGGTCAATATGCGTTTGTGGCATTGGTGGCTAGCCTGGGATGAAGAGCATATTGTGGTTGTTAGTTGTGGTTAGTATGTGCGCCTGGTTGGGGGTTAGTAATTGATTAGTTGTTGGGGTCTGGTGGGACAGTTCAGGTTTTAACGGTTTGAGCTGTTTGGCATAGGAGTTGTGCCGGCTAGCATTGATTTGTGGGGTGTTTTATTGGTCACTGCTCACTCACCTGGTTTACACATGTCCAGCAGGACAGAGCTCCAGGTACCCAAGCAAAGCAGTTTTAGTAGTCTGATGTAACTATTTTGGCACTGGGATGTTATGGTGCAGTATTGGGGATTGTGTTCTTGGTTACTGCTCACTCACCTGGTTTACACCTGTCCAAAAGGACAGAGCTCCAGATACCCAAGCAAAGCAGTTTTGGCACTGAATATTGTGCAGATTCTATGCTTTATCACTGCTCACTCACCAGGTTTACACATGTCCAGTAGGACAGAGCTCCTGGTACCCAAGCAAAGCAGTTAGATAGTCTGGTATGGCTATTTTGGCACTGGGGTGCAAGTACTTTAATGCTGCTCGCTCGCCTGGTTTATACGTACCCTGAAGGGCAGAGTTCCAGGTACCCGAGCAAAGCAGCTTTAGCAGTCTGGTGTGGTAGTTTTAGGTACTGGAATATGGGTGGTTAAGTTTATTTGCCAGTTGTTAACTTGCTATTATTTTTTTTTTTTGTGTTTTTGGGGTGCTATGAGGTCTCCTGTTGCTATTTAGCAAATTTGGTTGGCTTTTCTTTTATTTGTTTTAGTTTGTGTGGTAAGAGCGTTAATATGCAACTTGGTTGTCGTCTGCGTATCTTAGAACATACACTTTAGGGTCTCTTCTCAGTCTCTATTCCGATAAACAGAAAGGCTTGCATATTAATGGGGCTATGAATGTTGTTAGTAATGGAGTTAGTTATAATGTAATTCTGGTATTGTGAATTGGCAGTGCAGATTGTGTGCTTGTAGGCGCACAACTGGCTTTGGCTGGTTAACTTGGCTGAGCAGTTTTCGGGTATTATTGTTATTACTATTGCATCTTTACATAGGCTGTGTTATATTTTATTTTGGCTCACAGTATGAGTTGGTTGTATTCGTTTTGGGTTATGCTGGTTGAGCGGTTAATATTTAGATTAGTTGTTTGTTAATGTGATTCTGGGTTGAGTGATCTTGTAAGCCATAGTGTGTGGGTCAGTTCAGTCAGAGATAATGATAGTTTTTTTTTTTTTTTTTTTTGTAGTATACACTGGCCTATTACTCAGTGCATACGGCTGGTGGTCCAGATCCGTTTGCTAGTTAGGATCTGGACAAGTTTACCACACTGCGCCGCTGAGCGGACCACGTGGAATCGGTCGTTGTCTTGGGAGGCAGTTGTTGGCTCTGCAGGTATGGCTGGGTATAGCCTTTGTTTTTGGCGCTTGGTAGATTGCTCTGGTTGGGGCTTATTGTGCTGAGTGTAGCATTAGTTGTTTTGTGGTTGGGTGGTCAATATGCGTTTGTGGCATTGGTGGCTAGCCTGGGATGAAGAGCATATTGTGGTTGTTAGTTGTGGTTAGTATGTGCGCCTGGTTGGGGGTTAGTAATTGATTAGTTGTTGGGGTCTGGTGGGACAGTTCAGGTTTTAACGGTTTGAGCTGTTTGGCATAGGAGTTGTGCCGGCTAGCATTGATTTGTGGGGTGTTTTATTGGTCACTGCTCACTCACCTGGTTTACACATGTCCAGCAGGACAGAGCTCCAGGTACCCAAGCAAAGCAGTTTTAGTAGTCTGATGTGACTATTTTGGCACTGGGATGTTATGGTGCAGTATTGGGGATTGTGTTCTTGGTTACTGCTCACTCACCTGGTTTACACATGCCCAAAAGGACAGAGCTCCAGGTACCCAAGCAAAGCAGTTTTGGCACTGAGTATTGTGCAGATTCTATGCTTTATCACTGCTCACTCACCAGGTTTACACATGTCCAGTAGGACAGAGCTCCTGGTACCCAAGCAAAGCAGTTAGATAGTCTGATATGGCTATTTTGGCACTGGGGTGCAAGTACTTTGATGCTGCTCGCTCGCCTGGTTTATACGTACCCTGAAGGGCAGAGTTCCAGGTACCCGAGCAAAGCAGCTTTAGTAGTTTGATATGGTAGTTTTAGGTACTGGAATTTGGGTGTTTAAGTTCATTTACCAGTTGTTAAATTGCTATTTTGTTTGGTGTTTTTGTTGTTTTTTTTTTTTTTGGGGTGCTATTAGGTCTCCTGTTGCTGTTTAGTAAATTTGGTTGTCTTTTCTTTTATTTGTTTTAGTTTGTGTGGTAAGAGCGTTAATATGCAACTTGGTTGTCGTCTGCGTATCTTGGAACATACACTTTAGGGTCTCTTCTCAGTCTCTATTCCGATATACAGAAAGGCTTGCATATTAATGGGGCTATGAATGTTGTTAGTAATGGGGTTAGTTATAATGTAATTCTGGTATTGTGAATTGGCAGTGCAGATTGTGTGCTTGTAGGCGCACAACTGGCTTTGGCTGGTTAACTTGGCTGAGCAGTTTTCGGGTATTATTGTTATTACTATTGCATCTTTACATAGGCTGTGTTATATTTTATTTTGGCTCACAGTATGAGTTGGTTGTATTCGTTTTGGGTTATGCTGGTTGAGCGGTTAATATTTAGATTAGTTGTTTGTTAATGTGATTCTGGGTTGAGTGATCTTGTAAGCCATAGTGTGTGGGTCAGTACTGTCAGAGATAATGATAGTATATACATAGTATGTTTATATCATTATATTTCATCATTTTGTGCTGACCCACTCGGATAGGCAGTTTTCTTGGTTTGTTATTTTGTGCTACTGGTAAGTAAAGCTTGATGTTTATTGGTTGCATTTGCCATATATTGTTAGTTATGGTTGGCAGTTTTGGTAAGTTAGGCTTGATTTTGTTTTTTGGATTAAGCGTAGCATACTTATTTGGTGTATGCTGTTTGTATGGTTTTTATTGATTAGATTGGTTAGTTTATAGTGTTAATGGTAGTATATAATCTTGGGAGCTTTGTGTTGGTTGCATTGAAGCTTGGTGAGGCTGTGTAGCCAGTTGTTCCTGCTGCTGGGGTGCACTAGTAGTTTGTACTGGAAGGGATGCAAGGAGTCTTTCAGTTTCTTGGAGTTGATTGTTGAGAGCAAGTAGGTCTCGATTTATGTTATTCATTTGGTTAACACTCATTGGGAAACGGAGTGTGAAGGATCTTTCTGTGGTATCTGGGTCAAATGGTAGTCTAGCACGTAGTTCATTAATTTTTTGAAGTATGGTGCGTTTTTTATTTTGGAGCGTGGCAATATATTCTGGTTGTAGGTTCTGCACAGGTCTTCTTATTGTTGGAAGTGGGTGTATGATACGCTGTATTGGCCTGACATGTTTTTTAAGTTGTTCCATGTATCTAGCTCGACTTCTGGCTAGGCGGAATGGAACGTATGGGGTTGCGACAAGTTTTTTTGCTTCGATGTTTGAATGATTCCCAAGTCTTTTGGCATAGTTAGCAGAAAGTTTGTCAAATGTGTCTTTGACTGTGCTTATTTTGAGGTCATTGTGAATTGTGCTATTTCTGGTTAGTGGTGGGGGGTTCGTGATGGTACGCAGGGTGGTATTTTGGAAAATAGTGACCTTATTGATCTGGGTTTCACTTGTGAGGGCACCCCAAATTGGGAGGGCATAGTGCCATATTGGTGCTATTACTTGTTTGTATAGTAGGGTTTTACAATTTAGTGTGAGCTTGCTATTGTTGTTAATGAGCCAGTCTAGTTGGGCTCTTCTGGCTTTTAGTTTGGTTGTAAGGGCTGCAGTGTGTTTGCAAAAGTTTAGTTTTTTGTCAAGATTTACTCCCAAATAGGGGTGGGAGTCTTTAGTGACAATGGGTTGGCCCATGATTTTTGGGGATATTGTGGATAGTATAAATTCATTATTTTCTTTTATATGGAAGAGTATGTGTGCCGTTTTACTTTTTTTTTTTTTTTTTTTTTGTAGTATACACTGGCCTATTACTCAGTGCATACGGCTGGTGGTCCAGATCCGTTTGCTAGTTAGGATCTGGACAAGTTTACCACACTGCGCCGCTGAGCGGACCACGTGGAATCGGTCGTTGTCTTGGGAGGCAGTTGTTGGCTCTGCAGGTATGGCTGGGTATAGCCTTTGTTTTTGGCGCTTGGTAGATTGCTCTGGTTGGGGCTTATTGTGCTGAGTGTAGCATTAGTTGTTTTGTGGTTGGATGGTCAATATGCGTTTGTGGCATTGGTGGCTAGCCTGGGATGAAGAGCATATTGTGGTTGTTAGTTGTGGTTAGTATGTGCGCCTGGTTGGGGGTTAGTAATTGATTAGTTGTTGGGGTCTGGTGGGACAGTTCAGGTTTTAAC
Organism: Drosophila kanekoi; assembly: GCA_037075305.1. Lineage (NCBI taxonomy): Eukaryota > Metazoa > Arthropoda > Insecta > Diptera > Drosophilidae > Drosophila > Drosophila kanekoi. Next base: position 5,088 of record JBAMCE010000420.1, on the reverse strand, counting down.
GGTTTGAGCTGTTTGGCATAGGAGTTGTGCCGGCTAGCATTGATTTGTGGGGTGTTTTATTGGTCACTGCTCACTCACCTGGTTTACACATGTCCAGCAGGACAGAGCTCCAGGTACCCAAGCAAAGCAGTTTTAGTAGTCTGATGTAACTATTTTGGCACTGGGATGTTATGGTGCAGTATTGGGGATTGTGTTCTTGGTTACTGCTCACTCACCTGGTTTACACCTGTCCAAAAGGACAGAGCTCCAGATACCCAAGCAAAGCAGTTTTGGCACTGAATATTGTGCAGATTCTATGCTTTATCACTGCTCACTCACCAGGTTTACACATGTCCAGTAGGACAGAGCTCCTGGTACCCAAGCAAAGCAGTTAGATAGTCTGGTATGGCTATTTTGGCACTGGGGTGCAAGTACTTTAATGCTGCTCGCTCGCCTGGTTTATACGTACCCTGAAGGGCAGAGTTCCAGGTACCCGAGCAAAGCAGCTTTAGCAGTCTGGTATGGTAGTTTTAGGTACTGGAATTTGGGTGGTTAAGTTTATTTGCCAGTTGTTAACTTGCTATTATTTTTTTTTTTGTGTTTTTGGGGTGCTATGAGGTCTCCTGTTGCTATTTAGCAAATTTGGTTGGCTTTTCTTTTATTTGTTTTAGTTTGTGTGGTAAGAGCGTTAATATGCAACTTGGTTGTCGTCTGCGTATCTTGGAACATACACTTTAGGGTCTCTTCTCAGTCTCTATTCCGATAAACAGAAAGGCTTGCATATTAATGGGGCTATGAATGTTGTTAGTAATGGAGTTAGTTATAATGTAATTCTGGTATTGTGAATTGGCAGTGCAGATTGTGTGCTTGTAGGCGCACAACTGGCTTTGGCTGGTTACTTGGCTGACGTTTTCGGGTAATTGTTATTACTATTGCATCTTTACATAGCTGTGTTATATTTTATTTTGGCTCACAGTAGAGTTGGTTGTATTCGTTTTGGGTTATGCTGGTTAGCGGTTAATATTTAATTATTGTTTGTTAAGTGATCTGGGTTGAGTTCTTGTAGCCATAGTGTGTGGGTCAGTTCAGTCAGAGATAATGATAGAAACAAGTTTTTTTTTTTTTTTTTGTAGTATACACTGGCCTATTACTCAGTGCATACGGCTGGTGGTCCAGATCCGTTTGCTAGTTAGGATCTGGACAAGTTTACCACACTGCGCCGCTGAGCGGACCACGTGGAATCGGTCGTTGTCTTGGGAGGCAGTTGTTGGCTCTGCAGGTATGGCTGGGTATAGCCTTTGTTTTTGGCGCTTGGTAGATTGCTCTGGTTGGGGCTTATTGTGCTGAGTGTAGCATTAGTTGTTTTGTGGTTGGGTGGTCAATATGCGTTTGTGGCATTGGTGGCTAGCCTGGGATGAAGAGCATATTGTGGTTGTTAGTTGTGGTTAGTATGTGCGCCTGGTTGGGGGTTAGTAATTGATTAGTTGTTGGGGTCTGGTGGGACAGTTCAGGTTTTAACGGTTTGAGCTGTTTGGCATAGGAGTTGTGCCGGCTAGCATTGATTTGTGGGGTGTTTTATTGGTCACTGCTCACTCACCTGGTTTACACATGTCCAGCAGGACAGAGCTCCAGGTACCCAAGCAAAGCAGTTTTAGTAGTCTGATGTGACTATTTTGGCACTGGGATGTTATGGTGCAGTATTGGGGATTGTGTTCTTGGTTACTGCTCACTCACCTGGTTTACACATGCCCAAAAGGACAGAGCTCCAGGTACCCAAGCAAAGCAGTTTTGGCACTGAGTATTGTGCAGATTCTATGCTTTATCACTGCTCACTCACCAGGTTTACACATGTCCAGTAGGACAGAGCTCCTGGTACCCAAGCAAAGCAGTTAGATAGTCTGATATGGCTATTTTGGCACTGGGGTGCAAGTACTTTGATGCTGCTCGCTCGCCTGGTTTATACGTACCCTGAAGGGCAGAGTTCCAGGTACCCGAGCAAAGCAGCTTTAGTAGTTTGATATGGTAGTTTTAGGTACTGGAATTTGGGTGTTTAAGTTCATTTACCAGTTGTTAAATTGCTATTTTGTTTGGTGTTTTTGTTGTTTTTTTTTTTTGGGGTGCTATTAGGTCTCCTGTTGCTGTTTAGTAAATTTGGTTGTCTTTTCTTTTATTTGTTTTAGTTTGTGTGGTAAGAGCGTTAATATGCAACTTGGTTGTCGTCTGCGTATCTTGGAACATACACTTTAGGGTCTCTTCTCAGTCTCTATTCCGATATACAGAAAGGCTTGCATATTAATGGGGCTATGAATGTTGTTAGTAATGGAGTTAGTTATAATGTATTCTGGTATTGTGAATTGGCAGTCAGATTGTGTGCTTGTAGGCGCCAACTGGCTTTGGCTGGTTAACTTGGCTGGCAGTTTTCGGGTATTATTGTTATTACTATTGCATCTTTACATAGCTGTGTTTATTTTATTTTGCTCATATGAGTGGTTGTATCGTTTTGGGTTATGCTGGTTAGCGGTAAATTTAATAGTTGTTTGTTAATGATTTGGGTTGAGTGACTTTAGCCAAGGTGTGGGCAGTACTGCAGAAAAAAGAAAAAGTATTTTTTTTTTTTTTTTTTTTGTAGTATACACTGGCCTATTACTCAGTGCATACGGCTGGTGGTCCAGATCCGTTTGCTAGTTAGGATCTGGACAAGTTTACCACACTGCGCCGCTGAGCGGACCACGTGGAATCGGTCGTTGTCTTGGGAGGCAGTTGTTGGCTCTGCAGGTATGGCTGGGTATAGCCTTTGTTTTTGGCGCTTGGTAGATTGCTCTGGTTGGGGCTTATTGTGCTGAGTGTAGCATTAGTTGTTTTGTGGTTGGATGGTCAATATGCGTTTGTGGCATTGGTGGCTAGCCTGGGATGAAGAGCATATTGTGGTTGTTAGTTGTGGTTAGTATGTGCGCCTGGTTGGGGGTTAGTAATTGATTAGTTGTTGGGGTCTGGTGGGACAGTTCAGGTTTTAACGGTTTGAGCTGTTTGGCATAGGAGTTGTGCCGGCTAGCATTGATTTGTGGGGTGTTTTATTGGTCACTGCTCACTCACCTGGTTTACACATGTCCAGCAGGACAGAGCTCCAGGTACCCAAGCAAAGCAGTTTTAGTAGTCTGATGTAACTATTTTGGCACTGGGATGTTATGGTGCAGTATTGGGGATTGTGTTCTTGGTTACTGCTCACTCACCTGGTTTACACCTGTCCAAAAGGACAGAGCTCCAGATACCCAAGCAAAGCAGTTTTGGCACTGAATATTGTGCAGATTCTATGCTTTATCACTGCTCACTCACCAGGTTTACACATGTCCAGTAGGACAGAGCTCCTGGTACCCAAGCAAAGCAGTTAGATAGTCTGGTATGGCTATTTTGGCACTGGGGTGCAAGTACTTTAATGCTGCTCGCTCGCCTGGTTTATACGTACCCTAAAGGGCAGAGTTCCAGGTACCCGAGCAAAGCAGCTTTAGCAGTCTGGTATGGTAGTTTTAGGTACTGGAATTTGGGTGGTTAAGTTTATTTGCCAGTTGTTAACTTGCTATTATTTTTTTTTTGGTGTTTTTGGGGTGCTATTAGGTCTCCTGTTGCTGTTTAGCAAATTTGGTTGTCTTTTCTTTTATTTGTTTTAGTTTGTGTGGTAAGAGCGTTAATATGCAACTTGGTTGTCGTCTGCGTATCTTGGAACATACACTTTAGGGTCTCTTCTCAGTCTCTATTCCGATATACAGAAAGGCTTGCATATTAATGGGGCTATGAATGTTGTTAGTAATGGAGTTAGTTATAATGTAATTCTGGTATTGTGAATTGGCAGTGCAGATTGTGTGCTTGTAGGCGCACAACTGGCTTTGGCTGGTTAACTTGGCTGAGCAGTTTTCGGGTATTATTGTTATTACTATTGCATCTTTACATAGGCTGTGTTATATTTTATTTTGGCTCACAGTATGAGTTGGTTGTATTCGTTTTGGGTTATGCTGGTTGAGCGGTTAATATTTAGATTAGTTGTTTGTTAATGTGATTCTGGGTTGAGTGATCTTGTAAGCCATAGTGTGTGGGTCAGTTCAGTCAGAGATAATGATAGTATATACATAGTTTTTTTTTTTTTTTTTTTGTAGTATACACTGGCCTATTACTCAGTGCATACGGCTGGTGGTCCAGATCCGTTTGCTAGTTAGGATCTGGACAAGTTTACCACACTGCGCCGCTGAGCGGACCACGTGGAATCGGTCGTTGTCTTGGGAGGCAGTTGTTGGCTCTGCAGGTATGGCTGGGTATAGCCTTTGTTTTTGGCGCTTGGTAGATTGCTCTGGTTGGGGCTTATTGTGCTGAGTGTAGCATTAGTTGTTTTGTGGTTGGATGGTCAATATGCGTTTGTGGCATTGGTGGCTAGCCTGGGATGAAGAGCATATTGTGGTTGTTAGTTGTGGTTAGTATGTGCGCCTGGTTGGGGGTTAGTAATTGATTAGTTGTTGGGGTCTGGTGGGACAGTTCAGGTTTTAACGGTTTGAGCTGTTTGGCATAGGAGTTGTGCCGGCTAGCATTGATTTGTGGGGTGTTTTATTGGTCACTGCTCACTCACCTGGTTTACACATGTCCAGCAGGACAGAGCTCCAGGTACCCAAGCAAAGCAGTTTTAGTAGTCTGATGTGACTATTTTGGCACTGGGATGTTATGGTGCAGTATTGGGGATTGTGTTCTTGGTTACTGCTCACTCACCTGGTTTACACATGCCCAAAAGGACAGAGCTCCAGGTACCCAAGCAAAGCAGTTTTGGCACTGAGTATTGTGCAGATTCTATGCTTTATCACTGCTCACTCACCAGGTTTACACATGTCCAGTAGGACAGAGCTCCTGGTACCCAAGCAAAGCAGTTAGATAGTCTGATATGGCTATTTTGGCACTGGGGTGCAAGTACTTTGATGCTGCTCGCTCGCCTGGTTTATACGTACCCTGAAGGGCAGAGTTCCAGGTACCCGAGCAAAGCAGCTTTAGTAGTTTGATATGGTAGTTTTAGGTACTGGAATTTGGGTGTTTAAGTTCATTTACCAGTTGTTAAATTGCTATTTTGTTTGGTGT